>JAJJWW010005689.1:0-337370 GCA_023531295.1 Papaver armeniacum | reverse complement strand
ATATCTTTCAATGGATTAATTAAGTAAAATTGAGTAAGGGGTGTAGTGTGGGATTTCCTGCTACTACAGCAGAAAAACCCCGGGACCTAGTCCAGATTGTACACACATTGTATTGAGCCGCTACAGACACTATCCTATTACAAACTAACTTCGGTCTGAACTGTAGTTGAACCCCAATCAATCTCACACTGATCCAAGGTACAATTGCGCTATTTATGTCACTGATCCCAGCAGGATACTACGCACTTGATTCCCTTAGTTGATCTCACCCATAACTAAGAGTTGCTACGACCCAAAGTCGAAGACTTTAATAAAAAAATCTATATCACACAGAAAAGTATGCGATAATAGATAAATCTTTCTCCCACAGAAATACCTATGAGTTTTTGTTCCGTCTTTTGATAAATCTAGATGAACATGAACCAATTGATAACCCGGACTTATATTCCCGAAGAAAAGCCTAGTATTATCAATCACCTCACAATAATCTAATCGACGCGGAGAAAGAAGATATTATGGAATCACAAACGATGAGACGAAGGTGTTTGTGATTACTTTTATATCTTGCATATCGGAGATATCAATCTCAAGCCAATCGTTACGATTGTACTCAATACGATAGAAACAACAAGATCAGATCACACAACTACAAGAAAGTAGTATCGGTTCGCTTCGAATCCCAATGAAGTTTTCAAGTCGTTAACCTAAAGGGTCTCAGAGAAACCTAAGGTTAAAGGAGAATCGACTCTAGCTTACACAACTAGTATCACACAGGAGATGTGGGGATTAGGTTTCAGTTTCTAGAGTTCTCCTTTATATAGTCTTTCATTTCAAATCGGGTTTGCAATCTAAGTTAGTAACAAAGCATTCAATATTCACCGTTAGATGAAAATCTGATTAGATTCAAGCTAATATCTTTCAACCGTTAGATCGAAAACTTAGCTTGTTACACACAAATGAAATGCACGTTTTAGGTTTGTGTAGACGTACCCAAACAAGTACATCTGTTGGTTCAACAGTAGTTAACCAAATGGTTAGCCATATAAGCACTTCCATATTAACCATATTCTTCTTTACCATAACTAGTTCAAATGACTCAAATGAACTAGTTATAGAGTTTTTCAATTGCTTAGATCTCATAGAAGTATACAAGATAAAATCGAAGCAAAAATGATTTGATTCACTCGAATCGATTCATGAACTTTATAGCCACGGTTTTCAAACTTGCATTCCTTAGTTAATATAAGTATAAGTTCACGAATAATCATTTTTAGAATATAAACAACCTAAGTACGCGGACTAGGTACGCGGGACTTAAGTACACGGAATAAGTTTGTAACAAGTTTACAAACTCCAGCAGATTTTCGGGAAGAGAACCTCCGACAGTACGTGGACTGGGTTCGTGGACTGGGTTCGCAGACTCTTGTTCCGGTTTCAGGAGCAGCAAAGTACACAGACTTCGGTTCAAGGAATAAGGACTTATACATGTATGAGTTTCCAAACAATGCTTATATCCAATAATGGTTATATAATCTAAACTCTCATTTCAATCATTGAAACATTCTTAGAGGACGTTAAATAGTTGTTATTCACAATCTATTTTTTGTCAAAGCCATTTTCAAATAATTGAAACATAACATGACTTTCGTCACTAGGTAAAGATGAACTTGGTCAAAGTGAAAGCTTACCAACACATATTTTGAGAAATAGATAAGCGAGATAAACTCGTCTCGAAATAGAAAATGTGTATAATCAAAATCTATATAGCAAAACGACTTTTGTCTCAAGATAGGAGATAGAGTAGATAGACTTTTGATTGATAGATAAGTTCAAGTCTCCACATATATACCTTTTAGTCGATGAAGTTCCACCAGTTCCTTGAATATTTCTTCGTCTTGTATGATGATTTCCATGGAGTTCTTGAGATCAACTACACTTTCTATCCTAGTCCGAGACTTAGCTATAGTAGACTAGAAATCAAGATTTATAGTTTTGATCACTAACATTGACAAACATTCTTGAGATAGCAACGCATGCGAGTTCAACCGAGCAGTGCTCTAACAAGATAACCAAGATCGAGAGAGATGCATATCATGTTCATGTAACACTAACCTAAATTATTCATGTTAACTAGTATATGAATAACACGTGTGTAAATGATCTCTGAATGTCCTCCACTTGTCGCAACATAGATGACTTTCAAAATAGAAAAGTCGATTAGACATGTCACAAGAGATATAATTTGATTTATGGAGAATCAAAACGGCGGGAGGGGGTAGTTTTTCTCACAGAAAAGGCGAGAATGCATTGGGAATCGAACCAATTAAGGCTTAAAATGATATTTCTTTTCTTCATTATCATTATCCCTCATGCTTCCATTAGAGTCCAAACCAGAAATCCTATTTCAAAATTAAGACTAAGAGGGAGACAAAAATTCATCCTGAAATTTTGAGAAAAATTTGTCATCAACCCCTTGCAATCAAAATTCATCAGAGAAGTATTCAACACCAAATTGATATTCCTCTAAGAGCAATAGAGACAAATCTCTCTGATGCACCAGTAAGGAATGATAATTGCAGCCAATTGGTTAATAATATCTCCGAGAATCAGGGTACTACATCATCCACTTCCCGGATTCGAGAAAATTCCTCCTAGGGAGAGAGAAGATCCTCCATTTTAAGATTGTATAATTGAACATGGAGAAAGTAGTGGTTGCATAGAGAGTGGTGCAGTTGAAGAAGAACAAATGGCTACTGAGAACTGCGAAGAAATCTTTGTCTGATGTAGATTCTGATCCTAGTGATGGTACTAATGATGAGTTCGTTGACGGGGGTGTTGGTGGTGCAGCGGCTTCCGGACCCGACCCATTAGGACATGGCGCATGCGGGATGGCTGGGTTGTGACTGCTGAGCACCCTACCGAAGGTAGGTATGTGATTAACGAGGGGGTGGTGCTTATTGGTCTTAAATATGTTGTAGTTGGAGGGGGGAGATATGGATTTGATACTATCACTTTGCCTGCTATCGCCAGAAGAGAGATTCTTCTTCGTGCTGCTCATTCAATACCCGCTCATGGAATGCCCTATTCCTTGCTTCAATATGTATGTCCTGCAGTTGGAAACGCAGCATCCAGAATAGTTGCATCTGTGGAGGCAGGTAATGGTCAGCAGAATACAATGAGTGCAATACCACCAGAGCAACCGGCTGAGCCAGCACCAGCACCAGCACCAGCACCATCACCAACAACAGTCTCTGCTTCTCAAACGACTGCATCTGAGCAACCATCTACAAGGGACTAAGCGATAATCAAGCCAGGTGATAGAATGTAGTTGTTTGAGTTTGCTAATAGATGAATGATTAGGTTGGAACATTTTTGGTTTTTGATTAAGGAACTGGTTTGTGTAAATATACTCTTAGCCTTTGCTTTTGGTTTTAAGTTATACTATTATGGTAATGATGATCATCATGGTACTGAATTTGGTTCAAATTTAAGTTAGCACTTAAATTCAAGTTCAATACTACTGAATATTCAAACAACTAGAAGAACACAACTAGTTTAATTACATCTAAAGAAGGACAAAGCAAACAGAATACCACTTCTAGACACCCGACAAAGCTACGGTGCCATTACAACTTTCTTTTTACAACCAAAATTCAAAGCTGCAATATTACTAATCTACCTGACATAAAAGGTTTACGCATCATAACCACTGCAACTCTCCCAGCTTCTATCCAAATAATGCACCTGCTGCAAACTGAACCCCAAAATCACCTTGCATCTTCTAAGATCTTCATTAACACCATGCATCTATCAAACAAAAAACAATCAAAACAACTACCACCAAATGTCTGAAATTGAACCCCATTCTCCATACACTTCTTCAACAACATAAAGTACCATCAATATCCCCACAAGTTTTCACGAAGATGCACAATAAAATTAGTAATTAATCAAAATATCACATTACTCTAGTTCTAAGGGATTTGACAGTACCTATAAGGCAATCACCAAGATTCGCCATCATTATTGCTGCTGTAGTTTAACTCATCATCTTCATAGTAGGCACCAGTACCATCATCATGTCTGAAGATGTGTAGGGACCCTGGAGATCATCATATTCGGTTTCTTCTTCCTCATCTTACGCTTCACTGCAAACCACCATCTCACCGCCGGCAAAAATAGTCTCTCTATCGAGGTCTAACCTAGGAATCTCCCCTCCGTCAGAATCCACGTTCAGGGGTTCTGACATGGTTCGAGCAAACTTACCAGGGTTTTTCTTCTTTTCTGCGAGATATCACTTGTACATCACATCTTCAAACTCTTGCCTTTTCCTCTTCTTCCTCTATTCTTCTTTTGCTCTCTCATCTCTCTTCATCGAATCATCACTGCTCTCCTCATCTTCTACTCCGTTACAGTTCTTTTCTTCATCTTCACTATCACTTTCAGTCGCAAGAGAGTTTTCCCCCATGAACACTTCCACCCTCTTCGTCGTTGAAGCTTCTCCCTGTGTCGACGTTCATCTATGGCATCTAAATTTCTCATCCACAAATAAAATTCCTCATCATTTTCAACCCTTAATCTTTGAAATTCTTCTCTCTCTTCTTGTTCTTTCTTCTTGGTCTTCTACAAATTCAGAAAAGCGATCAAACTTTTCATCTCTAAGCTTGTTAAAGCCTCAATCACACTCTTTGCATGTCGTATTGCAGGGGAATCGGGTTGTGATTCTGGATTACCTCCACCGGCGGAACTGCTTGCAATATCGGCCATTTCACTATTCCTTAACCTCTCTTTCTCTGATTTCTATTTTTGGTTTAATAATCTGTTTATCACCCTATTATCTTTAAATAATGGTGGTAGTTTATCCATAAATGGTCGTTTATGTTGTTTGGTAAAGAGTTTTGTCCCTTGGATATTCACGCCACTTCAATTCCATGCGCAATACCATCATTACTCTACTAAACCCCATTTTCAAAGTCTAATGTCAGACTATCAAAGAGTATCTTCAACCCTTTAGATACCCTCATTACTCTACTAAGCCCTATTTTTTTTGGTAGACCCCATGTTACTTTTTTGAATGACAAGTGCACTAGTAAAGTGGGCAGCTTGGTGGATTGATTCTTCTCGTACCTCGTTTGAGAACATGCATTCGAATGTGGGCAAAAGCTTTTTTTTTTTTTTTTTTTTTTAAAGTCAGTTTAATGACTGTTGGGCCGGGGAAGAAAAAGGCCCTCAGCAGAGCTGGGACCTATGCTATCGCAGTTACAACCTATTTAAGAGTCATGTCTCTAGACCATGCACGCCGGCCCTGTACTCAGAACCATCATGACGCTTTGAAAATTATCTCCCATCCTGGCTTACATCTCTTCGACCTTAACGCCGTTATTACTCTGTTAAACCCTATTTCCAAAGCCTAAATCTAATCGCTTAATTCATTAGCTTTTACTCCAATTAAGAGGTGCATTGTTAGGTCAACCTTTTATGCATTCATAGAAGGCACATCTATCACATGAGTTATTTATAGCCATTCAGCTGCAGGTTAACTTGGCAGAACATCTTGGACTAGTTTTTTTTTGTTGTCTTCTTGTTGCTGCTGAATCTATTAAAACACTTGCACAAGCACCAAAATATTTTAATGGATTCAGCAACAAACAAGAAAACAACAACAAAACCAATTCCAAGCATTAGTACTAGTGTTTGGGATTAAAGGGGTGAAAGAGTATTAAAGGAGGAGGAAATGGAAATATAGGTTTGGGGTAAAAGGGATGAATGAGTTGCAGAGCACGAGGAGGAAGAGGAAAAGTTTCTTATTTGTAAGTTGCGGAGGATCGGATGATTCATCTATAGATTTTAACTATCCTTTGGTCCCTATGGAGTGGCAGAATCATTTAGTGTTTCAAAACACCAATCTTAAACAACTAGAGATGGGAAGCTTGGTGGATTGATTTAAATCTTGTTACCTACCTCCTTTGAGCCGAGACCATGCGTTAGAATTTGGGCACAAGTTTTTTTTTTTTTTTTGAAAGTCTTTTAATCAAAAGGCCCCCAACAAAGATGGGCCTTGTACTGTCGCAGTTACATCCCATTTCATGTACCCAGTAATAAACAACCCATTTCATGTACTTAGTAATAAATAGAACTGGAGTGGCTATAAAACGCACACTATGGACACGCATACAAGTGTGTCTAATAAAACCGACTTTTTAACCACGCATATAAACCTACAGTGGCTATAAAACGCACACTATGGACACGCATACAAGCGTGTCTAATAAAACTAACTTTTTAACCACGCATATAAACCGGCGTGGCTATAAAACGCACACTATGGACACGAATACAAGCGTGTATAATAAAACCAACTTTTTAACCACGCATATAGACCAGTTTGTCTATAAATCGTACACTATGGAAACACATACTAGCGTGTCTAATAAAACCAACTTTTTAACCACGCCTCAAGTGGCGTGACTATTTTTATGGACACGCCACAACTGGTTAACGTGGCCATAGATTGGTCTATAAACACGCCCAATCAAAAATTAAAAGTTAACGTGACTAAACGGTTATATTTGGACACGCTACTAGCCCTGGCGTGGCTGAAAGCACTTATATTAACACGCCCATAGAACATGGCGTGTCTATAAGGTAGAAGTCTACCCTTAGACACGCCAAAACCAAAAAGGCGTGACAAGGAAATTTATATCTGGCGTGGCTAAAGGCCACTTTTGTACTAGTGATATATATCAGGATTTCAAGGTGTTTGATCAACAAAAGGTTGTAATTTTGAGTCCTTATTATTAGCTGAAGATTCAAAATAGACCCTTTGTTGTAGTTGAGCTAAAGATTCGACAACATTTCTTTGTTCACTATCATTACCCATTTTTACTCAAAGCCTTTCTCTCAAAAATTTCCTTGTACTCTCACCGAAATGTCAATGATTTATACTAATAAACATTATTAGTGAGGGGTAAATTAGAAATTATATAACGTACCTAGATATGGGATGACTCTGATCCTTTAAATTCATATTTTGTCATGTAGACAAGCAAATCTTATTTAAACTTTGACATATTTAGGGGTAGTATTTTTGGGATTTACATATCTTGTGTGGGCTATGAATGAAAAAATTGAAATCCGACTTCTAATAAGCTTCTAATTTATAAGAACAGGAACAAAATATATTAAAAAAAGACATCATATGTATGACCTAAATATGAAATTAACCATAATATCACTATGTTTAACTAAAATAAAATGTTTCATAATTTGATATTTATTCAAATTATACTAAAATATCAATTAAAAAAAGAGTATTACAATAACTAGTTGGAAGCCTAACACGCTAAGCTCCAACAACGCACTACTACATTAATTGAACAGGTTGCTGTGCTAGCCTACTATTATAAAATGTAAAAAAAAAAAAAAGGAAAACAGGAATCACGCGACCTCCGGCCGCTAACCCTTCAAAACTTTGCAAACTGTCACTAAACTCCATCAACCATGGCAAACAAACATTGAGTTAGTATTTCTTTGAAATGAGGATAAAAAAAGAACTAAACACCATCGACTTAGCTAACCAACGACCCAATACCTAAAATTACTTCAACCAAATTAATTATTAATTTGATCTTATTATCGGCTAACATTACTAAAACTATAAAAATTACACAACCCTTTCTTAATTCTGGTTGGATTAGAAAAGCATTGGGTAAATTTGGAGTAATGGGCTTTCCAAAAGACATTTATATGGTAAGTAGTAAGTACTACTCAACTACTCCATTGTAATTTGAAGCTGCAGAAGAGTTTGTGACACATCCGGAAGTAAGAAACATGATATAACTCACCAACTAAAACTTGTTTCAGTGGAAATTTTAGAACCATTTTTCTGGGACCATGGTTTTTTTGTGGGTACCGTGATTCTATTTTAGGCAAGACATTATTATAATCCTAAGTCACCCCTTATCTAAATGTTTTTCTTAATACCAAACTTACCCTCCTTAATTAAATGTGTTAGTTTAATGATTAATTAGTTATTAGTTAATGATTATTAATGATTAGTGATTAGTATGATTAGTAGGATTAGTAATGATTAGTTACTATTAAGAAGTTCTATTACAAAAAAAATTGTAAAATTTTTTGGGAGAAATTTTAATTTTTTTTGCGATTAAGTTCGGTTACCCAAATTTATGACCAAAAACGAACTTAGTGATTAGTATGATTAGTAATGATTAGTTACCAGCAAGAAGTTCGGTTACAAAAAAATTGAAATTTTTCTTGCGATCAAACCGAACTATATATTTGGTGTGACCATTAAATAGTTCGGTTACAAAAAAAAATTAAAACTTTTTACGATCAAACCGAACTTAAAGTTCGGCTACCCAAATTTATGACCAAAAACGGAACTTAATGATTAGTGATTAGTATGATTAGTAATGATTAGTATGATTAGTTACCAGTAAGAATTTAGGTTACAAAAAATTGAAATTTTTCCTTGCGATCAAACCGAATTATATATTTGGTGTGACCATTAAATAGTTTGGTTACAAAAAAAATTTAAAACTTTTTACGATCAAACCGAACTTAAAGTTCGACCGAAAACCGAACTTAATGATTAGTGATTAGTATGATTAGTTACCAGTAAGAAGTTCGGTTACACAAAATTGAAATTTTTCCTTGTGATCAAACCGAACTATATATTTGGTGTGACCATTAAATAGTTCGGTTACAAAAAAATTTAAAACTTATTACGATCAAACCGAACTTAAAGTTCATTTTGATTTTGGTTTCGATTCCCCCTGTTTTTATTTTTTATTTTTATTTTGATTTTGTTTAATAGATTCATTTAGTTTAGATTCGATATACATTATTAGATTTATATAGTTATTAGGTTAGTTTTAATTTAAATAAAAGTAAAGGGTAAATGTGTATTTACCTAACTTTAGGACACCCCTTATAAGTATAGGGAGGTTGGCCTAATAAGACCATGGCATGCTTCAAAAAAAAAAAAAAAAAAAGACCATGGCCCCCCCAAAAAACCATGGTCCCTAAAAAATGGTTCAAATTTTACTACCATCACCAAATTATACTGCCCATGTAGAATTATTTTCTATCAATAAAGCATCCTACTTGTTGATGGTGGTTTTTAGCTTAGGGTTAAAATCGTAAAACCCTAGTCGGACAGTGACGTCACAGAATTTGAGTAATAATGTCTACACTGAGTGCATTTATTGAACCCATTAATATGCCTGCGAGAAAATTACCAGGATACCTTTTTTTAATACTAATTAGGGTTTCAACAGGCCAAACCCTAATTCCCGCACCACTGTGCCAATGGCAAACCATGCTAGCCACATCTACCGCGCCAAGGCATGCCAACCATGATGGCCGCACCACCGTGCCAATGGCAAACCATGCCAGACCACGTCCTACCGCGCCAAGGCATGCCAACCTTGCTAGATGCACCACTGTGCCAATGGAAAACCATGCCAGCCACATCTACCACGCCAAGGTATGCCAATCATGCTAGCCAAGCCAACCGCACCTTTCCTTGGCCCTAACCATTCTAGCCACACCATACGCCTACGGCATGCCAAACCCTTGGCCCCACCATGCCAAGCCAACCACACCTTGGCCCCATCATGCCAAACCGTCCATGCCAAACCCTTGGCCCCACATGTGCCAATGCCATGCCAGTCACCTTGCCGCACCATACCGTGTTGGCCTTCCCCATGCGGCTACCGAAACAAAGGCTGCAACAATCAACGGCCATCTTCCCATCTAAGATGCAAATCTTAGCCGTCCAAAGTCACCAACCAACGCATGGTAACCTTTGGCCCAACGCCAAAACCACGCCAAGGCATGCCGACCATGCCACATGTGCCAATGGCATGTCAACCACCTTGCCGCGCCATACCGTGTTGGCCTCCCCTATGCGGCTACCAAAACGAAGGCATGCGACAATCAACGGCCACCCTTTCATCCTAGGTGCAAATCCCTAGCCGTCCAAGGTTGCCAAACAACGCATGGTAACCTTTGGCCCAAAAGAGCTAGCTTCCCAAAGCTTGCTAGCTTCCCAAACATGCTAGCTTCCCAAAAACGCACCAAACATGCCACCGTCCCTCTTGAATTCTTCCCGAGTTTTACTTTCCGTGTTTTCACCTCCTGAACGAGCTCAAAACCTAAACATTCCCGCGATGGGAGATAGGAAATTCTTTTCCGTACAGAATGGAGGAGCGGACCATTAAATCCGAGTTTGTATGTGAATTCTACATCGATTCTAGTAAAGGGCGCTAATTAGGGTTTCAGCATACTAAACCCTAATTTAGACAAAGTCGCAAGCTTCACACTGCCAGTGGCTCCACTCCATGTCAAAGCCATGCCGGCCATGCTTTCATGTCGTTGGCTACCAAACAAAGGCTCGCAACAATCAACGGTCATCTTTCCATCTAAGATGCAAATCTTAGCCGTCTAAGGTCGCCAACCAACGCATGGTAACCTTTTGGCCCAACGCCAAAACCCTAGTTTTGGCCACGCCTAAACCGTGCCAAGGCATGCCGACCATGCCACATGCGCCAATGGCATGCCATGCCAGCCACCTTGCCGCTCTTAACCCATACCATGTTGGCCTTCCTTTATAGTTTCCAAAACGGAGGCCCGCAACAATCAACGACCACTTTTAATCTAAGTGAAGATCTTAGACGTACAAGGTCGTGCCTAAACAAAGCCAAAACCCTAACTTTTGGTCACGCCTAAACAAAGCCAAAATCCTAACTTTTGGCCGCTCCTAAACTAGGCCATATTAAAGCCATACTGATCATGCAATAATCAACGGCTACCTGTCCTTTTAAGATGCAAAATCTCGACCGTCGAAGGTCACCACGCAAGTCTCCCAAGCTCAATGTAGCGCCCCCTAAGCTAGCAGCTAACTAATCCAAGAGATTAACTAAATAAAGAGGCACTAAGAATCTAAATTCTTACTTAAACCTTCAGTTTAGAAATTTGTTACAAAACTTAACCCAAAACAAGCCCCGCTCAGAAATATATACAAGAACTCCTCTCAAATGATACATATACAATAGTCATATGGTTTACAAATAGAATATACAACATAATAAACATAGCCGAAGTTAACTAACTAACGGACTCAACTCCTCAAAGCTTTCGCTGCGCAACTCT
The DNA here is from genome assembly GCA_023531295.1 of Papaver armeniacum. Lineage (NCBI taxonomy): Eukaryota > Viridiplantae > Streptophyta > Magnoliopsida > Ranunculales > Papaveraceae > Papaver > Papaver armeniacum. Next base: position 326,195 of record JAJJWW010005689.1, on the reverse strand, counting down.
GATCCGTCTCAGAAACTGAAAGTGGGAATAATTAACATTAAACTTCTAAGTAATTATATGTAAGATTTGGAAAACGTTACATGTTTCTGAAGCATTAAACAGTGACCAAGTCACTGAAATAAATAAAAAAGTATATGGACAAACTCCTTCTTCAAACAATGTATAATATTGAAGCCCACTTCCACTCCGATTACTAATATTGAAGCCCACTTCCACTCTGATTACTTGTAAAAGCACTAGATATAAATGCGAAGGAGCATATCCTATACACCACAAATGGAAATCCTTATTTCCCATAACAATTCAAGCAAACAAGACAAGTACTTTCCAAATTATGGAAAGATTTGCAGAATCAACGAGAATTATCGTAATGCAATTTAAAAAAACATGAAATGAACGAACAGACAATGCATGAGTTTATTAAGCATAAACTTTTATAAAAACAATAATAATGATTAAAAAATAGTCAAATGCATTCCCACCTCTTTTGATGACAAGCCACGCCTACCTCGAGATCCAAGATCCACTGGTTCATCCTTTGAATCGATCGTTGTTAATAGAATCTAACTGTTAATCAAACAAGCACTCTAAGAGATTAGCCAAAAGGCTCACACAAGGCTCGTACAATTTTATATAATGGTTCTAAGCCCATTATGGTATTTTATTTTCTATCTTTAACATAACTAAGAGTTTACTAATCCAATTAGATTGATTGTCCAAAGCTAAGTCTTATGAATATCTACAACTTTGTTGAATAGACCAAAGGCTAATTCAGACAATAAGAGGTCCAATTCAACTATATAAAATAATTATTCCTAAGCCCAAGTTCTCTAAACAGGCCCATTAACCAAAGGCCTGGTCCATCTGAGTCAACTAACGTCCCTAACGGTCAAACTGACAGTCACAGGTCAACTAACAGTCCACATCTAAGTCCAGTCAAAGGTCAAGGTCGGGTCAAAGGGTTAACTCGGTCAAGGTCCACTGAGTCAAACCGATTCAACTCAGTTAAACAGGGTCAACTCGACTCAGTCAGATTAACTGAGTCATCTAAACAAAACAGAAACAGACTGAATAAGCTCAGTCAGACTGGCCAAGGGTTCTTCTCACACATCTGCAACTCTAACTCTATAACTCTATTCAAGTTCAATTCAATCTATTCAAATAAAACTTCAAATCTCAATTACAATTACAAATTATGCCTACCTGCAATTGCAGTAGCAAGACTCTACTGGAGTGATTAGTTATTCCCTACAATCATCTTAGTTACTACACATCTCAGGCCTGAATTGCTACCAATTCAATTACTACGTATGCTTCTCAGATCAACCACAACTCGTAACTCAGTGCACTGCAAATCCATTAATAATCTCTGCATCACTATTTCAGTCTTCATTCATTACTATCAGTACTAACATTCCATACACATATTCAACCAACCATCACTTCTTTACAGACTATGCATTTATAGTTACCAATGTATCTTCACTCTGTATCACCACCACCAACATCTATAGTTCACCATCAACTTAACCCTTCACAGCCATAACAATTGAACTTAGCAATCATCTATAAATCCAGCTCAAACCCTTTTTAACTGTCACTTATTAAACCACCAAAGTTCATTCACAACCACTGTCATCCACCAATTATATCCACCTGCACCTTTACAACACCACCACAGTTAACTCAGATCAACCATTTCAAAACCACCAACTCCACTAGTAGTTCAACTTAACTCAACATTAGAATAATCTGCAATCATACCAACCACTTCCACAGTTCACAGATACCATTCTCTTGTTCATTTAGTCACAACCAATTTAAATCTTTGTATATCTACCTACATTCATTTCATCTCAATCTACATAACCAGATTAATTCCATTCCATATCAACCCAATTCTTAGCTTCATAAACATTCAATAACTCAATAATTTGAACTGAATAACTTAACTAAAATCACAGAAAATGTCAATTACCTCAGATCAGATTGTCTCAACCAAATTGAAACCAACCCTTTCTTTCTTCTGATTCAGACAATCAATACCATATCATCTCTTCCCTAAACCATCTGTTTAATTCTCAAAACCCTAGTTCTTAAACTAGGGAAGAACATGAAACCCCAATTCTTCAATTCTTCTCTGTGAATCAAAGTCAGATATTAAATCTTCTTATTTACGTTCAACACACAAAACCATCTTCAATTGGTCTTTTAGAGTATCAATTTCATCTTCGAATTCTCTTCTGCAACTCTACTGAAACCCTAATTCAAATCTCCATAATGATTCTCCACTGAATCAACTTAAAAATTGTAATTAAGCACTAACCCCCTTTGTTCTTCATCACCGACTACTCAAATCCTCTTTCAATTAATCAATTCCTCCATAACTTCATCTCATAGAAACCCTAACTTTAGTTCTCATCAATCCATCGTTTCTTCTTCATCCAAAAATAAACTAACTTCAACTCCATCACCGGTAATCATCACCTAATATTTCCTCTCATATCTCGATCACAAATTCATAGTTTCAATCTTCAAACCACCGACAGAAGAAGCACAGGAAGAAGACAAGAAAGAGAAGAAGAAAAAAATAGAATGAAGAAGAACACGAACACAGATCGTGTTTATCTCCTCGGTCTGGGAATAAGATCAATGACAAATGATAAAGGCACCATCCCAAATGATCTTGGTAGCCAGGTGGTCTAAAACAAAATTATTATGTTTCCCTTCATACTTATCCAAAGATGTATTCTTCATCCGGTATCCGATTGGCACGTTCGAGTAATCTATATCTCGCAGTAACTTTTCGAGATCTATCCATCGGTACTAATTTCGTATCTGGATCGTTGTTAGATTAATTCCTATTAATTAACCTTAGTGTTAAACTAATCGAGTTATTATCGGCTAAAACATCTCTTGACTAGTCTAATAAATATTGACGAGCTTGAGGGTCCTTACATTCTCCCCACCTTATATCATTTTCGCCCTTGAAAATCAAACCCTTCTTCCGGTCTTCAAAATCTCCCCACCTTATATAATAACCCCATCTCTTATCTAAGCGCGAACAACATAACACAAAGCACCACCTATATGGCTTTCTACAACTAAAACTTTGTGGTTTTAAGTTCAACTACGCTAATTTAAGTTCTATCTGATAGGTGTAGAATACACCGTATTTTCTACGAAGAGTTTATGCTTTCTTTGCGAGTTTCTTGTGAATTATGTATCTTATGTGTGCTTTTGAGTTTATTAGGTGCAATGGAGTCATGTGGGCCAAAGACCCAGTGAAACTCGTACAAATGGAGGATTTCTAGTCATCATTTTGTAGAGGACGAGAAGATGAAGCCAATGGCGAAAGAACGGAGTCATTCTGAGCTCGTATGAAGAAGTTATGGGCAAAAGAAGGAGTTGGAAGACCAAAAGGGTAAAATGGTCATTTTCTAGGCCAAGTGCTATTGCCACCCCACTGTACGTTAGGGGGCATTCATTCTGTTAAGGGGTGACCTGTTTTAATGGAATTGCTAAACACAAATCACGTATTTTACAAGGGGGTAATCTTATTCAAAATAGAGAATCCCGCGTACGGTTTACGTGCATGAGCGGAAAGAATCTTGTGAGTTTGGTAGTAAGGATCGATGGTTCTTTGCCATTGTTGATGCCGATGGGGTTTTAACTATAGCTTGCAAAACAGTACGAAAGATGCGGAGAAGATGGCCAAGCTTGGCAAAGTACAAAAAAGAGGAAATGGTTCGAGTCTTTGTTCTTCTTTTTGTTTCCACTCGTGGAATGGAAGAACTCGAGAGAAGTGAAGATGATGATCGATCTTGTTAGAGAGTTGAGACTCGAGCTTTGTTGTGGGTGATGAAGAATGGCATGGCAGTGACGGTGATCTTTGTGTTACGTGAGTTATGGAAGTTTCGATGGATGCTTTATCACGATGGTACTTGAGTTTGTTGTCATTAACATGAAAGAGTGGTCTTAGAGTTCAATCATTGTTACGAGATGATCGGAGATGGTTTAGTTAAGGTATTGATGGAGCTCGAGGAAATAACGATGGAGGCAGTGATGACGAGTGTGGGTCATTGTTAATGGAGTCGAGAAGTGGCGCCGCCTTACGTGATGGCGTTAATGATGAAGATTGATGTTTGATGATCGTGGTTCTATTGAGCTCGGATGTTGATGAGAATAGCTCGAAAGTAAAACGGGGTATGATTTACTGGCATGGTCGATGATGGAATGGAGTCGAGTTGGTTCTTTGTCATTACTCATGAGTGATCACGGTTATTCAGGGGTTCTCGATGGAAGGTACTCAAGCTTAGTAGTAAATGATTGTTCGAGATTGGTTGTGGTGTAAATTCGGTGAGGTAGAAAGTTCGGTGAAACGGAGGAGATAAAGATGGGAGCATTTGAGAACGAGAAAGGAGAAGCTCGATATGGAATGGGGTTTGTTAACGCTGGAAACTCGGTACTCGGGAAACGATGTGGCTGCCAACGGTTGGGAGAAGAGATCGAAACCGTGTTGAATTGGTGGTCGTGTTTTATAAGAACTCTACACCTGGTATGCGGTATCTTTGGGTTGCATTCCGTTACACAACGGGCCATATAGTTTGGTATCTTACATGAAGATCAACGGAAGGTGTCACTCGGATGAGATCTGTAGAAATTGTGGCCGGTTAGAGATTATGCTCCGTCGATTGTTGTGGCTCGGCAAAACACCATATAGCATAGTCAATATTATTTATCAAGTGAAAAACTCTTGTTCACCGACCGGGGAGCTTTATCAAATAAGGATTTCGTGGGACATTAGGTTTTCGTTTGGAAGCCTATATAAAGAGATGGGAAGTAGCCGAGCAGGGGGAGGATCTTAGACCACGTTTTATTTTCTCTACTTTATTCTAGGGTTTAGAACCATGAAGTCTCTTCTTTTTCTTCTTGTGATGAACTCCTTGAATATGAGTACCTAAGTTTATTATTGGTTATGGAATAGTTGGATTTCACAAAGCATGATTCTTTGATTCAATATATTAGTTTTGTCTCATATCTATCGTTTGCAATTCTCTCAAAATATTGTTTTATGACTGATTGATTGTTTTGTCAAGTTGCAAATTGGTAGAACTTCTAATCACATCTATTGCTAGTTTAGGGTTTATTATACGCAAAAGTGATATTCCTTGGATACAAGTAGCATAATATGATTATAGTTTGTAGTGATATATTCTTATGATCATATGTGAATCGTAACCTTTGTTAAATTGAATTAGTGCGCTTTCCACGTTCAATTGCTTTGATTGGCCTGATTTCATAGAACCTAATGCATCTAGGAATTAAACTTGATTAGTGCTTTTACACGTTAGGTTGTTCCTTTAGGTAGAATTCATATTCGCATCTTTTAATGTGTTTGTTGATGACAAGAGGAGATTAGCGGGATATTCTTGCGATCAAGGTATTCTAGGGTCTTTGATAAAAGTTGAGATTAAAAATGAATTCTAGTTATTGTGAAAGCATGTTAGTGAATGAAAACGAAATCCTTAACCAATATTTCTTATCCTTGATTTGATTTGTTTGCTTATTTCTTTATTTGCTTTTATTTATTTTATTTCACAAAACCACAAAACTACCAGTGTTATTTATAAGGAACCATAACAATTTGACAACCTAGACCTCTCTCGTGGGATCGATCCTTTCTTGCCCTTGCTATATTTATATTTTGAGTAGTAAGAAAGTGTAATTATATTTGTGTCGCTTGCTGACAATGGTCAAATTTTGGCGCGTTGCTTGGGGAGGCAGCGGTTGTTAATTGTTTTTGGTTTCTTATTTTTGTATTTAGTTTTTGTTTTTTTTTTTTTTTTTTTTTATTTTACGGGTTTTTTCCGGGTTTTAATTTGAGAATTATTTCAAAGCTAATTTCTATGGAAGGAGCATATTGGAACGATGGATACGGTTTTCAACAACCTCAACAATATGATAACTACCAATTCCATGGGTATAATCAAAACCAATTTATTGGTTATGACCAATATTCCATGGAACCTTGTGGTTTTCCTCAACAACCTTATGGCGGGTATGTGTGTGAACAACAACAAGGATGGGAGGATTCTTATGCTCGTGAACAAAAAGTCTCTAATTTTATAGATAAAGTTTCCACCTTTTTACAAGAGGAATTTCAAAAGCTAAAGAGACTACAAACGAGCAACTCCAAGAACTTCGTGAAGGTATGGCTATCTTGCGAAGAGACATTGATCAATACAAAGGAAGATATGGATAATTCTAATGTGCATATGGTTTGTGATGAATATTTGATTGATGTGAATGTTGAAAAAGGCCAATCCTTGGGCACTTTTGTTGATAATTGTGTAGTTAACTCAACTCTTGATCGTAATAATGATCATTCACCTATTCAAAAGGATGAGTTAGAGATTAGCAACACTAAATTCAGCGAGGAACAATCTTATGTTGACTATGATAGTGATTTGGTGATTATGATACATTGTTTGAAACAACTCATGGTGACATCTCCAGGAGTCTTTTTGGGATCAAGATGAAGATGAAGAGGAATATGATGACACTTGTGTAGATTACTCAAGCATTGATCTTACTAATGATCAAGAGCCTATTCAAAGGGTGGAGCTTGAGGATGATGCATTTTCGAGTGTTCTAAAAAAGTTTCTTATGATAAAATTTGGATCCGCAAAAGAGTGTGTGCCTTACAACAAAAAGGAGGAGTATGTTGAGAATGAGACCGTTATGACCGATATTGTGGAAGACCCAATTGAACTTGCATATGATTGTAATGATAATGTTTATGTCGATACTTTGGTTAAGGCGGCGAAACGGACGAAGAATGGTTGCAAGGTTTGATAGAGGACCATGATATAAAAGAGGTGAATAATTCACTTGAGTTTTTCAAGGATGAAGAGGATTAAGTAATACAAGAGATTGTGCAAGGTTTATCTAACCCTTTGCCTATTATTTCTTCTCCTCTACCTCTTATTGGTTTGAATGTATGTGCTTGAAAACATTGTTGAATGACTTTGTTTCTCGTTTTCCGCCATTAGAGAAACTTGATTCTCATGCTATGCAGAGTTATGGAACAAGAAACCGTGGAAGTACCCGACTTCTATATTCTTTATACACTTCCATGTGTGGACAAGAATAAGTGTGGGGAAGTTTTTATCGGTTCATAGCTTCACTTTTGCTTTATATTACTAATATTTGTGTGAAGCTAGTGTTTGCAAAACAGGTTCTATGGAAGGATCCCCAACTTTTCAGATTATTGGTGTATGGGGAATGAATCTTACAAGAAGCTAAGTCGGGCCGTCGACTTTAAAACAAGCGCTTAGTGGGAGGCAACCCACGGTTTTGTATCTCTTATCCTTTTGCTTTTTATTTTTGTTTCGTTTATTTATTTTTTTACTGTTTTTATATCATATTTGAATCCCCATGTTTAATTTCATTGAGTCCGTAATCTATCTTAGAAGAGAATTATGCCGAATACCTTTTCGTCGAAAATTTCAGACTGCGCGTAGTTCAGTCCAGAGACCATAACTGTCAGACCGTTTATCAAAACACTGTGAAATTTTGACACTGTGTAGAAAACACGTAGGGAGAACAACTTTTTTGTGAAATGGAGTTTTCCAAATTCCTTACCAATTTGCACAGTTTTTGCGTTTTATCTGCTGTTACGTCAGAATTCAGAACTTTCGGTTTTACACATTGAGGACAATGTGAAGTTTAAGTGTGGGGAGCATTTATATGTTTGTTTTTGACACCATTAGTGGATGGAACCATTTTGAATGCAGGAGTTGAGGAACCAATTAACTAAAAGGGAAGAATATAGCTCGAGAAATCACAATTAACATGATAGTTGTTACCATATCTGGAATATCACCATATCACATTCTATTTTTATTTTTCCATATTTATCTATTGTTCTCTAAGTGCTTTGGTGGGTCACTAAAAATCGACGTGTTATTACTGCTAGGATGAAATAGAGTGGTTGAGTTACTAGAAAAAGAAAAAAAAATTGAAAAAAAAAAAAAAAAAAAAAAAAAAAAAAAAAAAAAAAAATGAAAAATTTATGAAAAGAAAAAAAAAGGACCGATTAATTAGACCAAAACGGAATAAAAAGACACTTGGGAATAGCAGTATGTGTGAAACGTAGTCCCCTGTCTCCGCGCCAAACAAGCGTGGAATGCGGGATCCAAGGCAACTATCATGTACTTGTTGACAAGAAGCATGCGCTTGGATCCAAAAGATCTAATCATGCCGTCTAAAAAAAATTTGGATCCAGTTTGATCCAATCATAAAAAAAAAAAGAAAAAAAAAAGTTTTATTGTGTTGAATAAAGTCACTCTTGGTTCCCTTGTATATGCCAATTGATTTGATGTAGCATTCGGCACTAAGTAGCTCAATCCAATAGGATTAGGTTCATCTTAAACGGTGACCTTGAATGGATATGGGAAACATCGAACACTTGTGAATATTCGCCAACATCTACATCTATATCCATCTTCTTAATCTTTTCATTGTGATTGTGGTTTGTTAGTTTCCAGTATTGTGGCTTGTTCAACTATCTAATTAGAGTTTATTTACTAATAATTGAATTGAATTTGCAAGGTATCTCCTCCCTTAGTCATTTTGGATTCGTTCATTGATTTGTCACGAATAGACGGAGTTTGGAATATAGGTTTTGTAGGTAGATCTCTTGTAAACCTTCGCGAGACTATAACTCGTCCACTAGGGACACCTAGGGGGTTTAAAGGCTTGTTATTTATGCTAAAAGTGACCGTAGCCTCGACGACACGGAGTTGTTGTATTTTATTGTTTTGTTTGATTTGCTCGAGGACTAGCAAAGTCTAAGTGTGGGGGAATCTGATAGGTGTAGAATACACCGTATTTTCTACTGAAGAGTTTATGCTTTCTTTGCGAGTTTCTTGTGAATTATGTATCTTATGTGTGCTTTTGAGTTTATTAGGTGCAATGGAGTCATGTGGGCCAAAGACCCAGTGAAACTCGTACAAATGGAGGATTTCTAGTCATCATTTTGTAGAGGACGAGAAGATGAAGCCAATGGCGAAAGAACGGAGTCATTACAGAGCTCGTATGAAGAAGTTATGGGCAAAAGAAGGAGTTGGAAGACCAAAAGGGTAAAATGGTCATTTTCTAGGCCAAGTGCTATTGCCACCCCACTGTACGTTAGGGGGCATTCATTCTGTTAAGGGTGACCTGTTTTAATGGAATTGCTAAACACGTCACGTATTTTACAAGGGGGTAATCTTATTCAAAATAGAGAATCCAGCGTCTGGTTTCGCATGAGCGGAAAGAATACGCGAGTTTGGTAGTAAGGATCGATGGTTCTTTGCCATTGTTGATGCCCGATGGGGTTTAACTATAGCTTGCAAAACAGTACGAAAGATGCGAGAGAAGATGGCCAAGCTTGGCGATACAAAAGAGGAAATGGTTCGAGTCTTTGTTCTTTGCTTATTGTTTCCACGGTGGAATGGAAGAACTCGAGCAGAGAAGTGAAGATGATGATCGATCTTGTTAGAGAGTTGAGACTCGAGCTTTCTTGTGGGTGATGAAGAATGGCATGGCGTGACGGTGATCTTGTGTTTACGCTGAGTTATGGAAGTTTCGATGGATGCTTTATCACGATGGTACTTGAGTTTGTTGTCATTAACATGAAAGAGTGGTCTTTGAGTTCAATCATTGTTACGAGATGATCGGAGATGGTTTAGTTAAGGTATTGATGGAGCTCGAGGAAATAACGATGGAGCGGTGATGACGAGTGTGGGTCGTTTATTAATGGAGTCGAGAAGTGGCGCTGCTTCTGTGATGGCGATTAATGATGAAGATTGATGTTTGATGATCGTGGTTCTATTGAGCTCGGATGTTGATGAGAATAGCTCGAAAGTAAAGCGGGGTATGATTTACTGCGTGGTCGATGATGGAATGGAGTCGAGTTGGTTCTTTGTCATTACTCATGAGTGATCACGGTTGCTTCTGTTCTCGATGGAAGGTACTCAAGCTTAGTAGTAACAGTTGTTCGAGATTGGTTGTGGTCAGTAAATTCAGTGAGGTAGAAAGTTCGAGCTGAACAGAGAGGAGATAAAGATGGGAGCATTTGAGAACGAGAAAGGAGAAGCTCGATATGGAATGGGGTTTGTTCTGCATGGAAACTCGGTTTTCGAAACTGATGTAGCTGCCAATGATTGGGAGAAGAGATCAAAGCCGTGTTGAATTGGTGGTCGAAATGTTTATAAGAACTCTACACCCAGTATGCGGTATCTTTAGGTTGCATTCCGTTACACAACGGGCCATATAGTTTGGTATCTTACATGAAGATCAACGGAAGGTGTCACTCGGATGAGATCTGTAGAAATTGTGGCCGGTTAGAGATTATGCTCCGTCGATTGTTGTGGCTCGGCAAAACACCATATAGCATAGTCAATATTATTTATCAAGTGAAAAACTCTTGTTCACCGACCGGGGAGCTTTATCAAATAAGGATTTCGTGGGACATTAGGTTTTCGTTTGGAAGCCTATATAAAGAGATGGGAAGTAGCCGAAGCCGGGGAGGATCTTAGACCACGTTTTATTTTCTCTACTTTTATTCTAGGTTTAGAACCATGAAGTCTCTTCTTTTTCTTCTTGTGATGAACTCCTTGAATATGAGTACCTAAGTTTATTATTGGTTATGGAATAGTTGGATTTCACAAAGCATGATTCTTTGATTCAATATATTAGTTTTGTCTCATATCTATCGTTTGCAATTCTCTTGAAAAATATTGTTTTATGCCTCGATTGATTGTTTTGTCAAGTTGCAAATTGGTAGAACTTCTAATCACATCTATTGCTAGTTTAGGGTTTATTATACGCAAAAGTGATATTCCTTGGATACAAGTAGCATAATATGATTATAGTTTGTAGTGATATATTCTTATGATCATATGTGAATCGTAACCTTTGTTAAATTGAATTAGTGCGCTTTCCACGTTCAATTGCTTTGATTGGCCTGATTTCATAGAACCTAATGCATCTAGGGAATTAAACTTGATTAGTGCTTTTACACTTTAGGTTGTTCCTTTAGGTAGAATTCATATTCGCATCTTTTAATGTGTTTGTTGATGACAAGAGGAGATTAGCGGGATATTCTTGCGATCAAGGTATTCTAGGGTCTTTGATAAAAGTTGAGATTAAAAATCAATTCTAGTTATTGTGAAAAGCATGTTAGTGAATGAAAACGAAATCCTTAACCAATATTTCTTATCCTTGATTTGATTTGTTTGCTTATTTCTTTATTTGCTTTTATTTATTTTATTTCACAAAACCACAAAACTACCTAAGTTATTTATAAGGAACCATAACAATTTGACAACCTAGACCTCTCAGGGATCGATCCTTTCTTGCCCTTGCTATATTTATATTTTGAGTAGTAAGAAAGTGTAATTATATTTGTGTCGCTTACGACAGCGATCACTATCCAAGAGGGAAGTCAAAGTTTCTTAAACTAATTTCTATTCCGATGAAATAATTGTCACTAATTTCAAGGGAGAATCCTACGAATATTTCTAAGTGAAATTCTATTTATCAGATTTCTAAATTAATTTACAGTATATTTCTATGATCGGTCATCTCTGAATGCAGTTTTCCTGTCAAGGTTGGCCAGTCCCAACAATGCCTTCCTACGAACAGAGAAAACACAACCTTCACTATTCTCCAGTGCTAGATTAATTAAGTTCTAACTTATTATGACTAATTCATCTCTAAATTTAATTGTAACTGATTTAAATTAAAATTTTACTTCATAAATTATAAAGCATTTTAAACAATTTAATCATCAAATTTTATTTTTTTATTTTAGTTTTTATTTACCGTTATTCTTAAGTTGATAGTCTTTCAGATTGAATATGTATAATATATCCTGTTAAATATTGACGTTGGTAATTTAATATAATTTAAATTTTATTCTGTATAAATTTATAATATATTCTAATAGTCTTTAGATTTTGCTATTAATGTAAAGTATCCTATTAATATATGAATTATTTTCTTTTAATTTCAATATTACACTAAACATCCGAATGCTATTATTACTACTTCATGTATATTTGTTCCATGTTAAAGATTTACTGGATCATTTGTTAGATTAAAAATAATTTCGATACAAGATTACTATCAAGTTGAGTCTTTTTATTTTATATATTATCTCCTCACCTTTTTACGTCTAACGTTTAATAAGTATTTTCTACTTTGTCACTAGTTTAATTTACAACATTTGACCGTAACTAAGCGTTATTAATTTTTCCATAATTATTTAATAATAATTTATTATTTTTATCGTTATGTATCCTTATTGAAATTTTAGTTAACTTAAGTTCAATATGATACTAATTGAGAAATGCTAACCTTAGTTTCTTAAATTTATTATTATTTTTATTATCATCCATAATTCCTATTATGATATTTTTATTATTAACATTGATGGTTGAACTATTATTCTAACTATTCTTATAAATATTATTAAGTCTCAAAAATATTATTAACATTATGTAATTATAAATTGTTGACTCTACGTATAAGTCAAAGTATTAAATAAGTTTCTATGTGACTTTCAAGATTTACCAATACTAATTTCACTATTTTTATAGTATTAGATTGTCTACGTGTTCATACTTTTTAGAATAATTATTCCCTAATTCTTATTAGCTAAAGTTACTGGTGTATCCTACAATTTTTACTTCCTTAAACAAACAACCAAACAAGCAAATCAATCAATCAAATAATTATTTTAATTATAGATAGCTTTTAGTGATTAAGATTTATCTCACAAATTAACCCAATTCTAAACTAATTTACTTCACTAACTAGCACTGGATATCCTTATTGTTTCCCATATAAGATCTAATAGTGAGCTCTGATACCAACTTGTAGCGCCCCCTAAGCTAGCAGCTGATTAATCCAAGAGATTAACTAAATAAAGCGGCACTAAGAATCTAAATTCTTACTTAAACCTTCAGTTTAGAAATCTGTTACAAAACTTAACCCAAAACAAGCCCCACTCAGAAATATATACAAGAACTCCTCTCAAATGATACATATACACAATAGTCATATGGTTTACAAATAGAATATACAACATAATAAACATAGCCGAAGTTAACTAACTAACAGACTCAACTCCTCAAAGCTTTCGCTACGCAACTCTGATCCATCTCTGAAACTAAAAGTGGGAATAATTAACATTAAACTTCTAAGTAATCATATGCAAGATTTGGAAAACGTAACTTGTTTCCGAAGCATTAAATAGTGACCAAGTCACTTTGAAATAAACAAACAAGTACATGGACAAACTCCTTCTTCAAACAATGTATAATATCAAGCCCACTTCCACCCGACACTAATATTGAAGCCCACTTCCACTCCGATTACTTATAAAAGCACTAGATATAAATGCGAAGGAGCATATACTATACACCACGAATGGAAATCCTTATTTCCCATAACAATTCAAGCAAACAGCACAAGTACTTTCCAAATTATGGAAATATTTGCAGAATCAACAAAATTATCATAATGCAATTTAAACAAATTATGAAATGAACGAACAGACAATGCATGAGTTTATTAAGCATAAACTTTTATAAAAACAATAATAATGATTACAAAAGATTCAAATTCATTCCCACCTCTTTTGATGAAAAGCCACGCCTACCTCGAGATCCAAGATCCACTTTGGTTCATCCTTTGAATCGATCGTTGTTAATAGAATCTAATCGTTAATCAAACAAGCACTCTAAGAGATTAGCCAAAAGGCTCACACAAGGCTCGTACAATTCTATCTAATGGTTCTAAGCTCGTTATGGTATTTTATTCTCTATCTTTAACATAACTAAGAGTTTACTAATCCAATTAGATTGATTATATAGTCCAAAGCTAAGTCTTATGAATATCTACAACTTTATAGAATAGACCAAAGGCTAATTCAGACCATAAGAGGTCCAATTCAACTATATAAGATAATTATTCCTAATCCCAAGTTCTTTAAATAGTCCCATTAACCAAAGGCTTGGTCCATCCCCGAGTCAACTAACGTCCCTAATGATTGGCGAAAGTCACGGGTCAACTAACAAATCCACATCTAAGTCCAGTCAAAGGTCAAGGTTGGGTCAAAGGTTTAACTTGGCCAAGGTCCACCGAGTCAAACCGATTCAACTTCAGTTAAATAGGGTCAACTCGACTCAGTCAGATTAACCGAGTCATCTAAACAAAACTGAAATAGACTGAAAAAGCTCGGTCGGACATGCCAAGGATTCTTCTCACACATCCCAACGCTAACTCTATAACTCTATTCAAGTTCAATTCAATCTATTCAAATAAAACTTCAAATCTCAATTACAATTACAAATTATGCCTTCACAATTGTGGTAGCAAGCCTCTGGAGTGATTAGTTATTCCCTACAATCATCTTAGTTACTACACATCTCAAATGCCCGAATTGCTACCAATTCAATTACTACGTATGCTTCTCGGATCAACCACAACTCGTAACTTAGTGCACTGCAAATCCATTAATAATCTCTCAATCACTATTTCAGGTCTTCATTCATTACTATCAAGACTAACATTCCATACACATATTCAACCAACCATAACTTCTTTACAGACTATGCGTTTATAGTTACCAATGTATCTTCACTCTGTATCACCACCAACAACATCTATAGTTCACCGTTAACTTAACCCTTCATAACCATAACAATTGAACTTAGCAATCATCTATAAATCCAGCTCAAACCCTTTTTAACTGTCACTTATTAAACCACCAAAGTTCATTCACAACCACCGGCCATCCACCAATTATATCCACCGTGACCTTTACAACACCACCACAAATTAACTCAGCTCAACCATTTCAAAACAACCAACTCCACTAATAAATCAAATTAACTCAACATTAGAATAATCTGCAATCATACCAACCACTTCCACAGTTCACAGATACCATTCTCTTGTTCATTTAGTCACAACCTATATAACTCTTTGTATATCTACCTACATTCATTTCAGCTCAATCTACACAACCAGATTAATTCCATTCCATATCAACCCAATTCTTAGCTTCATAAACATTCATAAATTCAATAATTTGAAATGAATAACTTAACTAGAATCACAGAGAATGTCAATTACCTCGGATCCAGTTGTCTCAACTAAATTGAAACCAACCCTTTCTTCCTTCTCATTCAGACAATCAATACCATATCATCTCCTCCTCTAAAACCATCTGTTTAATTCTCAAAACCCTAGTTCTTAAATTGGGGAAGAACATGAAATCCTAATTCTTCAATTCTTCTCTGTGAATCAAAGTCAGATATTAAATCTTCTTATTTACGTTCAACACATAAAACCCATCTTCAATTGGTCTTTTAGAGTATCAATTTCATCTTCGAATTCTCTTACATGACTCTACCGAAACCCTAATTCAAATCTCCATAATGGTTTTCCACTTTGAATCAACTTCAAAATTGTAATTAAGCACTAACCTCCTTTTTTCTTCATCACCGACTACTCAAATCCTCTTTCAATTAATCAATTCCTCCATAACTTCATCTCACAGAAACCCTAACTTTAGTTCTCATCAATCCATCATTTCTTCTTCATCCAAAAATAAACTAACTTCAACACCATCACCAGTAATCATCACCTAATATTTCCTCTCATATCTCGATCACAAATTCATAGTTTCAATCTTCAAACCACCCCACGAGAAGAAGCCGGTGAAGAAGAGAAGAAAGAGAAGAAGAAAAAAATAGAATGAAGAAGAAAACGAACACAGATCGTGTTTATCTTCTTGGTATGGGGATAAGATCAATGACAAATGATAAAGGCACCATCCCAAATGATCTGGGCAGCCGGGCGGTCTAAAACAAAATTATTATGTTTCCTTCATACACATCCAAAGATGTATTCTTCATCCGTGCTCCGAGATTGGCACGTTGGAGTAATCTATTACGCGTAACTTTTTCGAGATCTATCCATCGGTACTAATTTCGTATATGGATCGTTGTTAGATTAATTCCTATTAATTAACCTTCATGTTAAACTAATCGAGTTATTATCGGCTAATACGTCTCTTGACTAGTCTAATAGCGTTGACGAGCTTGAGGGTCCTTACACTCAACTTGTCATACAACAACAAACGTGCTACATGTTTTCCACAAAAACATTCGAGACATCAACGCATGTCACAAACTGAGGGATGCTCATTGGGTATTGGTTTGGTTTTTACGAGCGTGCGCGTACACTGCGCCCGTTATAAGAGAGTGTCATAAGGATGAAGCGGTTAGTAAATACGAGGAGTAATGGTGAAACGCCTTCTCTAATGGAACATCAATTCCGGGCGTTACTGTGACTACCTCCTCCCATTTACTCACCCGTTTTCCATTTCTTAATGAGACCATAGTACGTTTCATTCGGACTTGTATAAATGGGTCTTACCTGCTTTCCACCGAACAAAAAGTTCAGGTCAGGAGCATACAACACTCAGAAAATATTTGCTAGCTCTCCATCTGTTAGCTTCCCACTTTCGGATACAAGTCGTAAAATAACTACTCTTCCAGAACCAACTATTCTGGTCTCAACACTCTCTTCGCTTCCCTCCCCGAAACCAACCCTTTTCCTTCACTTTGTGACCGAAGCAAGTCTGGAACGACCATTTCTTGGTTTAGTTTGGATTATGCAGATTGATCTCTCTAATCTAAAGTACTCCCTTGCGAGTATATTGTTTAGGGTTTAGACTCGTTTCTCACCCACACACCCGAAATTACCAAAATCAGCAGAAACTGTTTTCACCCTCAAACAATTGGCGACCATAGTGGGAGATTGATCTATCGGTCCCAATATCAATTTCAGAATACATTTATCTAACTCAAGGGATGGTCGTTTTTTAGGTGAATCCATATCCTCAAGTTCCACTCAAGTGAACGACAATGTTTCCTTCCCCAACTCAACGCTCAACGATGCAATCAACGAAGGAATTCCAAGGGTCGAAGCGACTTGGTGCGGATTCAAGAGATCCACACCAAGAACATGGGTTTGATGAAAGATGCGATTAACGCCATCTTGGACTTTCTCATCAACCTAATGGGAATTGAAACAGTTCACTTGCCCTGAGACTCCCGAACTGGGAAGTAACATCCCGAACGATCACTCTCAAGTCAATGTACTTCACTACTAATCGAAACCCGTGAGGCTGAAGCGGCCTCACTGGTGGAAAACTTATGGAACTCTTACATATTTCAAAGGATCAACGGATGGAGACGTTCACCGCCATCAATCGAATAGCGTTATGCGTGTCCTTGGTTCCTTCACGCTTGAAAACATCAAGAATGCAGTTTGTCCGTCAACAATATCACGTTTACAAGCGAAGCGACATAAAGGCGAGAGAAAGGCCATAACCGTGCCTATATCTCACATCCCGTATCAAGGATGTGGAATTCAAAAGGGCTCTCATCGACACGGGAGCATCCTCCAAAGTTGTTACCTCGGGGCGCTTTCCGTAACGGCCGAGGGTGCGATCAACGGGTTGTACGATACCACTACAATGACCGATTTCTCGAAGGAAACCAAACCAAAGACGTATGGGTATGTCAACCTGAATCTATCGCAGGGACTGTCGATCAAAGTAAGGTTCAAGGTAATCGAGAAGGGCAGTTACCACATGATACTTGGGAAGGCCATGGCTCCACGATAACGTAATCATTCCTTCGACGTATCACTAGTGCTTTGAAAACCATGTTAAACGGAAAAGTCATTCGCATCATTTGCATCATTATCTCCTTATGCGCCGATATGTGGCATGGATATTTTTGACCCAAGACAGACCCCGCAGGCCCGCCCACGGCCAAGGCTCACCACACTCTACCGCCAAAGTGGACGTCCATTGAAGAATGTGATGGTCTTGCACAGCTTTCGCGGAGAAACCCGGTCTCACATCACCTTGGCGAAGAGAGACACGCCAGCCCTCCCACCCGCCGAATGGGTTCGGCTTATACCCATACCAAGCGAGGACGGGCTTTCATTAAGGGTCATGATGAAAAAGGGAAAACCGTATATCAGCGCCGATGTTAGCAATTAACAGGGGAGACTACCACACAGTCTCTCCTCCCAATGGGACGCAAACATAGTAACGAGCCGCAAGAGGAAGTACCTGATGCGCCACGACAACTACAAGACGGGACCAACTCTACCATGGACGAACTTGAGGCTGTTAATATCGGGAGTGAAGAATCTCCGCGACCCATCTCGATAAGCTCTCGACTCTATGCGCGGACAAACGTGTAAAGTTTGGTAGACCTCCTCAAGGAATATCAAGACGTATTCACATGGACATACGAGGAAATGCCCCTACTTGGACGAAAGGTTGGTCACTCATCATTTAAATTTACACGTGATACCCGGATCCAAACCGGTCAAGCAAACCCCCAGATAATTTCGGCATGATGTAGAAGAACATATTAAGGTAGAGATTCAAAATCTACTAGCGGCTAGTTTCATCAAACCGATTCACCACCCTACTTGGTTGGCCAAAGTTATTCCAGAGTAAAAGAAGAATGGCGCGATCGAGCCACCGTGTGATTTTAGAGATTTGAACAAATGTTTCCCTAAAGAAGATTTTCCGCTCCCCAACATTGACATGCTAGTAGACGCTACCAGTGGACATGGTATGTTCTCTTTCATGGATGGATACAGCGGCTACAGACAAATAAATATGTACGAACATGACGCAAGTAAGACAGATTTTCGAACCCCTCTTGGAAACTTTTACTATACTGTGATGCCCTTCGGTTTGAAAAACGCTGGCGCCACATACCAACGCGCCATGACCACCATTTTTCACGATATGATGCACAAGCAAGTCGAAGATTATGTAGATGACATAGTGGTCAAGTCAAAAACTCGGGCATCCTATGCAGGAATTCTGCGGCACGTGTTCGAAAGATGTCGCGAGTACAAACTGAAGATGAACCCATTGAAGTGTGCTTTTGGTGTTTCTTCGGGCAAGTTCCTAGGTTTACAAGTGACTGCCGAGGGAATTAAAGTTGACCCAGTCAAAACACAAGCCATCCTCACGATGCCACCACCGCGAACCGTGAAATAACTCCAGAGTTTCATAGGTAAAATAAACTACATTCTACGCTTCATACCAGGATTAGCTCAACTTGTTGCTTCGTTTACCCCCTTACTGAAGAAAGGAGCAAGCTTTGTTTGGACCACACTACAACAAGAAGCATTCCGGAAAGTTCAGGAAACATTATCTTCCCCAGCCGTCATGAAATCACCCATACAAGGGAGACCGCTAGACTGCATTTAGAGACACTTATGTCGGAGCTCTCCTCGCCCAAGAAGATGACGAAGGGATTGAGAATCCCATATACTACTTTAGTCGAACATTAAGAAATGTCGAACTCAGTTATCCCAAAGCGAGTAAAAGGTGTGCTTAGCTTTGATCCACTCCATCCAGAAATTGAGGCATTACCTACTGTCCAATAAAGTGGTGCGATATCTAAATGCGACCGGTGAAGTTCCTCCTCTCAAAACCGGCCCCGATAGGAAGACCGGCCAGATGGCTCCTCCAAATGTCAGAGTTTGATATAACATGCGCTTCCCGAGAGACATCAAAGGGAAAGCAGTTGCGGATTTACTGGTGTCGTTTCTGGGAGAGAATACCATGGCACTACACGAGGACCTCCCTGGAGACTTCCCGAAAATCTCTTTAATCCAAGAAGAAACATGGCTACTATTCTTAGGACGGCTCCACTACTCTTAAAAACGGTGATGGAGGAGCAGGTGTGGTTCTAGTATCCCAGTAGGTGAAGTATTCTCGCACTCCTTCAAGCTAGACTTCCCTAACGCCAATAATTCGACGAGAATATGAAGCCTTTCTCACCCATCGTCCTTGGCTAAACGAGTTGGAGCCACACGTGGAAATAAGAGGGGACTCTAAATTACTTGTCTACCAGGTGAACAGGGTATACGAACTGAAAGAAGTAACCTTGGCCCCATACAGAGCCGAGGCAAAAACGCTAAACTACTTCGCCGACGCGACCATAACACATATTGGGCACGGCCGGCAACCAACACGCCGATTGCTAGCCATGCTAGCATCAAAATCTATGATTTGAAGGTTTTGAGGGAAACCTTGACGGAGAAGAGACGAACCATGGCTTCAACATGGCTTTCCCCAACCCGAAGAGGATGAAGGCAAGGACTGGAGAACACCAATTATCCAAGAACTTAACATTTCACTTTTTTACGGGGAAAGGTCATTCTCAAAACCTTTATTGTTGATGGTGGTTTTAGACAAAGGGTAAAATCGTAAAACCCCAAATAACCTAATGTCACCAAAGGTGACACATTTATTAGAACATTTAATGCATGTAGTCAAGAATTAATAGGGGTATTTTTTTCAAAATTAGGGTTACAACGAACAAAACCCTAATTCCCTCGTGCTGTAATGGCAAATCATGCCGACCACACCTAGCCCAAGGTAGCGCATCTCTAAGCCAATGGCAAATCATGCCACCATACCAAACGCGCAAGAAGCATGCCAACCATGCTAGCCGCACCTCGTGCCAATGGCAAATCATGCCAGCCACACCTAGCCCAAGCTAGTAGCATCTGTGCCAATGGCAAATCATGCCAGCCATACCAAACGCGCCAAATCATGCCAACCATGCTAGCCGCACCTACGTGCCAATGGCAAATCATGCCAGCCACACTTATCCCGAGCTAGCCGCGCCATGCCAAACACACTCTGCCTTGGCCCTAGCTACGCCGGGTCACGCCACGCCTGCCAAACACCCTTACCTTGGCCCTGGCCGCGCCCGTACCAAAGTAATGTTTCGCACCTAGGCTTGCAAACCATGCAACCTAGGCCAAATTGGCCACGCATGCCATTGGCACATGCCAACACGCTCGCCGATAGCTTTTTCTACCAAGGAGCGACCCAAATTGGCCACGCATGCCATTGGCACATGCCAACACGCTTGCTGGTAGATTTTCTTCCAAGGCGCGATTAAATTGGCCACGCATGCCATTGGCACATGCCAACATGCTCACGCGGTAGCTTTTTTCTATTAAACCGCGGCCGTAATGGCCGAGCGTGCACATGCCAACACGCTCGCTGGTAGCTTTTTCTACCAAGGCGCAACCCAAATTGTCCACGCATTCCATTTGCACATGCCAACATGCTCGCTGGTAGCTTTTTCTACCAAGGCGCAACCCAAATTGGCCACGCATGCCAATGGCACATGCCAACATGCTCATTGGCCAGCTTTTTCTATCAAGGCGCAACCCAAATTGGCCACGCATGCCATTGGCACATGCCAACACGCTCACGGGTAGCTTTTTCTATCAAGGCGCGACCCAAATTGGCCACGCATGCCATTGGCACATGCCAACATGCATCACCGTAAATTTTCTTACCAAACCGCTGCCCTAATGGTCGAAAGCGTGCCATTGACAGCATGCCAACATGCGTCGTTGGTAGCTTTTCTTACAGTAGCCGTGACCCTAATGGCCACGCATGCCATTGGCACATGCCAACACGCTCGCTGGTAGCTTTCATTACCTAGTCGTGGCCCTAATACACGCTGGTAGCCTAACTTGCAATCCGTGCAACCTAGGCCAACTTGGCCGTACGCGCCATTGGCACATGCCAAAACCCACACTGGTATCCACTTACACCCAACCTGCAACCTACTACCAAGGAATTCCACACATGCCATTGGAACATGCCACACGCGCCACTAGCAGATCTACGCATTGCCTCTTACACCCAACGTGCAACCTACTACCAAGAAATTCAAGCACGTGCCACACGCGCCACTAATGACTCTATGCATTGCCACTTACACTCAACGAACAACCTACCACCAAGGCATTCCACATGCCATTGGCACATGCCACACATGCCACTAGCAGCTCGCATTGCCACTTACGCTCGAGGTGCGACTCATAGACAAAGGCATTTCGCACATGCCATTGGCACATGCCACACGCGCTCCTAGCGGACCACTTGCACTCAAGATGCAACCAACACTCGAGACATCAACACAACCTGGGATGCTTTCCAGGGTCTTGGTTTGGCGGTCCACTGACTTGCGGCGTACACTACGCTCACATTAAGAAAGCGTGAAAAGGAATAAAGCGGTCAAATAAATGAGTAAATAATGGTGAAAACGTTTTCACCCATTAACACCATGCGGTTACCACCTCCTCCCATTATTTCACCCTTTACTCTCTTCCTTCATGAGGCCAGGGTGCGTTTCAATCTCGACTTGTATAAATAGGTCTTACCTATTTCCACCAGATAACAAGTTTGGCCGGGAAAAAAATACAACACTCTCGGAAAAGGCAACTTTGCAAAGCTCTCCAAAAGCTTTCATCTCTTGCAAGCCTGCTTTCAATTTACGATACAAGTCGAGACACTACTCTCCTGCACTATTCTGGTCTCAACTCCTTTCTTTGCTTCCCTCCCCAAATCAACTCTTCTCCTCCACTTTGTGACCGAAGCAAGTCTGGAACGGCCATTTCTTGGTTTAGGCCGGACTTGTCATGATTGATCTATCGAATCTATAAAGTGCTCACGTGTAGCACATTTGTTTAGGGTTTGAACCGGTTTCTCACTCACCTATCAATTTACCGAAATCGGCGGAAAGCGATTTTTACCCATAAACAATTGGCGACCACAGCGGGAGGATTGATCTATCGGCTACAATGTCGAGGCTGTCGATCTCTTTCTTCGACCCCGGATGTCAAGATGGTAGGGAAGGCGACTCAATCCGGCCGCAACTACGAGACAACCCTATTACTAGTTGTAAAAACTACACAAGAAAACGGGGACTTGCCGAAGATGCTACCACTCGATCCGACTCAACTACCAGACGACCGGTTACTAGTTGTAAAAACTACACAAGAAAACTGGTGACTTGCTGAAGATGCTATTACTCAATCCGACTCAACTTCCAGACAACCCGGTTACCAGTTGTAAAAACTACACAAGAAAACTGGGGACTCGCCGAAGATGCTACCAGCGATTGGGGACTTGCTGATGATGCTACCAGCAAAGTCGCCTTTTACATGGAGAGGGGCGTGTTCACAAAAACCTATGAAGTGAGTAAATTTAGACTGCGCAAGATATACGATATGTTTTTAGGGTCTTAGTAAAACCGTCATACTACTGAGTCTTGTGCCTATTGCTAGCACACACTTTCATAAAAGCAATATTACTTTCCCAAAACATAATCAGAGTCATAATATCAAAACCATTCATCCAAGAAATAATCCAATATCCTCAAAAGCTACCAGCTGTCTATCAAAACCGATCGAACTTTGAACCGGACATCCAGTATGTTTCTCAAAAAAAAAAGAAGAGAGGAACCTAAATGAAAGTTTAACAGAAACATTCAAGGAAAATCATCCAAATGAGGCCTTTCTCTTCTTGGAGAAGGTCAACTATGCATCTTGAAAGAGCTCTCTTTCATAGTCAACATCTTGGAAAGCTTTTGAGTTCTACCTCATGTCGTGCAATCTCCTCCATGGAAAGGCTTTGATTCTCGCATCTTTCGACTTACGGATCTCAGCAAGGCCTTCGACAAACCACGAAGCGTTGAACTCCTTTTCTACACACACATCGCGATGGTGCTCCCAGTCAGCAATAACGTCTTCAGAAACGGTGTGGCCAGTCACCTCACGCATGTCCTCGATGGAAGACAAAGCCTATTCCACACGCTTAACCAGCGCAAATCGACTGGTGATCTTTTTGGTTGTGGCCATATGTCCATGCTTCTCCCAAATTCTGGTTTACAATGCCTCATACTTAGCCAGCACGCTGAAACCACCAACCAGCACATGACCTGGATAAGGAACCAAGTACGGGGGATCGAAAATGGCTCCTGCAGCTGGCCTCATGGCTCGTAAAGGGTTTTTCTCCATGTCTACGGCAGCAACCATCAGGGAATCATCCACCGTTTGAACCACATCTGTTCCCAGCGATTGGCTAGCTCTCATCTCCGAGTCACTGGCAGTGGTCACCAAAGACAAGTTTTCGTGTGGCTCCACCCCAGAATCGTCCTCCGAACCGGATTCCTCCTGCGAACTTGAGTTAGACATTTTTCAAAAGAAGAAACGGAAGAAGAAAGGAAAAGAAGCGCGAAACTCACCGAACCACTTCCCGAAAAAGAACCAGTGCTGCTAGAGGAATCACTCTCACTCGTCGAACTTTCTTCTTTCTCTGACTCATCACCGCTATGAGAAGGCTCAGTCTTTGTCGAATTCTTTGAAGAAATTACCGTCTCTGACAACGTGCAAGGGCGTAAAGCATTAACACTACCGAAGCCCTGGAGGAAACAAGACACATGTTTTCAGCAGAAATTCACGTGTTTTGAGACAAACCAACGAAGAGGCGACACGTACCTGGTTATTGGAAGAAGCCCAAAGACACGAGAGGCTGCGGGAGGATCTTTTGAAACCGTCTGGAACCCGCCAACACGATTCTTCGTTCTCCGTTCCTTGGCTTGGGGACTTTCCGGAGTTGCTAGGCAACTTTCGCTTGAGATCTCTCAACATTGGATACTTTTTCAAAACTGGCTTGGGAAGGTTTACAACGAACATTCTCCACCACGTTATTTACAAAATCTTGGATCATAATAAACTCGTCGCACCAGAACTCATTATAGCCGAAGGTCGTCGAAGTTACTCTTCCCGTTTGAAATAAGGGAAGGCGGATACCGGCTCAATGGCACTGGCATTAAGGGCGGCCGCAATGAATCCTTAGGGATCACCCATTTGGTAATCACGAGGCACCCCTTGATCGAAACCCATGTGACGACGAAAGACGGTCAATATTATAAGACTATCCGGAAAGACCCCATGAAGAAAGACGGCATATAACCGGACATGCAGCTTTGAATAAACAAGTTTTCACCAACGCTCAAATCTCCATCGAGAAGACAAAGACATGATCGGAGCGAGAAGCAAAGGTGTCAATTTGAGTCACCGACCTATGGACCAGGCTCCCATGGGCGAAAACGATTTCATACGACTTGTCAAGAAGACTAACCAAGCTCATGCCAACCTTTGGGCCTTTGTTCACCCATCGAAGAATTCGGGAACCCCCAACTCGCGGGAATCGAAGACAACGGTTTTGGAATACTTCTCAAAGTGTTCCCATAACCAAGCTTGCGGGAAAGCAACGTGCACATATGAATCCACTTTCATAAAACTATTCGAAACTCGCATGTTCGCAACTAGGTGATCCAGGTGCACATATAGGGAACCAAGAAATAGCTTGCCAATGGGAAGAACTTCGCCCTTTGCCAACTTCACAACAATCGCTAGCAACTCTGGTCTTATCTCCTTCTTACCAGAACCGTCATCAAAAATGTCTCTAGACAACTAGAGAGCCAAAAATGCTACAACGTGAAGATCACTGCTTTTCTGTTTAGGTTCCAGCTCGTCCGGAAACCATTGAGATATCCACCAGCTATAAAGGCACCTTTCATCCTCTTTCCGGACAGAATCCTTCGACTTCGCAGTGGAGTCTTTTTGAGCGAAATCTCCCAACTTAGCGGCAAGGTCATCCCGCATCTTCTCCTCACATTGAATAATTGGATGTTAAGATTCCCGATTCTTGGGAAGATTGACAAGAGAGCCACACTCTCCAAGGAGAAAGTTATCTCACTCCATCTACATATGATCGTATGGGTGTCAAGACACCATCACGGAGATGAAAGCAACCAAGCCCGGATTTCCTTCCTAATCTGGAGATTTCTTGAAGCTCACGACTGACATCAATAATCTGCGCTCGAGTCAGGTTGGTGTTTATGTGCTCCTTACTCACCATGAACTCAACCCATCTATCAAAAGAACGCAATGGGCTTTGACACATCCCGAAATCGATATTGGAAGAGGAATATACCCCTTTATGAAGACAAGAATCGTATGGTGTTCTGCGGCGGAACCGAACGTGTCTTCTTTTCATCTTCACCACCGGTTAACAAAATTGGCACGAAACCTGGGTGATTTTTCCGAGCAGGGGCAAGTTTTTTGGCGAAGAATTCATCATCCGTGTTTGGTTTGGAACTATGGACATCCTTCGATGAGGCGAAATTTTGTTCAGGTAACATCTTGTCGGATTTCTTCATAACAACTTAGTAACAAGATATCTGCACACGGAGAAAAAACAAAATTATCTCCCTGACACATAACCGCGCCCAACAAAAGGAAAACCTGAAATACAAAAAAAATAGGGCGTATTCTCTACGGGTTCAAAACTGCACACGCAGTATTTTCTTCGGGTTCAAGACTATATACGCAGTATTTTATACGGGCTCAAGTGCGTCTGCAGTATCCTTCTTCGGGTTTAAAATTATATGTGGAGCATTTTTCTAAGGGTTCAAAAGCTAGCACGCCATGGTATTTCTTTCGGGGCCAGAAATTCATATATGCAATATTTCCTACGGGTTCGAAGTCATATGAACATATACAGTATTCTTCTTCGGGATTCATACATAGTATTCTCTACGGGTTCAAAACTGCACACGGAGTATTTTCTTCAGGGTTCAAAATTATATACACAGTATTTTATACGGGCTCAAGTGCGTCTGCAGTATCCTTCTTCGGGTGCAAAATTATATATGGAGCACTTTCCTACGGGTTCGAATAATATATGCAGTATTTCCCTTGGTTGCATACATACAATATTTTCTACAAGAGACACGCCAAGAAATTATATGCGCAATATCATTGCAAGGATTAATAAAGAAAACGCCTACTCTTAGGGTTTGCACCTACATGAAAAGGGAAACAAGAAATCTTGGAAGACATACCTGGAAGCCGGATTTTCTTTGTGACTTTGCCGCTAGTAGGAAAGGATGAAAGGAATAAGGTGAAAGATGAGAGAAAAGGATTATATATATATATATGGGCATGAAGATTCTGAAATAAGGAAGGATTTCCATTTACCAAAAATCGTGCGGGCTCACAAGAACGCCCAACTTCCCAATGCCGCCCAAGTTGCACCGGTCCCACCAATTGCGCCAACTCCCCAGTACCACCCAAGTTGCACCGGTCCCAACTCTCGCCAACTTCCCAATGACCGCCCAAGTCACGCCAGCAAGCACGCACAACTTCCCTACCTTGCGCCGGTCCCACCAGCTAGCACGCCTTCGTTTTCTAACTCGCGTCAACTTCTCAATGCCGCCCGACTTCTCGTCTCTCCACGGCCCAACTTCCCAATTGTGCCAGCCTCCCGATTTGCGCAAAATTGCCAGAGGCAAGGATTCCAAATCCTATTTATAAAAAGCACTCAGTTTCCCAACTCACGCCAACTTCCCAATGACCGCCCAAGTCCCGCCAGCAAGCACGCATAGCTTCCCTACCTTGTCTTGGTCCCCACCACTGCACGCTCGGTTCCTAACTCGCGTCAACTTCTCAATGCCGCCCGACTTCTGTCTCTCAATGATGCGACTTCCCAATTGCGCCAGACCTCCCGATTTGTGCAAAACTACCCCGAGAGGCAAGGATTCCAAATCCTATTTATAAAAGGTCAGACAAATCTTCTCAATTATTTTTACGATTTGCTGCTGATAGTTTGTCACCATCATATGCTTACCTCGCAACAAAGCTCCTGTTCCGATCTAAGCAGGGGACTTAATGTTGATGGTGGTTTTTAGACAAAGGGTAAAATCGTAAAACCCCAAATAACCCAATGTCACCAGTGGCACATTTATTAGAACATTTAACGCATATAGTCAATAATTAATAGGGGTATTTTTTCAAATTAGGGTTACAACGAACAAAACCCTAATTTCCCTCAGTGCCAATGGCAAATCATGCCGACCACACCTAGCCCAAGCTAGCGCATCTCTATGCCAATGGCAAATCATGCCAGCCATACCAAAGCAGCGCCAAAGCATGCCAACCATGCTATCCGCACCTCCGTGCCAATGGCAAATCATGCCAACCACACCTGGCCCAAGCTAGCCGCATCTCTATGCCAATGGCAAATCATGCCCGACCATACCAAACGCGCCGAAGCATGCCAACCATGCTATCACCTCCGTGCCAATGGCAAATCATGCTAGCCACACTTAGCCCGAGCTAGCCGCGCCGAGCCAAACACACTATGCCTTGGCCCTAGCGACGCTGGTCACGCCACGCCAAGCCAAACACCCTTACCTTGGCCCTAGCCGCGCCATGCCAAAGTAGCGCCCGCACCTAGGCTTGCAAACCATGCAACCTAGGCCAAATTATGCCACGCATGCCATTGGCACATGCCAACACGCTCGGCTGGTAGCTTTTTCTACCAAGGCGCGACCCAAATTGGCCACGCATGCCATTGGCACATGCCAAAACGCTCGCTGGTAGCTTTTTATGCCAAGGCGCAACCCAAATTGGCCACGCATGCCATTGTCACATGCCAATACGCTCGCTGGTAGCTTTTTCTACCAAGGCGCGACCCAAATTGGCCACGCATGCCATTGGCACATGCCAACACGCTCGCTGGTAGCTTTTTTCTACCAAACCGCGGCCCTAATGGCCGAGCGTGCCATTGGCACATGCCAACACGCTCGTTGGTAGCTTTTTCTACCAAGGCGCAACCCAAATTGGCCACGCATGCCATTGGCACATGCCAACATGCTCGCTGGTAGCTTTTTCTACCAAGGCGCAACCCAAATTGGCCACGCATGCCAATGGCACATCCCAACATGCTCGCTGGTAGCTTTTTCTATCAGGGCACAACCCAACTTGGCCACGCATGCCATTGGCACATTCCAACACGCTCTCTGGTAGCTTTTTCTACCAAGGCGCGACCCAAATTGTCCACGCATGCCATTGGCACATGCCAACATGCATCGCTGGTAACTTTTCTTACCAAACCGCGGCCCTAATGGCCGAGTGTGCCATTGATACATGCCAACATGCATTGCTGGTAGCTTTTCTTACCAGGCCATGACCCTAATGGCCACGCATGCCATTGGCACATGCCAACACGCTTGTTGGTAGCTTTCATTACCTAGCCGTGGCCCTAATACACCTTTGGTAGCCTAACTTGCAAGCTGTGTGCAACCTAGGCCAACTTGGCCAGTCCGCGCCGATTGGCACATGCCAAAACCCACGCCTGGTAGCCACTTACACCCAACGTGCAACCTACTACCAAGGCATTACGCACATGCCATTGGAACATGCCACACGCGCCACTAGGCGGCTCATGCATTGCCACTTACACCGACGTGCAACCTCTACCAAGGCATTCCGCACATGCCATTGGCACGTGCCACACGCGCCACTAGCAGCTCTATGCATTGCCACTTACACTCAACGAACAACCTACCACCAAGGCATTCCATACATGCCATTGGCACATGCCACACATGCCACTAACGGCTACTGGCATTGCCACTTGCGCTCGAGGTGCGACTCATGACAAAGGCATTCCGCACATGCCATTGGCACATGCCACACGCGCTCCTAGCAGCACCACTTGCACTCAAGATGCAACCAACACTCGAGACATCAACACAAACTGTGGGATGCTTTCCAGTCTTGGTTTGGCGGTCACGACTTACGGCGTCACGCTACGCTCATATTAAGAAAGCGTGAAAAGGAATAAAGCGAGTCAAATAAATGAGGAAATAATGGTGAAAACGTTTTCACCCATTAACACCATGCGGTTACCACCTCCTCCCATTATTTCACCCTTTACTCTCTTCCTTCATGAGGCCAGGTACGTTTCAATCTCGACTTGTATAAATAGGTCTTACCTATTTCCACCAGGACAACAAGTCTCGGTCGGGAAAAAAATACAACACTCTCGAAAAGGCAACTTTGCAAGCTCTCCAAAAAAGCTTTCATCTCTTGCAAGCTTCGAAGCTTTCACTTTCCGATACAAGTCGAGACACTACTCTCCTAGAATTATTCGGTCTCAACACCTTTCTTTGCTTCCTTCCCAAATCAACCCTTCTCCTCCACTTTGTGGCTGAAGCAAGTCTGGAACGGCCATTTCTTGGTTTAGGCCAGACTTGCAGATTGATCTCTCGAATCTATAAAGTTCTCACGTGCAGCACATTTGTTTAGGGTTTGAACCAGTTTCTCACTCACCTACCGAATTTACCGAAATCGGCGGAAACGATTTTTAGCCATAAACACTTACAAAATTTATTCATGCTCTGAGGGGTGCTATATTATCGAAATCCAGACGGTTCCTTGTCAAGATGTATTGGGGAGGGAGAAGCACAACAACAACTCAACCGTGTTCATGATGAGATCTACGGGCAAACATTAGTGGTAACAATATATCGCTGTTTGCAACGTCTTGGCTACTACTGGCCAGAAATGGAATCTCAATCTTGGTTAATTCAAAGAACCTGTCCCAACTGTCAAGCACCGCCGCATCAATTAGAAGTTTTCAATATTGGTCACGCTGGCGACTGGCAGAAGCCATACATCGATTACCTTCAACGGCGACATACTCCCCACCAATAAGAAGGATGCAGCCAAGATAAAACGAAGGTCCGAGAGATTTGTATTCCACGAAAGAATCTTATATCGTAAAATATTTGGAGGAAGTTTGCTACGATGTTTGAACTAAACAGAAATCCTAATCATGCTGAAAGAGATGCACGAAGGCAAACATCAAGGAAAACGGAAATTATTTCTTCAGATACACGAGAAATACTACTGGCCAACCATGGAAGATGATACAGATGTTTTCGTTCAGAGGTGCAAAGAATGTCAAATTCACGGAAACCTTATCCATGTACCGTTGACTCCCCTACATTCAATAAGCAGTGTATGGCCCTTTCACAGCTGGGGACTCGACATCATTGGAAAGATCAACCTCAAAGCATCATGAGTACATAATAACATCAACCGAATATTTCACCAAATGGGTCGAAGCCATACCCTTATGAGGGACGAATGGAATCACAATCGCGGCATTCATTAAAGAGTACATTATCTGCCGATTTGGCGTGCCTAAACATATCATCACTGACAACGGCACTCCTTTCGCAAACAAGCAAGCACGGGAATTACTCGAAGAATACAGAATTAAGCAAGGCTTCTCCACCGTGTACTACCCCCAAGGGAACAGACAAGCTGAAAGCACCAACAAAACTCTAATCCGAATCCTCAGTCGGACGGTGCATGATAATCCTCGGACATGGCATGAGCAATTGCCAATGGCACTCTGGGCATAGCGAACGTCACCAAGAAGTTCCACCGGGGCTTCTCCCTACTCCCTTGTTTACGGCGCAGACGCCATCCTCCCTGCGGAAGTTAAAATCCCATCGACTAGGATTGCCGAAGCAAGCGGAGTTCGATGGAATGAAGCTAAAACATTCAGCGCCAGAGTTGCAGAATTAGACACTGTAGATTTCAGAAGATCCAAGGCGGAAGAACACGCGCAAGCATACAGAAATAAGGTTTCCAGAGCATATAACAAAACCTTGAAGCCTCGGGTTTTTCAAGTGGGAGATTTGGTACTGAAGAATTCCAAACACATTCAGCAAGACGCGTCTGCACCAAAATTCTCCGCAAAATGGGAAGGGTCTTATATAGTCACGAAAGAGTACAACAGTGGGTACTACAAAGTGATTAAAGAAGACGGAGGAAAATCTTGCGATCATCAACGGAAAATGGCTTAAGGAATACTACGCCTGACCATCACCTCGCGCCCCGCCATATCACAAACACGGATAGCCAAGCATCTTTCCACTTTTCTTCCACATTTCGAATATCAAGTCTCTTTTCCTTTGTTTGGTTGAAGTAAATCAATAAAATTCTCCTATTCTTTCAAAAAATAAATTAATAATAATAATACAAAAAAAAGAAGCAAAAACATCCTTAAAACCAGAAAAGAAACCAAACATCTCACAACTACATAACTCAGAAAATCCCATCCAACAGATTGTAATCCCTAGAAAGCATCATCTTTAACCGGCTTTGATACCTTTCAGTCATACTCTTCAAGTTCCGGATTGACTCTTCCACCTTCCTCGACTCCATGGCTAGAGCTTTCTCCTCTTCGCAACTGACTTTCGTAGCCCAGGGGACCATGCCAGCAAGAATACTGGCTCTGTCAACTTTCATAATGTCAAGATGATGTCTCCACCAACTAACGTTGAACTTCAGAGATTCACAAGTAGAAACCATGTTCTCCCACTTTTGAATAGTTGCTTCCGCGACAGCACGGATAGACATACTCTCCATTTCGACGACCATCGGCAAGAGATAATTCACTATGGAAACTAAAGCGGATGAACAATATTGCACCACGCTCCTGGTAGCAATATGGCCATATATCCTCCATATCTTTGTGTAAAAGAGTCTTGAATTCCTTCCGCACTGAAACCCACCGCGTTTCGATAGTTGGAGGAAAGACACCTCATGCGGGTTCCGAACGACAAACCTGTATTGGGATACTCATGACAAGAAATTCCTAAGTCGGCGTTCTCCAGGTCTGCAACGGTTGGTAGGATCAGACTTGAAGAAAAAGGGGTAGCCAAATCATCTTCATCAATGATGGTAACGCATGCGCTCCAACGGGATATCTCTACACGAAGAAGACTTTTGTCATTCATCCGCAAATAATGAAACACATGTTGATCAATAAGAACATATTGGTATGATCTTATTGACCCGAATGACTTTCGGATGGGGGAATTGTTGCAAGAGTCGAGGCCTCGCTCGTTTGGTCGGAAACCTAAGCTGGATCGAGGATGATTCACTTCGATCGACTTGATGAAGAAAGGTGGACTCAATGAGAGGAAATTTTTTTTGTAAAACTGGGAAGATGATGCAACTTCACCGGCGTAAATACTGTGGAAACCCTAAAGGAAGAAAGAGAAACATAGGCTGAATAGGAGGAACATGATGGCATCGCGGCCAGAAATCAGCCTCAAAAGAAACCCCTCATCGAAACCCTAATGAAAGCCAAAGCGAGATAGGAGGGTGTAATACTGATAGACACAATTTTGTGTCTATTATGATCTCAATTATGTACATTGTTCTCACTTGATTTCGTAATTATTATGGTGTTTTATGTGTTTGTAGGTATTTCTGGGCAATAAACGTTTTTGGAAAAATCGGCTGGAAAAGTTGTCGAAAAGCGCACCCAGAGGACACCTACTATTTGGACTCTCAATATGGATAAGGGGTACACACTTGATAAGGGGTAGCCCGCCGTTATTTGTACCCCACATCTTTTATTTGCACCCCTTAAGGCACCTGCTATAGACACACCCGAGCTGGATAAGGGACACCCTTCTTCATTATTTGAAATTCAGAAAATGGCGGGAAACAATGGCAGCAGCGAAGTAAATTTGGGTTTGAATTTCTCGGCAGATTTGGAGAGATTCAACTGTGTAATTCTTATGGGATGGACTGCTACATGACCCTAACGAGGATGGTATGTGTGATTGGATCAAGCGAGTTGGGGTTGGATAAGCCAAGAAGAAGTCACAGGTGTGGAGTTCACGGGATTGCTGAGATATGTTGGATCGGGTTTGGGTGATATTTTGGTCGGAGATATTCATGGGAATGACTTGGGATTAGTCAGTGGAGATAAAACAGGAAAGATATGTGTTTTAGTTTCGAGAAAACATGGATGAAAATAGGTTGGAAGCAAAACAGGGAGTTTCGTATATCCTCGGATATTTTGGTTTTATAAATAGAAGTACGAGAGGATTTTACGCTTGGAATTGGATGAATCGAGTCTTGATTATGTCCTGAAGGAGTTTGAAGAGTTGGGATAGCTTAGCGGAGACGCATGAAGTGAAGATAAACAAGGAAAATCCGCGACTTTGCGTGGAAGAAAAAAGATGGGTTGAGAAGATTTTGTCGGGATTTGCTGAGCCTGTGGTGTATATATAAGGTGTAGGGAAGTCATAGAGGGGTATCGAGACCTTAGGGGAGATTTTAGAGGCTAGCATAGAAGTGGAGGAGGTTGCAGAGACGATTCCACAACACACAGGCGAGAGGAGGAAGAAGAACAAATAACAATACTTAAGGAAAGTCGTAGAACCCGTGACCTATAGTTTCAAATTCATTCTCTTTGTAACAATTTTTCCAACAATTATATTGAGTTCGCAACGGTTCTGCAACAGTTTCTGAATAGCGGGGCTCTGAACAATTATAATCTGTTACAAACCCATTTTTGCTTTATTAGTTTTTATTGTTTTTCACATATTTGAGCTATGAACACCTAATTTCAGCACGTAAATAATATGAGGAGCTAAACCCCATTCTTTGAGGCGACGGAGGAAGCCATTTTCCAATTATTATGTGGTAAATTCTATTTAACTTAATAATTGCAATTCTTTTATGATTATTTGCCTTTGACCTTGAAATTGATTATATGATTACGATTAAGTAGTTGTGTTTTCAATTGATGGGTGATGCTTAGGTTAAGTCTTTTGATGGTCCATGCTTTCGATTTACACTATTGTTTTGAGAATCTACTTGTCTAGGCAATATTTTAGAATCAAACCCAATGTATGAGTTGCATAATTATTGTTTTTGGTGAATCACGATGATTGGTTGATGGTGGAATCCATAGTCTCAGTTTTCTCTATAATCTTGAAATCAATCTTATTTTACTTTGAGTCTAAAACGAATCTTCACAAGTCTGAGTGAACGACATCTTTTACTACCACTTTCTACAACAATTTAAAACCACATCAATTTTTTGGCGCCGCCGACGCGGACTTGTTTTTAGATTTGTTTTTAGGTTTTTAGTGATTTTTATTCTTTTGTTCTATTTTACGTTTTCTTGGGTATTTGTGTTTTGATTACATGTTTGGATATTGGATCGAAAAGAAAGCTGAGCCAAAGATATTGGTGATTAACTAAAGACTTGGAGTCAAAGACAAAGCGAAAAGAAACGAGAAAGAGACAAAGATTTTTATTTTTATTTTTATTTATTTTTTTAGGTTTTTTCGAAAACTGTATTAGGGTTTATAATTATTTTTTGTAATTTTTCTTTTTCTTTTTGAACTTTTTGAACATTTTTGGGACTTTGGACATTATTTTTAAACCCTACAGAAGGGTAGTCTTAAATATAAACTGTTTGCAGAGAAGGAGGACAATTACGATATTATCCTGCACCTTAGGTTCGCACACCGACATAGGAGTCGGTGGCCCGAGTCGACTACAACCGATTCATCCCCGTCTGGAACGGGAGGTAAGATCCCAACACTCGCCAATCCACTCGTCAGCGAGTTCTTGGACTCCTTCGTTTGCATATATCTTTGAGGACTTGAATACGGGCGCTTTAATTTTCTAGTAAAGGGTAAGGCCTGGCCATAAAAGATAAGGGTTCGGATTTCATCACCGTTCTCTTCTTGCCCGCTTTAGGAACACGTAACCTACGCAAACCTAAGCCTTCAAATTTTGACTAGAACAAGACCGATAGGGTAACGAGCTTAATAGGAAAGTCATTCGAAAAATATTGGTTACTCTTTAAGCACATTTCTGTTCATGAAGGTTTTGTGAGTTGAATGCGTGACTGCGCCGCACCAGTAATTCGGTGAGGCCTTGGGTATCAAAGCTCCACCGAGCTTCCCTCGACTCTATTCAACTTACTTTGACTCGGATTGATTCGGAGGGGTTTGCTTAAATTGTAACGAATTCCATTTCGAAGGATTAGAAGTGGTCTAGAAACAATCTAAGTGGAGCCATCATGCTTTTTGTTTGCTAGAAATCTCTAGGTTTGCTTTGGTTGAGTCGGCCTTGATTTGTGATTGCATAGAATCCCCTTCTTTTGCATGCCTGAACGTAAAAGAGACGCCCTAGGTAGATTTGTTAAAGAGAAACCTAGTAGTTCTAAGCGTCTCGATTACCTTAATTTAGAAAGTCCGATTTTGAAGAGTCCGGTTTGAACCTCGGTTTGAGGAGACAATCCCTAATATTCCGATAGTGCCGAAATGGCAACTTTGAATGCTTTGTTGAACCCGACTAGGACTACTCGTCCCTCGTGTATCGGGTTAGGCTGAAACAGAAGCAAATTATGAACTTAAACCTGGACTTTACTGACTGCTCCCAATCTTCTTAGGAAAGAAAATGAAAACCCCTATTTCCATCTTAGGGATTTTGAAGAAATTTGTAGTACCCTAAAAATTAGAGATCTTGATGATGATGCTCTGAAACTTAGGTTATTCCCTTTTTCACTGAAAGATAAAGCCAAATCGTGGCTATATAGTTTGGCTTCCGGGTCAATCGAAACATATGAACAACTTACATCTGCCTTTTTGAACAAGTTTTTCCCTAGGCACAAAACATCGTCTATTAGGATGCAAATCTGCACGTTTTCTCAACGGGAGGGAGAATCTTTGTATAGGTATTTGGAAAGGTTCAATGATCTATTAGCCCAATGTCCTCATCATGGCTTAGAAAAGGTTAGGTTAGTTCAGATCCTTTATGAGGGTTTAGATTATTCCACTACGACCACATTAGAATCTATGTGTACAGGTGGGTTTGAAAACTAAATATTGATGCGGCGATGACATTTTTGAATGAAATCGCCAAAAGACCGAACAATGGGAAAATAGTAGGGTACCCCAGAAAACAATTCTTAGGTAGAGGAAACGTTAATAGGGTAGAGGGAGGCTATGAATCAGATGCCAAAATTACAGCAATAGCTAAAAGGTTAGAAGCTATAGAATTGGGTCACACTAGTGGTAGAGTGGAGCCTTTTTGGGAAGGCCAGAATAATGAAGAGCAAGCCAATGCTCTATATAATTACACTAGATTCGACAACCGTCAGAAATTTGACCCATATTCAGAAACCTATAATCCTGGTTGGAAAAACCATCCGAACCTTTCATGGTCTAAGGTCCAGAGTCAAGGTCAGCTTAGTAATTCGAATGTTCCCCCAGGGTTTTGGTTATAATAAGAACTCTCCCGAGGTCAAGCTTAGTTTGAGAACCCTTCGAGAGAATAAAATGTCTAGCTTAGAGGAATCTCTTAGTATATTAAGAAAGAGCCAGGATATGTTAGCACAGAGCCGGGAAATGTTAATAAAGAGCCAAGTTAGTTTTGAACGGGAAACCAAGCGGGAATTTTCAAACTAATGCTCGGACTCTTGCTAAGTTGGAACTTTAAATAGGTCAAATAGCTAAGAATTTAAGTGAAAGAGATAACGGAAGGTTCCCTAGTCAAACTAATCCCAACCCTAGAGGAGTTCATGAAATAGGTGCAAAACCATTACAACGGTTGAATTCAATTAGAACCCTTAGGAGTGGTAGAGTAGTAGACAATCGGTAACCATGCCCGATAGTGAGCATATGTAGTACACCCCTCGGGACCATCCATAGGCGGGGGACTGAAAAATCTCACGATGATGCCAATTCGGTTCTGAGAGGCCCTATTTTATGCCTAGAGCCCCATTTCCACAGCTATTAGTACCAACAAAGAGTGAATCCAACTTTAATGACATAATGGAGGTTTTTAAGAAAGTTACCATAAACCTTCCGTTACTAGAAGCAATTAGGAAACTTCCGACTTATGCCAAATTCCTTAAAGATATGTGTACGCGAAAGAGAAAGCTTAGTGTCCATAAAAAAGCCTTTTCAGCTAGTCATGTAAGTTCGATCATTCAGAATAACACAACTCCTAAGTATAAAGACCCAGGTGCCCCTACCATTGCTTGCGCGATAGGAAAACACAGGGTAGAGAAATCTTTACTTGACTTAGGAGCTAGTGTGAACTTACTTCCGTACCATGTGTACTTACAGCTAGGACTTGGTGAATTGAAACCTACCAAGATAACACTACAGTTAGCTGATAGGTCTGTTAAAATTCCTCGTGGTGTGATAGAGGATGTTCTTATTGAGGTCGACAAGTTTATTTATCTTGTGGATTTCGTAGTCCTAGATACACAACCTGTCCCTGACCCAGAGAATCAAATACCGGTAATTTTAGGTCGCCCATTTTTATCCACGTCTAATGCTGTTATCAACTGTAGGACAGGACTTATGAACTTATCTTTTGGTAATATGACTACTGAGCTAAATGTCTTTGATGTTACTAGACAACCTTCTGATGATTTATAGGAAGTGAATATGATTAGCACTTTAGTTCATGACCTAGTTCAGGATAATTGGGACGACACTTTATTGGATGAATTTGATGAGACAATTCTCTTAGGTCAGATAGATGACCAAACTCTCGAACTAGAAGAAGCTCTCGAACATTTTCAGGACTCTACAAACCCAAAAATTCAAGCCATAGTGCTAGGTCTTACAGAGAGTAGTGATTACCCTAAGTTTGGGGGTATTGATCATCAAGTATCCCCATTAGAAGTCCCTAACTTGGGAATCGAGCTTAATACATCTGAGCTATTACTCGAGTCTATTCAGACTCCACAACCCAATCCTCCCGATACTTTCCAAGTGGAAATTAAGCTATTAGATACCCGTTATTCGGATGAATCTGTTTGTTAAGACACTCATATGAAGCCCAATTGGTCGTCCCAGATACATTCAGTTGTCTTGCAGAAACCTTGGATGAGGTTGTGCTCTATCATTCATTTTTCGATCCTGTGCAGTTGTCTCATTTTAGTGGCAGTATTATTTGGTTTTGATGATCCACGCTTGTTTTGACTATTGATATACGATTTGAAAGGGTAATTAGCCATTTTATGGGTACGTGATAGACGCATTTATGTGTCTAATTTGTCCTCAATGTTTCGTATTGTTAGTACCCCTTTTTGTCCTTATTATGGTGTTTTGTGTGTTTGTAGGTATTTTTTGGAAATAAACATTTTTAGAGAATTCGGCTCGAAAAGTTGGTAAAAGCACCCCCGGAGGATATTTGTTATTCGGACTCCCACTTTGGATAAGGGGAACCTCAGTTTGGCACCTGCTATTCGCACCCCTGGTTCGGTTAAGGGGCAACCACCTTCTTCGTTTGAAAATGAAAAAAAAAGGCGGGAAATGGACTTGGAAGCTGCGGAGATTTTCAGTGCAGAATTAGACGTAATATTTGCCGAGTTTCTCTCGGATTTGACTTGGAATGATGATGTTACACTAAAACAGGAAAGGTACTTGATTCATGCACGTAAATAATGTAAGAAATCATCAAACAAGGGATGAAATATATTCTCGGATTTTCTGTTTTAATTTCCGAGTTATTTTGGGAAGAGTTCTTGTGGCTTTGGCGTGTTCGGCGCATGATGGGATGTGTGGAAGAGTGTTTGGATGGAGGTTGCACACCCAACAAACGCATGAAGAAGAAAGAATGGGAAGAAAATATTCCTAGAATAATTTTCTTTGATGTCGATTTATGGGAGATTTTGGGTAATTATGAGACATTATTCTTGTTCCTGCGAGTATATATATGGTGTTGGTGTTGCATAGAAGGGAGATGGAGAATTTGGGGAGAATCATTAGTTTAATATAATTGTTACAAACCCAATTTTAATTATTTTTCTCCAATTTCATTATTGTGATCATCCTTTGAGCAATAAGAATGAATTTTGAGTGTGTTTCCAATATGCGGAGCTAGAACCCATCACTGGGACGACGGAGGAAGCCGAATTTTATACATGGGTAATTTTAATTAATTCTTTTTATGACTTTTGCACTATTTAAAATTTAATTATGATTTGATTAAATTAGTTATTATTTTATCAGATGGGTCATGCTTGCTTAGATGTTTGACGTCCCATTCTTACGATTTATAACTAATATTTTGAGAATCAACCTTGGCAAAACTAAGAGTCTATTTGTTGAGCTATACTTGTTAAAAGAATTAATATTTGAACCTTTTGTTATGAATTCAGTGGAATCCTGAATCCCAGTAACTATCTCCATCCTGTGATAATATTTGTATATATTTTCTTTTATTTTAGTTTATTAAATCCTAAGATCAATTTCATCAAGTCCGAATGAACGACAACCCCTACCTATTACTACAACATTATTGAGTCACATCAAGTTTTTGGCGCCGCTGCCGGGGAGTGGTTGCAAAATACTCTCTGATTGATTATTTTTTTTTTTGTATATAATTTTATTTTCTTTTTCTTTTAGATTTTCTTTAGATCCTTTTTACGTAGTTTGTTTGATATTTTTTTTTTAGGTAACTTAGCCTGAAGTGTTGCGGGCGAAAAGAAAATATGCACTCGCAAGGGTTTTGCAAGAGCCACTCGGAAGATCCATTAGAGGTTTGCCTAGCTCATTTTGGGTATGGTTTTGATGATGATAGTGTTATTTGTGAAGTCAATGCTTTACTAGACTCCACACCGCTGCTAGACACTAATAAATGGAAACCCAAACTAGATTCTATAATTTTTATTGAGTCTCGACTAGTTCCATTAGTTGAGAAAGCTCTGACCTTGACCCTTAATAATGAAACCGTTCTAGATGATAATGAGCCAATTAGTCACGATATCATTGTTCCGTTGAGCCCTTGTTTCTCGGATCGTGATTTTCTAAAATCTTATGTGAATGTTCTGAATAAGACTGAGTTCAGCTTTTGCTATCTGGGTACTAATCATCATTACTGCAGGATCATCTTTTCATCAAAACTGATTATTTGGGTTGATCCCCAACTTTTCGGGCTTTATATATATGATTCGCAGCTCACCTTGGGGTACCAACCCCACCTTATTTTAGATTGTGTTCTCATCGAAAGCGAGGGAAACAAATACATTTCGCTTCATGGGAGTCAACCCATCGATTTGTTCCCTCTACTCTATCTCTTATTTTCTTTTTGTTTATTTTTTTTCATTTCCCATCCTAATTTCTACGTTGGATGACTCAATTACATTGAGGACAATGTAATGTTTAAGTGTGGGGGAGTGGGTAATTTTCCATATTTTTGCAGATTTTCACTTTTCTTATGAATATATATAAAAAAAAATTAAAAATAAATAAATAATCAATTACATTATACCTCTGTTTTGCTCGAGGACTAGAAAAATATAAGTGTGGGGTGTTGATAAGCATGTAAATGCTACATTTTATACCCATATTTATATTAGCTAGGATACAATATTTTAGTTACTAATACTATTTTAGTGCTTTTGTAGAAAGTACAAGTGAACTCGATCATCCAGCGAATAAACAACAAAATGTGATATTTAATGGTGTTTGCGACAAAATTGGCAAAATGTGGTTGGCTTGGTACTTCCATATATTAGCAACCATGATGGTGAAATGTGGTTGTCCTGGTATTTCCATGTATCAGCAACCACAATGATCAAATATGTTGGCCTGGTATTTTTTATATATCAAAGAACACTTATTATCTTTGGCATGGTATTTCTATATATCAGCAACACTTATTACGCTGGCCTGGTATTTCTATATATCAGCAACACTTATTACGCTGGCCTGGTATTTCTATATATCAGCAGCCGGGTTGGCCTGGTATTTCCATATATCAGCAACCACAATGATGAAATGGGTTGGCTCGGTATTTCCATGTATCGGAACCACAATGACAAAAATGACAAAATGTAGGCCTGGTATCTCCATATATATCGCGGATAAAATTGTTTCATAGGCGAGGCAAAAACGCAGCAAAGGAATTGAAATCAAAGTGGGGTTGGCACATGGAAACTGAAAATGGGAACTATTTTATCTTTCTTGCTTTATTACAAATATATTCCACCGAGAAAGATAATTTATTTGTCATGTGAAGAATTAATTGAGAAATATTTACACGTGACTATTTTGGAAATAAAATAACTCTTTCTTCATTTGGGAGATTTTGGAAATAAGGGGATTTTATTATTTCATTGGAAGAAAGAGGTGGCAATACTATTTGGGGAAAGATATTGATGATTTACATCAACTTGCATGCAAGATATTTCATTGAATAATTTATTTTGATACTTTGATTAATGAAATAAAATAAAAGGAAGGTGTATAAGAAGGGAGGTGACTATTTGAGAGGGGGAGCCCGGCCATAGTGCCACAAGGAGAGAAGGGTTTTGAAGTTTTGTTTTTGATTCTTCGTTTTTTATCTAGAGTTTAATTTTAATATGTTTATGGCTTTTGAGAAAGCCATGTCTAGCTAGAGCCATGTTAGGGTTTAGGTAGAAACCAATTTTATTGTGTAAACTCTACATTGATATGCTTAATAATGATTTGATTGATTAATAGTTCTTCTTCATATAGCTTGGTATTTAATCGTTTATGTGATTTTCTTGATTATTTATGCTTTTGAATTGATATTTCGTGCTTCGGTTAAATCCCTAGACGTGGTATGCAAGGATTGATAGGTAATGCTTTAGAAAAACTACCCATGAAGCGAAGGAAACTATAGCGGAGAAACAATATTTGATAATGCATGGAATATATTTTTAAAGATTAGTAGAGTTTGCATAGTTAATTGGTAGAAACCGAAGACCCTAGCAACCCATTCTCATTTTGTTTATTGCTAGAATTATTTTTATCTCGTTTTGTTTCAAATTTCTGAAAATCGTTCAAACATCATCTCGCTGGTTACTTAATTTTTGATATTAGTTGGTAGAGTATTTCACACTTCTCGTGGGAACGACCCGCATTTGATATCGATACTACAATCGATCCGTGCACTTGCGGTTATATCTAGGTTTTATTTAATCGTTAATTTGGTCATATAAAATCTACATCAAGTTTTTGTCATGTAAAATCCGTGCACTTGCGGAACTATTTTATCTTTCTTGCTTTATTATAAATATATTCCACCGAGAAAGATAATTTATTTGTCATGTGAAGAATTAATTGAGAAATATTTACACGTGACTATTTTGGAAATAAAATAACTCTTTCTTCATTTGGGAGATTTTGGAAATAAGGGGATTTTATTATTGTAGTTGCGGGAAATCCCACACTACACCCCTTACTCAATTTCGTAGATCTAAATCTTATTAATTATCTAAATCTCAAAATATAAGTGCTAGAAATTTAAATAGACACATAAGATTTTTTACGTGGTTCGATCAATGTGATCTACATCCACGATTCTTCACTATGATCGTTGAGGTTACATTAATATTACATTGGAAATCTCCATTAATGGATATTTTCTAGAGCTCTAGATCTAGTTTTAGGTGAAGAAGATGATAAAGAAAATAAAGTCTTTCTCTCCCTAAAAATATCTCTCTCTTCCTAAAATTCTCCTCTCCAAAATTATTCCTCCTTTCTCTCTCCTGCTCTCTCCTCTTTATATAGGTGTTTACATAATGGATGACGAAACTCATACAAATTTCATATTCTCGCGAGCCCTTTAATGATTTCGCAGGCCCTTGCTACCTTCTCTCGAGACACTCTCGCGAGTCTTGCTACCTTCTCTCGAGACACTCTCTTAAGAGAACTGGCTGAAATGAGAGGATTACTGAATAATAGAAGGGAAGGAGGAAGGAAACAATTGGACGAAGCCATCGCGAGGTGCGAAGAATCCCTTCACGCTAGAAGTACGAGATGGGAGGAATACCTCCTAAGTGCAATCTACTCGCATTAACCAACATCTTTGATGGAACAACACATGCGGTACAACATATCAAGGCTTATATGAGATGTATGTTGCGGTGGGAGAATCATGACGCTATACTGTGCAAATATTTCGCGTCAAGCATAATAGGAGAAGCACTAAAATGGTTTGAAGGTCTGCCAAGAAACACAATCACATCATTCAACCATTTACAAGCCACATTCCTGGGAGCATATATAAGTAACAACTCTTCGCGACCGAGGTATTGAAGATGTATTCGGGTTGAAACAAAGGGTTGGCGAGAGCTTAAGGCGGTTGACAATAAGATGGAGGACCATGTGTAGCGAAATGGCGAGGACAGTTGAGGAAAGATATCTCATCCTCTCATTCGTGAATGCTCTCTTCGCGACTAACTTGTTATACATTCAAATTTTTAGAATCAAAAATACAATCACGATGGCGAATCATGCTGAGAGTTACAGGAAGAATATATTGCCCTAGAAGAAAGACAGAATGAAATGAATTCTTATCCAGTCGCGAACACAAGCTCAAACGCTGCGAACGCAAGCTTGTTGCCTCAATTCATAAATACAGTGGAGAGCACTTCGCAAGGACAGCAAGCGAGGAAAGCTGATGAGGGACAGCGAAAGATAGTAGCCATGGGAAGCCGCGACCAAGAAGAGTTTGAACAAGAAAGGAACTACTACAACCGTGGTAGCAATAATAAGATTCAGAGGTTAGATCATGTGCAAGAAACTTACGGTGGACGAAGGCAAAATAACCGTGGAGGGCAGAGAAGTCGCAGAATAGTATGGGAAGAGATTAAGATGCCTCCACTGAATGCCAGTGTGGAAAAGATCTGGGAAGCTATACTTGTGATGGAAAATGTACCAGCACCTTGGAACGTGGGAATGGAACCACCGCCAGGCGATAGAAGTCATGAGTTTTGCTCTTACCATCGATTCCATGGGCATCAAACAAACGATTGTAGAAACATAAAGAGAATTATTCTCAGGATGATTGATCGGGGAAGTCGAATCACTTTCTAAAGGGAGAAGAAACAGATGGACATTACCACCACCACCGAGAGATGCACGAGAACAGTGTCAGCGAAAGGA
This sequence comes from Papaver armeniacum, assembly GCA_023531295.1. Classification (NCBI taxonomy): domain Eukaryota; kingdom Viridiplantae; phylum Streptophyta; class Magnoliopsida; order Ranunculales; family Papaveraceae; genus Papaver; species Papaver armeniacum. Next base: position 281,589 of record JAJJWW010005689.1, on the reverse strand, counting down.
AAGGAAACATTTGTGATAGAAATCGGGACAAAAGCTAAAAATTTGAATTGCAACTCTATCGTCCACTCCTATCGCACAATCGAAGATTTTCATGACAACGTGCTCAGTAGAGTCTTTGCGAGAGATGCTAACGATAAAGAAATAATGAGTCTCGAGAACGACGCAGATTAGAAAAGTGGCAGTCAAGACTATTTCTTTCTCTGCAGATGAAGTGCCAAAAGGAAGAGAAACACATGATAGCCCGTTGGTTGTGAAACTAGAGATTAACCCAAAACCAATTGATGGAGAAGATGATGAAGCGAGAAGCTTGTTTGGGCGATGAACCGAATCCTAATTGATACTTGGAAGTTCGGTGAATATTCTTTTTACCATACTTATAAGACGATGGGAGGAAAGGATGAGGATTTGATCCCCTCAACATACAAAATATATGGCTTTAATGGCACTTGCAAACAAGCCAAAGGGAGAGGCTCACATGAGAATACCTCTACAAGGATTATCAATCGATGTTTTATTCTGTGTGGTTGACGTGGGTCTCCAGTATAATGCGTTGATTGGGAGACCATGGCTTCATGAAATCTTGGGAGTCGCATCAACATATCATCAATGTATAAAATTTCCATATCCAAACGGCATTGGTATTATACGGGGAGATTGGAAGGAGTCGCGACAATGTCATGAGGTCGATGTAGAAAGCTGCGAAGAAAGAAATGCCAAAAGAAAGGGTTGGAAGCAACATGTGAGAGATGAACAGAGAAAGGAAAAAAACTGATGGTAGATGCTATAGAAGTGAGGACTGGAACATGCCTCGCGAGGTGAATGCCTAGAGACAAAGCGAATATTATGATAACAAAGAGGCGAAGAGTATGAGGAATAAAAGGCATAAGAAATGAATAATCAACACAAACAGGAGAAAAGGTAGCAATGAAGTAAGGATGTGCGAGAATCTCGCAGTCAAGAGTATATGAGAATTGGTTAAGAAAGAAAAATGAAGATACAACAAATGAAATGGAATTATGCGAATGCTTTCCAAACAAATATCAACAAATAATGAAATATGAATGATTGAATGATTTAACAAAGATGAATGCGAAAAAGAATGGGACGAACCTTTATGGCGTGCACCTAGTTCGCGAATAACATTTCGTAAGAGGCAAATGTAAGACCTAAAGTGCGTCATATAAGGGGGTATCTCCTCGCCATGGTTCAGGGGGAAGGTTACACCGCTCCCGAAGCTTCGAACCATGAAAATTTGGGGCCCATGAAAGCCTATCCTGGAGAGGTACCTTTGGATTCCCAACTATATATATAAGGTTATACCACTGGTTGGGCGACCGAGGGTCTCTTCCAAGAAGTCGATGTATGCTCAAGGCGCCGAGGTACACGGTTGAGCCAGTGCCCGGATGGATGAACCTACCCCTGGCCATTCTTGGCAAGTCTTGGCATGCGTTGCACTCGCCCGAAGAAAACTCCACTTAGGGTGCAGCCTCGTAACCATAAACCCTATAGGTATAAGGGATAAGAGGCTCACGAAAACAACAAGTTGTTGTTAAGACCGGATGGGAGGAGCTAGTCTTGTATGGCCGAGGTTTCGCCTCCTTGAAGGGCAACCGGGAGATGATAAGGGCGACGCTTTCCATTAGGGGAATCACAAAATAGACGCAAATGTCATAAGGCTATGTTTTCAAGAAGAGAATTTAGGCTCGTCATATTTGTGCAATGATCCTCGAGAGGCAATAATACTAACGCGAGGTAAGGCGAGATCAATGGGTCTTTAAACGAAAGTGTACGGACGTCCTGCGATTTCGTCGCAAGACGGCAATGTCATGGGCTTTATGTTCGCAAGGATATTTAGACCGTCATATTGTCGCAACTAAAACATCCTGCAGAGGCAAAAATACTTGGAAAATGATAAGGCAAGATCAATGGGTCTTTACATGCAAGTGTTAAGACGTCCTGCGATCTTGTCGCGATGAAAGGTGGCAGGGGAAGACCTCTAATTAGGGAGGTCTAACTTGGAAGACCACACAAAAATGATAAGGCAAGGTCAATGGGCCATTGCATGAAAATGTAAAGGCGGCCTGCGACCTTGTCGCCCCAAGAAGAGATAAAACAAAAACTACCGAAATGGTAAGGCGAGACAAGTAAGATTCTTGATTTATGAAGATACCCGCGACCTCGTCGCAACGATACATTTCAATAACAATAAAGTTATTATCCAACAAAATACATGATGACAACTACAATCTTCCATCTGAAGATAAATAACAGAGGCAAGTATGGGTGTAGTAGCAGGTTTTCCCACACTACACCCCTTACTCGATTTTGCTTAATTAGTTCATTGAAAGTTGTATAATTGAGAATGTTTATTGATTAATTTCATGAATTGTATACACAGGAAAAGTAGAATTACACTTAGCAAGTAAAACACTCTTTAAACTTTCTCTCTCCTAATGACTTGCCCAACAATTCCAAAAAGATCTCTCCCTCACAGACTCACTCAACCCTTTATATAGGGTGATACATAGTGGATGACAGCTAAGCTACCCTTTATTTTCGGGAATGTCCCGCGAAGTGTCGCAGATGCACAAACATTCGTTTCTCGCGACACTTCTTAACCTCGCCAGATCTCACGTTTTGCACGTCGTTATTCATTGCGTCGTTTATTTTAGCTTCCTGCGACTCCCTCGCGACATCGTCGTTTATTAAACCTCACGAGCCACCGTCTCTCATTTGCGATATTATGATCCTACATCTTGCCTCTTTTTCCTTGAATATTGCTTGAAGAGCGATCTTTTAAGGAAAAATCTGTTGTTGTAGTAACCTTTGGTCTTTGCTGATGAGGGAACGAGCGGAAGAATACTGTACTTGAAAAGTACGTACTTGCCTCTATTCTTTTGCGAAGTTCCAAAGCTTCTATATACGAAGTATCGTCTCCTATCTCTCCTCATATTTCCTCTGCGAAGGGAGGAGTATCACGAAAGTGATTCTTTTGATTTACCGCGACTGCTTATTTTTATTTGTTTCAGTTTTGTACCTTTACACGGATTTTGATTATTAATGTCTTTTCTTGACACGTCTCTTTCAACCGCTTATTCTTGACCGTTCATGTCTCTTCGCGCATTAAATGACCTCGTTTTCTTTAGGATCTTTTTTCCTATATATAATTTTCTTTTTCTCTTCTTTTCATTCTTTAGTTTCCCTCTCCAATTTTTCTTTGACTCTCTTCTTCCGCAATTTGCGCTCCTGCTTCATCGCAAATCTTTTCTTCGTCCTTTCTAGCGCCGATCTTAATCCCCAATCTTCCATCCATTCCCATACCGATAAATGGCTTTCATCAATCGTGCATACAAAGCTTCTTTTGAAGAGGTTCAATGAAGTTACTCGAGAAGGGTTTTACTCTATCAACCATTCCCGATCAAGAATCTTCATCCATTCTTTACGCTAAATTATTTTCCGATCATCAATGTGATGATCAAAGGATTATAGTCTCGCTAGGTCGACTTCTCGGGACTTCCCATTCCCCTTATACGATCCCGAGTTGCCTCTATTTTATGAAATCTTGGCCCATGAAAAATTCTCTCGAGTCATTTATCAATTGAGTGGCGATTGCATTCGCCTAATGCTTGAATTCGCGCATCGTGGTGCTGGCAAAGGATCTTTATACCTGCTTACATTGTTAGACACCCGATTTCAAAGACTTGGAAATAGCTCTGAGAAGTACACTTTGTAGAGAACTTTTTGAAAACTATTCGAGTGATAAAGATGGTTAATGCGAAGTCTCGGCATTGGGCATTCGCTTTGAAAAAGAAGGATAATGTCCCCGAGGATAAATTGCTCATGCAGATATTGATTGGCACCTGGCAATAATACTACTCCTCGCCATTCCAAAGATGAGAAGTGGTGGGTTGTACCCTTGTTTTTAAATGGTCCTTATATCGCGGGCCCGCACGTTCTTCCCCGCGAATCTCGCGAGGTATCATCCTTGGGAATTCAAATGGCCCGATAAAGCAAATGAGGTATATTTCCCATTTTAAATCTTGCCTTTGCAACTTTCTTTTTACATATGTTGATTTTGTATAATTTTTCAGATCGCCAAATTGAGAAGAAAGTACAAGGAGAATCCATTGGAGAGTACTCGACCATACTTCGATCGCTCCACGAGTGAAGTAAGAAACACTTCCTTTGTTATTTGAAACAATATTGTTGCCTCTGTTTCTTATCTTTCACCGTATGCGAAGGTTGGAGTTGAAGAAGCTTTAGCCAAGACTAAAGGTAAAGGCAAAACTATCATTCGCCAGGTAAATCTTACTCGCTCCATTAACTAAGAAGCGAAAGGTTCAATCTTCTTCTCGTCTTAACTCAAGCTCTGAATCTTCTGATGAGGATAACCATGATTCGAATCTCTCTTGCTAAGGAGATTTCGTTGGCAGCTCTCCTATGGATCGATTATCTAGCATCTTCTCGGACTCTTTCCAAGGAATGGGAGATGCTCCCCTAGCTTCCCTTTGCGGTACTCTAGCAAATGTGTGTAACGCTACTTTATTAGAAGGCAATGATTCTTTCAATGGAGCCTCTAGAATCGTGTCTCCCGATCTCTTGAACGCCCTTGGGTCTTTGGTATGTATGCAGTCACATTCCTGTTAATCTTAAATTTTTAAATATATATGTACCGACAGTTTTCTGTTTTCTTTCATAGGTTGGAAGAACTTCTTTTGTAGTTGCCTCGGATCTCGAGAGAAGACGCAACAATCTTGAAAAGAAGAACTCGCAATGAAAGCAAGAAAGATTCGAGAATTAGAGACTGAAGCTGCGTCATCTCGCGATAAAGACGAGAGAATTCAAAAGTTAAATACCGAGCTTGACTCCCAAAGGGATAGGGTGTCTTCTCTTCAAAACGCTAATCAGCAACTTTATGGTATAATATTTCACTTCCTTTTATTATTTCTATCTTATCGGTCGCATACTACTACCTAATTTATTACCTTCGCAGATGTATATAATCTCTCCGATGAGGCTATTCTTCTCCATACGTTTCCGAACCCATGGATAATGACCTTCTCCTCGCACACCTCAATCAATCTCTAAGTAGTTCCTCGATAAAATTAACCTCCTTTCATTAAAGGATCTTCAACCAAACATCGACTTTTAAAGATCGAACACAGATCTAATTTAAATTTAACTAACCGCTTTAAACGAATGTACCTTGATTCCGAGAAGAAAATCAAGATTTTAAGGAAGAAAATTAGTGACCTCATAGATGAGAACGATCGCATTACTAACAGAGGTGCATGGCATTAGCGAGAATTCCACAAATCTCTTCTTGGTGTGCAAATTGAACGAGATGAACTCCTTCATCAAAATACTATGCTTAAGCGGCCCAGAGAAGAACAAGTTCGTTCTCTTCTTGTTATCAATAGTGATGATGAATTACTACTGGCTGCGAAAGTTTTAGATAATGCCAGAATAACCTAGGTGTTGATGTTAGTCTTCATGCCGAGGCATACTTCCTTGATTAAAGATATGATATCCTGATAGAGAAGGTTACTTATTATACCTTCCTTCTTACTTACTGTGGTATTGCTTGTAAATTATTAACTTGTTGTTTCTTATTTGCAGAATCTGAGAAGAGGCTTCAAGTTAGAATTAGAGAACTTGAATCAAAAACAAACTCGCCAGAATTTTCCAAACGAATTGAAGAACTCGAAACTGAAAAACAACAACTCGCCAAGAGTCTCTCCCTTCGTAATAACAAGTATTCCAAGTTGAAGAAACAATTTGAAATAACAGTGGAGAACTTTAACAATGATGCTGTTCGTTTTCGCAATGGAGCCATGGAGTATGTTTGTAAGCACCAGAACATCCCTCTACATACATATCCCTGGCTTCTTGAAAAGGTTCCTGAGAATCTACCTGTCTCTGATGTTTCGATAGTGAAGTCTGGCGAAGAAGAAAATTCTGGCGATGAGAATAATAAAACTGAAGAATCAGATGAAGAAGAAGAATCACCAAAGATATAACTCTTTTTGTTTTCTTTTGCTGCGTGTAATATCTGTACATTGTTGTATCTTTGTTATAGTGAACTTCTTGGATTTTTTCCCCATGAATTCAATCTTCACTCCCCTTTTTGGTAATTCTTCCTTGTAATATACTTGGCTAACGTCATTGATGTATAACTCTTTCGTCAAGAAGATGAATAACAATGTTCCATCTTTTCCATTCCCATACTTGTCTCTCGTTATTTATCTTCGATGGAAGATTTTAGTTGTCTTCTTGTATTTGATAATAATCTTATTGTTAATTGAAATGGATCATCGCGACGAGTCGCGGGGTATCTTCATGAATTGAGAATTCTATCTCTTTTTGTGGCGACAAGGTCGCAGACCGCCTTTACATTTTCATGTGATGGCTCATTGACCCCGCCTTATCATTTTTGTGTGGTCTTCCGAGTTAGACCTCCCAAATTAGAGGTCCTCCCCGCCACCTTTTATGGCGACAAAATGCGCAGGACGTCTTTACACTTGCGTGTAAAGACCCATTGATCTTGCCTTATCATTTTCCAAGTATTTTTGCCTCTCGCAGGATGTTTTAGTTGCGACAATATGACAGGCCTAGATATCCTTGCGAACATAAAGCCCCATGACATTGCCGTCGTGCGGTGAAATCGCAGGACGTCCGTACACTTTCATGTAAAGACCCATTGATCTCGCCTTACCCTCGCGTTAGTATTATTGCCTCTGCAGGATCATTGCACAAATATGACGAGCCTACGTTCTCTTGCGAAAACATAGCCTTATGACATTTGCGTCTGCTTTGACACCCCCTAATGGAGAGCGTCGCCTTATCATCTCCCGGTTGCCCCTTCAAGGAGGCGAAACATCGGCCATACAAGACTAGCTCCTCCCATCCTGGTCTTAACAACAACTGAGTTGTTTTCGCAGCCTCTTATCCCTTATACCTATATGGTTTATGGTTACGAGACTGCACCCTAAGTGGAGTTTTCTTGGTGCAGTAAACGCATGCCAAGACTTGCCAAGAATGGCCAAGGTAGGTTCATCCATCCCGGGCACTGCTCAACCGTGTACCTCGGCGCCTTGTGCATACACGACTCCTGGAAGAGACCCTCGGTCGCCCAACCGAGGTATAACCTACATATATAGTTGGGAATCCAAGGTATCTCTCCTGATAGGCTTTCATGGGCCCCAAATTTTCATGGTTCAGGCTTCATGAGCGGTGTAACCTTCCCCCGAACCATGGCGAGAGATACCCCCCTTTATGACGCACTTTAGGTCTTACATTTGCCTCTTACGAAATGTTATTCGCGAACTAGGTGTACGCCATAAAGGTTCGTCCCATTCTTTTGCGCATTTGTCTTTGTTAGATCATTCAATCATTCATGTTTCATTATTTGTCGATATTTGTTTGCTAAGTATTCGCATAGTTTTGTTTCACTTGTTATATTTCACTTTTCTTTCTTAATCGAATTCTCATTTTACTCTTGGTTGCGAGATTCTCTTTGTCATTACTCCAAATTCTACTTTGCCTCCCGCTTTATTGATTGCTCACTTCTTATGCCTTTTGTTCCTCATATCTTTTGCTTCTTTATTGTCATAACATTTGTCTTTCTCTGTGCATTCTCCTTTGCGAGATATGTTCAGTCCTCATTTCTATAGCATCTACCATTAGTTTTTATTTTCTCTGCTCATTTCTCATGTTGCTTCCAACCCTTTCTTTTGGCATTTCTTTCTTCGCAGCTTTTTATATCGACCTCATGACATTGTTGCGACTCCTTCCAATCTCCCTGGATGATACCAATGCCATTTGGATGTGGAAATTTTATACATTGGTGATATGTCGATGCGATCCCCAAGATTTCATGAAGCCATGGCCTCCCAATCAATGCATTATACGGATTCCACGTCAACCACACAGAATAAAATATCATTTGATAACCCTTGTAGAGGTATTCTCATGTGAACTTCTCCCTTTGGTTTGTTTGCAGTGCCATTAAAGCCATATATCTTGTATGTTGAGGGGATCAAATCCTCATCCTTTCCTCCCATCGTCTTATAAGTATGGAAAAAAAGAATATTCACCGAACTTCCAGCATCGATTAGGATTCTGGTTGATCGCCCAAATAAGCTTCTCGCCTCATCATCTTCTCCATCAATCGGCTTTGGGTTAATCTCTAGTTTCACAACCAACGGGCTATCATGTGTTTCTCTTCCTTTTGGTACTTCATCTCGCAGAAAGAAATAGTCTTCAACTGCCACTTCCCTAATCGTCGTTCTCGCTTGGACTCATTATTTCTTTATCATTAGTATCTCTCGTAAAGACTCTACCGAGTACGTTGTCATGAAAATCTTCAATGGTACGATAGGAGTGGACGATAGAGTTGCAATTCAAATTCTTAGCCTTTGTCCCGATTTCTATCACAAATGATTCCTTTCCCTTCGCGACACGTTCTATGCATCTCTCGGTGGTGGTGGTAATGTCTCGCCCTGCTTTCTTCTCCCTTTAGAAAGTGATTCAGACTTCCCCGATCAATCATCCCGAGAATAATTCTCTTTTATGTTTCTACAATCATTTGTTTGATGCCCATGGAAACGATGGTAAGAACAAAACTCATGACTTCTATCGCTGGCGGTGGTTCCATTCCCACGTTCCAAGGTGCTGGTACATTTTCCATCACAAGTATAGCTTCCCGGATCTTTTCCACACTAGCATTCAAAGTGGAGGCATCTTAACTGCTCCCATACTATTCTCGTGGCTTCTCTGCCCTCCACGGTTATTTTGCCTTCGTCCACCATAAGTTTCTTGCATATGATCCAACCTCTCGAATCTTATTATTGTCGTTACTGGTTGTAATAGTTCCTTTCTCGCTCAAACTCTTCTTGATCGTGGCTTCCCATGGCTACTATCTTCCGTTGTCCCTCATCGCCTTTCCTTGCTCGTCCTTGCGAAGTGCTCGCCACTCGTATTTATGAATTGAGGCGGCAAGCTTGCGTTCGCAGCTGTTAGAGCTTGTGTTCGCGATCGGATAAGAATTCATTTCATTCTCGTCTTCTTCTAAGGCAATATATTCTTCCCCCCAATTCTCAGCTTCCGCCATCGTGATTGTATTTTTGATTCTAAAATTTGAATATATAACAAATTGGTCGCGAAGAGAGCATTCACAAATGAGAGGATGAGGTATCTTTCCTCAACACGTCCCCGCCATTTCGCTACACATGGTCCTCCATCTTATTGTCAACCGCCTTAAACTCTCGCCAACTCTTTGTTTCAACCCGAATACATCTTCACCACCGGTCGCGAAGAATTGTTACTTATGTATGCTCCTAGGAATGTGGCTTGTAAATGGTTGAATGATGTGATTGTATTTCTCTTGGCAGTCCTTCAAACCATTTTAGTGCTTCTCCTATTAGGCTTGACGCAAAATATTTGCACAAAGATAGCGTCATGATTCTCCCATTGCAACATGCATCTCATATAAGCCTTGATATGTTGTATCGCACAGTACATTCCATCAAAGATGTTGGTTAATGCAGTAGATTACACTTAGGAGGTATTCCTCCCATTTGTACTTCTAGCGTGAAAGGATTCTTCGCATGCTTCTCGCGATGGCTTCGCCTCCCGATTGTCTCCATCCTCCTTCCCTTCTCGTTATTCAAGAATCCTCTCATCTCAAATGGCTCTCTTAAGATTTGTTCATTTGCCTCGAGTTTGTTTCTACTGGTCTTTTTAGCTCGCTTCTCTCCTTCTTCGCTCGTGCCTATTTTGATCTTCTTGCTCGTTATTTTCTCCTCTTCTTTCCCGCGACGCTCTTCTTCGTCTCTTTCGTCAACCCGCACGCCATTATATCGGTTGTTCTCTCTTCTTGGTTGCCTCTCACTCTCATCATCTCGCACCCTCTCATATTCTTCGTTGATATTTCTATTGGTACGATTTTGTTCCCTTCTTCTTTTCGCGGTTGTCATGGTTATTCTCACGGATTGCTTCTTCCATCTCTTGATTTTCCATTTCTTCTTATCCTTTCTCTCTCGCGAGCTAGTCGCGCTTGTTCAATGTAGTGTCTCTCAATGTCATCCTCGATCTCTCGCTTTCTTCTCAATTCTTCTCTCTCCCGTGCAAGATTATTCTTCCCTCGCACTGGGTCATTCTACCCTTGGAGTTGCATGTTTCCTTGATTTTCCCTATTCCGCCGTTTTGAAAATTTTCGTGCCGAGGAATATAACGATCTTCCATTTCTCCTCTTCTCTCGCCATGCTCTATGCTTGGATTTTGTGTTTCCTGTTGGTTTTCTTCCTCGGACTTCTCTGCTGTGCAATTCTCCCTCTTTCTTCCCTAATCGATCTCGAGCTTGATCTCGCACTACTTCTTGATCTTCTATTTTGCAATCTCATATTTTCCATCCTCAACTCATGATTCTTGTCTTGTCAAGTTTGCTCGTTCTTCCGCCTCTAGCCGTCTCTCTCTCGTGTATTGTTTGTCTCAATCTTTCTAATGCCAATGATTTCTTCGTTTTCGGATTGGTTTCTCCATTCGTCCCTTGCTCCCCTTGTCCATTGCTCACCAAATTCCGCTCTTCTCTCTCATCTTCAGAATCGGATCTCCAAGTATGCACACTTACTCTATCATAATCCATGTACCGCATTTGCTACATCGGGAAATCTGTGGTTGATTTTGATCTTCTCCATCATTTCTCATATTCATCCTTGATGATTCTCCTTTCATTCCTCCTTTCTCCAAAAGTCTCCCACTTCTTCTTACAATCGTTGGTTGCCTTTGTACATTTCTTCTTCTAGCCATTTTTCTTTTCACCGAATTCTTGAGTATCACTCCAAATCTTTTCTCTATTAATCCAAATTCCTTTCGATTGCTGCGTTAATTCCTGCTCATCCCTGTTTCTAGCGCATATGTAGTAGCAGGTTTTCCCACACTACACCCCTTACTTGATTTTGCTTAATTAGTTCATTGAAAGTTGTATAATTGAGAATGTTTATTGATTAATTTCATGAATTGTATACACAGGAAAAGTAGAATTACACTTAGCAAGTAAAACACTCTTTAAACTTTCTCTCTCCTAATGACTTGCCCAACAATTCCAAAAAGATCCCTCTCTCACCTGACTCACTCAACCCTTTATATAGGGTGATACATAGTGGATGACAGCTAAGCTACCCTTTATTTTCGGGAATGTCCCGCGAAGTGTCGCAGATGCACAAACATTCGTTTCTCGCGACACTTCTTAACCCTCGCCAGATCTCACGTTTTGCCTGTCGTTATTCATTGCGTCGTTTATTTTAGCTTCCTGCGACTCCCTCGCGACATCGTCGTTTATTAAAACTCACGAGCCCTGCCTGCGATATTATGATCCTACAATGGGAATGGAAAAGATGGAATATTGTTATTCATCTTCTGATGAAAAAGTTATACATCAATAATATTACAAAGAAGAACTGCCAAAAAAGGGGAGTGAAGATTGAATTTAGAGGGGAACAATCCAAGAAGTACACTATAATAAAGAGATACGAAAATGTACGAGATATTACAGGCAGTGAAAGAAAACAAAAAGAATTATCTCTTTGGTGATTCTTCTCCTTCATCTGATTCTTCAGTCCTATTATTCTCATCGCCAGAATTTTCTTCTTCGCCAACCTCACTATCAGAAACATCTGAGACAGCAAGCATTCTCGGAACCTTTTCAAGAAGCCAGATATGAATGCAGAGGATATTGTGGTCCTTACAAACATACTCCATGTCCGCATTATAAAACGAACAGCATCATTATTAAAGTTCTCCACCACGTTAGAAATTGTTTCTTCAATTTGAGATATTTATTCTCGCGATGGGAGAGACTCTTTACGAGAAATGTTCTTTTTCGCCTAGTTCTTCAATTCTCACTGGAAAATTCTCAAGAGTTGTTCTTTTTCGATTCAAGCTCTCTAATTCTAACCTCGAAGCCTCTTCTCGCATTCTCGCAAATAAGTAACAACAAGTTAATAATTTACAAGCAATACTACGAATAAGAAGCTGATGAAGGTATAATAAGCAACCTTCTCTCTCGGATATCATATCCTTAACCAAGGAAGTATGCTCGGCATGAAGGCTAACATCAACACCTAGATTATTTCCGCATTATCTAAAACTTTCGCGCCCCAAAAGTAATTCATCGTCACTATTTATAACAAGGAGTGAACGAATTTGGTCTTCTCGCTCACTAAGCAAGGAATTCTCGAAGCAATTCATCTCGCTCAATTTGTAGTTCAAGAAGAGATTTTTTTGAAATGTTACTAATGCTTGTGCACCATTGTTAGCAATGCGATCTTTGTCATCTATATGGTCACTAATTTTCTTCCTCAAAATCTTGGTTTCTTTATGAGATTCGAGAAACATTTGTTTAAATTGGTTGGCACTTAAACCAGATCTATGTTCAATTTCTAAAAGGCGATACTTGGTCCGGAGTTCATTTAATGAAAGAGAGTTAATTTTGTTCGATGAACTACTTAAAGAGTTGTTGAGATGAGCGAGAAGAAGGTTATTATCCATAGGTTCGAAATGTATGGAGAAGAATAGCCTCATCGGAGAGATTATATACATCTGCAAAAGTAATAAGTTAGGTAGCAATATGCGAAGATAAAATACAAATAATAAAAGGAAGTAAAATTTTATACCATAAAGTTGCTGATTAGCATTACAAGAGTGGACACCCTATCCCTTTGGGAGTCAAGTTCGGATTTAACTTTTGAATTCTCTCGCCTTTATCGCGAGATGACGCAGCCTTCAATTTCTAATTCTCGAATCTTCTTGTTCATTGCGAATTCTTCTTTTCAAGATTGTTGCGTCTTCTATCGAGATCTGAGGCAACTACAAAAGAAGTTCTTCCAACCTATGAAGGAAGATATAAAAATTATTAATATATATATTTAAAAATTTAAAATCAACAGGGAAATATGACTGCATGCGTACCAAAGATCCAAGTGCATTCAAGAAGTCAGGAGACACAATTCTAGAGGCTCCATTGAAAGAATTATTGCCCTCTAGTAAAGTAGCATTACACACGTTTGCGAGAGCCCCGCAAAGGGAAGCTAGGGGAGCATCTCCCATTCCTTGGAAAGAGTCTGAGAAGATGCTAGATAACTGATCCATAGGAGAACCGGTCGACGGAATCTCCTTAGTGAGAGAAGGATTCGATCATGGTTATCCTCGCCGAAGATTCGAGCTTGAGCTAAGGCGAGAAGAAGATTGAATCTTTCGCTTCTTAGTTAATGGAGCAAGAAGATTTACCCTTGCGAACGACGCTTTGCCACTTACTTTTAATCTTCGCTACAGCTTCTTCAACTCCAACCTTCGAATACGGTTAAAGATAAGAAACAGAGGCAACAATATTGTTTCAAATGACAAAGGAAATATTTCTTACTTCACCCGTAAGCGATCGAAGTATCCTCAGAGTACTCTCCAACGGATTATCCTTGTAGCTTCTTCTCAATTTGGCAATCCAAAATTTCAAAACTCAAGAAATATAAAAAGAAAGTTGCAAAGGAAAGATTTGAAGTGGGAAACATACCTCTTTTGCCTTATCGTGCCATTTGAATTCCCAAGGATGATATCCTGAGAATCGCAGGGAAGAATATGCGAACCCGCGATATAAGGGCCATTTAAAATCAAGGGTACAACCCACCACTTATCATCTTTGGAGTGGCGAGGAGTAGTATTATTGCCCTAGTGCCGGTCAATATCTTGCATGAGCAATTTATCCTCGGGGGACATTATCCTTCTTTTTCGTGCGAATGCTCCAGCCGAGATTTCGCATTCCTCATCTTTATCACTCAATAATTTTCAAAAAAAGTTCTCTACAAGTGTACTTCTCAAGCCTATTTCCAAGTCCGCGAAATCGGGGTGTCTAACAGTAGTAGGGTATAAAGATCCTTTGACATCACCACGATTCGCGAACTCAAGTATCAAAGAATACAATCGCCACTCAATTGATAAACAAATGTTCTGAGAGAATTTTTCATGGGCCAAGATTTCATAAAATAAAGGCATCTCGGGATTGTACAAGGGAATGGGAAGTCCCACGAGAAGCCGACCTAGCGAGACTATAATCTTTTGATCATCACATTGATGATCGAAAAACAACTTTGCGAAAAGAATAGATGAAGATTCTTGATCGGAATGGTTGATAGAGTGAAACCCTTCTCGAGCAACTTCTTGAACTTCATCAAAAGAAGCTTTGTATGCACGACTAATGGAAGCCATTATCAGTATGGGAATGGATGGGAGGTTAAAGATTAGGATCAGCGATAGAAGAGACGAAGAAAAGATTTGCAAGAACGGGAGCGCAAATTGCGGGAAGGAGAGAGTCAAAGAAAAGTTGCAGAGAGAAACTAAAGGATGAAAAGGAGAGGAAAAAAGAAAACTATATATAGGGAAAAAGATCCTCGAGGAAAACGAGGTCATTTAATGCGAGAAGAGACATGAACGGTCAAGAATAAGCGGTTGAAAGAGACGTGTCAAGAAAAGACATTAATAATCAAAATCCGTGTAAAAGTACAAAATCGAAACAGATAAAGATAAGCAAACAGAAAATCAAAAGAATCACTCTCATGATACTCTTCCCTTCGCAGGAGAAATATGAGGAGAGACAGAGACGATACTTACATATACATCTCAAAGAAGCTTCGAACTTCGCCAAAGAATAGAGGCAAGTACGTACTTGAGAGGTAAGATGTAGGATCGTAATATCGCAACAAACAAGGCTCGCATGGATTAATAAACGACAGATCGCCAAGGAGTCGCAGGAGCTAAAATAAACGACGCAATGAATAACGATAAGCAAAACATAAAGAAGATGTGAAACTCCGGCGAGGGTTAAGAAGTGTCGCGAGAACGAATGTTTGTGCATCTCGACACTTCATGGACATTCCCGAAAATAAAGGATAGCTTAGTCGTTATCCACTATGTATTACCCTATATAAAGGGCTAAATGAATCTGTGGTGAGGGAGATTTTTTGGAATTGTTAAGCAAGTCAATAGGAGAGAGAAAGTTTAAGAGTGTTTTAATTTCTAAGTGTAATTCTATTATCCTGTGTAAACATTTCATGGACTCAATCAATAAATATTCTTGATCTTACATCTTTCAATGGATTAATTAAGCAAAAATTGAGTAAGGGGTGTAGTGTGGGGATTTCCCGAACTACATATGCGCTTAGAAAACAGTGGAGGATAATGGATTTATCCTTCCCAAACTTGTTGGTTCAAGAAAGTTCAAAGAAATTAGTTATTGTTGGTGATAAGTTCAATTGGATCTTCAACAAAGGGAAAACAGGGAGGTTTATTGTTGGTGATAAGTATGGAAGCATCATTCAAGGATGAGTTTGACCGTGAAATTTCTCTCATTAATGACAAGATTGCGTTAGAAGTTCCAGAAAATTCATGACGAAATTAAAAAGAGAGATACTGTGATGAGGCAAGTGCACGTAATTATGAGTTTCTCGAAGAAAGGGGATACGTTTCACAAGAGTAGTTCGAAAACATCAACTTGAAACATTCAAACATTTGTATTTCATCATCCATGAGTAATATGACGTTATGGAGTTGTCAGTAATTATGACGCAGAACCTCGCAGAACATAAAAGAATTAGATTACAGAAGATATCTAGTGGAGGATTACAGAAGCAGATTTAGATTCATGAATAACGTCAACAACATGATGAAATCAAAAGAATTTACACCATCAATTAGTCTATAAAAAATTGAGACAAAATAAAAGCGGTTAATTGGGACTACAAGTTTCCAGTGCATGAATTAATGTAGACAAAAGTGGAGCTTAATTAGTTAGACAAATTTTCCCATCAATACGAGTCATTACGCAAGATGGAGAATCGAACTTATGACGATGCAAGATTCCAGGAACATGAAGTGAAGCACTACTCGCAGCATTTCAAATTCATTTCGCAAGAGCTACTAGATTGGAAAGACGCTTAGTTAATAAAATATCAACAAAGAAAACTAATCTTACAAGTCCAGCAAAAAGGGAGAATGAATTAATTAAATTGTAAAGCTGCGAAGAGATATCACTCCAAAGAAAGAGAAGACAGTTCATGACGGGCCCCTACAATAAATATACAATAGTAACACATTTCAAGCTCAGTTGGTATAACAGTCATACAAAGAAATTAGTTGGCATCTCAAAATGGCCAGAAAACTCAATTCACACAAATGACTTGGTTCGAAAGTTAATATCGCTCGGAAAATTTCAAAGGTCTGCAAGTTAATAACTCATGTAAAATTAGTAGTTCCTGCGAAGAACATCTCACAATTAACGAAGGGAGTATTCCTGCGAATAGCACAACAACAGAAACAAGGACGTACTTGAACACTTCGCAGATGTTCGTCTACTTCGCGCAAATGTTTACTTCGCAACACATTTGGTTATTTCGCAAGAAGAAAATTGGAGATTATTTCGCAGACATATTTCGCAAGAAATGGTTAGAACAGTTGGTATGACGCAACATTATACAAGAGGCAGATCAAGAGTTAGTTTCACAAGACTTCATTTCTTATTTCTCCTCAAATTTCAAGCAAGTCATATACTTCGCAAGAGACAACAACAACAGCAAACCACAAAAGCTAAGTACCACTTTCCTTAAACATTTTACTTACAAAAAATAAAAGATTTTTGATTTGATTTACAAAACGCGATACAATCGCAGAACTACAAAGATTTCACGATTACAATAATTCGAGAACAATATCTCGCACAGATCAATTTATATATTTCCCTTAAATATTTGATTTGTTTCAAATGAGAATGATATCCAACATGGAGAGTAGTAGCGGGCAAACCTTTATGGCGTACACCCTAGTTCGCTATTTACCTTATGATTTCGCAAGAGGCAATGTACCTAAAGTGCGTCATATAAGGGGGTACCTATTAGGATCATTTCCATGAAAGATGTTTATCGTTTGAGACGAAACAAGTTATACAAAGGAAATCAAAACAAAGAAAATTATTTGAACTTGCAATTAAATGAAAATTTTTGATAAAAGAAATGTTGAATACTAATCTAAATTTTTATTTGCATTACAAGATAGCATGAGGCAAAGAACATGGAGCGGAGTTTCGCATGATGGATTCACAATACTTCTTATATTTAGAGGATTAAGTACTTCTTATACTTCTCAAAGGATACTTCATACTTCTTATATATTTCGAGGATTGAGTACTTCTTATACTTCTTCAAGGATACTTCATACTTCGCATACTTCAAGAGATGATACTTCATATTCACTTCTCAAAGCTTCGGAACTTCGCAAAATAATAGAGGCAAGTACGTACTTTTCAAGTCCAGTATTCTTTCGCTCATTCCTTCATCAACAAAGATCAAAGACTACTACAACAACGGATTTTTTCTTAAAGATCGCTCTTCAAGCAATATTCAAGAAAAAAGAGGCAAGATGTAGGATTCAAATATCGCACAACATATTTTCTTAGCGTGCGAGATTCAATTATTTTCTTAACTCGAGAGAGTGTCTCGAGAGAAGGTAGCAAGACTCGAGAGAGTGTCTCGAGAGAAGGTAGCAAGACTCGAGAGAGTGTCTCGAGAGAAGGTAGCAAGACTCGCGAGAGTGTCTCGAGAGAAGGTAGCAAGGCTCGAGAGAGTGTCTCGAGAGAAGGTAGCAAGACTCGCGAGAGTGTCTCGAGAGAAGGTAGCAAGGGCCTCACAAATCATTAAAGGGCTCGCGAGAATATGAGCTGTATGTGAGCTGTCATCCATTATGTAAACACCTATATAAAGAGGAGAGCAGGAGAGAGAAAATGAGGAATAATTTTGGAGAGGAGAATTTTAGGAAGAGAGAGATATTTTTAGGGAGAGAAAGACTTTATTTTCTTTATCATCTTCTTCACCTAAAACTAGATCTAGAGCTCTAGAAAATATCCATTAATGGAGATTTCTAATGTAATATTAATGTAACCTCAACGATCATATTGAAGAATCGTGGATGTAGATAACATTGATCGAACCACGTAAAAAATCTTATGTGTCTATTTAAATTTCTAGCACTTATATTTTGAGATTTAGATAATTAATAAGATTTAGATCTACGAAATTGAGTAAGGGGTGTAGTGTGGGATTTCCCGCAACTACAATTATTTCATTGGAAGAAAGAGGTAGCAATACTATTTGGGGAAAGATATTGATCAATTTTTGGCGCCGCCGACGCGGACTTGTGTATAGATTTGTTTTTAGGTTTTTATTTTTATTTTTTATTATTTTTGTTCCTTTTTACGCGTTTTGGTTTCTATTTGCTTTCAGATTTGGTGCGAAGCTTATGAGAAAGAAATTTTTTTGAAAAGTAAAGCGAAGCCAAAGAAAGAAAGAAGAGAGAAAATCCAAAGGAGTAAAGAAGAAAATTTTGTATATAGTGTAATTAATTTTTATTATTTTTTTTTAGAAACTGTAATTAGGTAATTATTTTTGTAATTTGTATTTTTATTTTTGAACTTTTTTATTTTTGGAATTTATTTTTGGACTATCGGACATTATTAATTTTAAACCCTAAGGAAGGTGTTTATGGGTAAAAATCGTTTTTGCCGATTTCGATAAATTCGGTAGGTGAGTGAGAAACTGGTTCAAACCCTAAACAAATGTGCTGCACGTGAGCACTTTATAGGTTCGAGAGATCAATTTGTACAAGTCCTACCTAAACCAAGAAATGGTCGTTCCAGGACTTGCTTCGGTCACAAAGTGGAGGAGAAGGGTTGATTTGGGGAGGGAAGCAAAGAAAGGTGTTGATGAGAGTAGTATCTCGACTTGTATCGAAAAGTGAAAGCTTAGGAAGCTTGCAAGAGATGAAAGCTTTTGGGAGAGCTTGCAAGGTTGCCTTTCCGAGAGTGTAGTATTTTTCTCTGGATCGAGACTTGTTGTCCGGTGGAAATAGGTAAGACCTATTTATACAAGTCGAGATTGAAACGCACTCTGGCCTCTAGAAGGAAGAGAGTAAAGGGTGAAATAATGGGAGGAGGTGGTAACCGCATGGTTTAATGGGTGAAAACGTTTTTCACCATTATTTCCTCTTTTATTTGACCGCTTTATTCCTTTTCACGCTTTCTTAATGTGAGCGTAGTGTACGCTGCATGTCAGTGACCGCCAAACCAAAACCCTAAAGAAGCATCCCCGCTTTTGTGTTGATGTCTTGAATGTTGGTTGCATCTTGAGTGCAAGTGGCGCTGCGCTAGTGGCGCGTGTGGCATGTGCCAATGGCATGTGCGAATGCCTTGGTGGTAGGTTGCACGGTTTGCAAGTTAGGCTACCAACGTGTGTGTTTGTCATGTGCCAATGGCATGTGCGGAATGCCTTGGTGGTAGGTTGCACTAGTTTTGCAAGTTAGGTTACCAGCTGTGTGTTTGGCATGTGCCAATGGCATGTGCGAATGCCTTGGTGGTAGGTTGCACGGTTTGCAAGTTAGGTTACCAAATAAGTGTGTGTTTGGCATGTGCCAATGGCATGTGCAGAATGCCTTGGTGGTAGGTTGCACGGTTTGCAAGTTAGGCTACCAATGAGCATGTTGGCATGTGCCAATGGCACGTACGGTATGTTGGCATGTGCCAATGGCACGTCGGCCATGTTGACCTAGTTAACAAGTCTTGCGAGCCTAGGGGCGCTATATTTGGCGTGGGCCAATGGCATAGCGGCTTGGAAATATGGCTTGTGATACGTGTTGGCATGTGCCAATGGCACGACGGCCGCGGGTGACCTAGTTGCAAGTCTTGCAAGCCTAGGGCGCTATATTTGGCGTGGGCCAAAGGCATAACGGCTTGGAAATATGGTTTCGGCAGTGTTGGCATGTGCCAATGGCACGTGCGGCCATGTTGACCTAGTTGCAAGTCTTGCAAGCCTAGGGCGCTATATTTGGCGTGGGCCAAAGGCATAACGGCTTGGAAATATGGCTTGCGACACGTGTTGGCATGTGCCAATGGCACGTGTGGCCATGTTGACCTAGTTGCAAGTCTTGCAAGCCCTAGGGCGCTATATTTGGCGTGGGCCAAAGGCATAGCGGCTTGGAAATATGGCTTGCGACACGTGTTGGCATGTGCCAATGGAACGTGCGCCATGTTGACCTAGTTGCAAGTCTTGCAAGCCTAGGGCGTTATATTTGGCGTGGGCAAAGGCATAGAGGCTTGGAAATATGGCTTGCGACACGTGTTGGCATGTGCCAATGGCACGTGCGTCCATGTTGACCTAGTTGCAAGTCTTCCAAGCCTAGGGCGCTATATTTGGCGTGGGCCGAAAGAATAGAGGCTTGGAAATATGGCTTGCGACACGTGTTGGCATGTGCCAATGGCACGTGCGGCCATGTTGACCTAGTTGCAAGTCTTGCAAGCCAAGGGCGCTATATTTGGCGTGGGCCAAAGGCATAGTGGCTTGGTATTGCTGCCATGGTACGCAGGGTGCGGCTTGGTTTGGCATTGTTGCCATGGCGCGCAGTATGCGGCTTGGTTTGGCATTGTTTCCATGGTGCGCAGGGTGCGGCTTGGTTTGGCATTGTTGCCATGGTACGCAGTATGCGGCTTGGTTTTGCATTGTTGCCATGGTGCGCAGTGGTGCGCTTGGTTTGGCATTGTTGCCATGGTGCGCCGTGGTGCGCTTGGTTTGGCATTGTTGCCATGGTGCGCGGATGCGGCTTGGTTTGGCATTGTTGCCATGATGCGCATTATGCGGCTTGGTTTGGCATTGTTTCTATGGTGCGCAGGTGCGGCTTGGTTTGGTATTGGTGCCATGGTGCGCGAAAGATGCGGCTTGGTTTGGCATTCTTTGCCATGATGCGCAGATGCGGCTTGGTTTGGCATTGTTGCCATGGTGCGCGGTGCGGCTTGGTTTGGCATTGTTGCCATGGTGCGCGAGATGCGGCTTGGTTTGGCATTGTTTCCATGATGCGCGGGGTGCGGCTTGGTTTTGGAATTAGGGTTACGTGTTGAAAACCCTAATGCATTTTGAAAAATACCCCTATTAATTATTTACACCGAGGTTAAATGTTCTTAGTTAATGTGTTATGGGTAACACTAGGTCATGGGGTTTTACGATTTTACCCCTTGTCTAAAAACCACCATCAACATTAAGTCCCCCGCTTAGCTCGGAACAGGGGCTTTGTTGCATAGGTAAGCATAAGATGGTGACAAACTATTAACAGAAAACGAAGGAAAATTGAAGGAGGCTTGTCCGACCTTTTATAAATAGGATTTGGAATCCTTGACTACGGTAGTTCCGCACAAATCGGAGGTCGGCACAATTGGCGGGCCGGTGCATCTTGGCGACGTTGGGAAGTTGGCGAGTTGGGAACCGAGTGTGCTAGCCGGTGGGATCGGCGCAAAGTGTAGAAGTCTTGCGTGCTTGCAGTCGTGACTTGTGCGGCCATTGGGAGGTCGGCGCAATTGGTGGGGCCGGTGCAACTTGGAAACCGTGCTTGCAGGCGTGACTTGGGCGGTGATGCGTGTCGTAACCACAACAAATTAATTAATATTTTTCCACCTAATTAACAAGTAATATAGTGTAGTCAAGTTCGTTCCCACGAGGAGCAAGAGATTCTAGTTGTCAAAATTGTCACAAAAAGGGGGGATGCATAAAGCAAAAGAAAGTAAAGAAAACAATTAAAAGTTAAAAGTTGAAATCAATAAGAGAGACAAGATCAAGGAATCCTTCTTCGTTGAAAAACAATGATTCAATTTATGTTTTTCATCCACATGTTATTAATCACATGATTATCACCAACCGTAGGTAAAGCACTAGATCAGGTGCTAAACCCCTAAATCCCTGTATCACCGGACACGGAAGTTCTCGATCACCGGATTCTATTTACCAAACCACCTAGAAGTAGATCACTCAAGATGTAATTTAAATAAACGCATTAAGATTTATGAACTTATTAGGTTGATATTAGTAGTTAAACTCTTAGATCAAGGTTTACTTGCTAACGTTGTTTTCACACACAATTGCTCCACGGAATCCCTCCACAAGGTCTTATGTTTGCTACTTATGTAAAGAGTCAAGAAACGATTACTTATCTCCTAACTTTCACTATCTTTAGATCAAATTAACAAATCAATTTAGCGTGCACTCCAAACAATCTATCAATCATGAATGAATGAATAAACATTCCTATTAGTAAAAACAATCGATAATCATGTGAAAAACTTTAAGATAGAATTGAAACAAAACTCAAATCATATATTAAGAACTAGGAATTCATCCTCAATCAATAAGAAAAGAGATATTTTGTAAAAGGGTCTTATGTTTAGGATGTAATTAGGGTCTGGGTCGTGAAACATGCATTTGATGCGTTAGGGTCGTAGACTAACTTTGACCGTTTGCATATTTTACCAAAAAATCCTTATGAAATAGTTAAAAGACACTATAACCTGACCCCTTTAAAACTCACGAGGACTTTTCACAAACATTTATACTCGCAAAATATTGGTGATAGTGATGCAGAGGTGTTGTTGTTGTGTTTTTCTTTCCCTTTTAGAGCTTCTTCCCTGCAGCAATATAAGGTTCGAAAATAACCCAAGTTCATTGATCCATCCTATAACCTAAAACTCGTCAATTCGTAACCATCTATAACCTGAAATCAATGGCAACATTGCACATCTACAGCACAAACTCTTACCATATTTCAACTCTGATACTTTTTAACCTCCAATATCTCTTCTAACTATCACGATTACTCAGGAAAAACAGATCATGCCATAAGGTCCAAGCTTACGAGATATTAGACCCATAGATACTCGCGTGAACATCTTATTTCAATGAAAATGGCGATCGGGACAATGATATGAGGGTTTTAAATTGTTGATGTTGTTTTGTTAATCACTTATTAGATGATTGAGTATTTGAGTCCGGGAAATTAATGGAAGAAGGCAAAGCTATGGTTGGATCTCCGTAAAATTGAAAAGTCAAAACATAACAATATTCTCACGGTCTTTGTTAGTCTAGGACCCAAATGCATCAACCGCATGTTTTAAGACCCAGAACCTAATTAGGTCTTAAAGTTACGACCCATTTACAAAATATCTCATAAGAAAATTAGCTACTCATGTTTTTGAAATTCACACAAATAATTATTAAAAGGAGAATTTTCAAGTTCACACAAATAATTAAGAAGAAGAATTTTAGAAAAGCAAGCAAAAACACAAGTGAGGTGTGTGTAGAGAGGTGTGTAAAAGATGTAGAAAACTTCTCTATTTATAGGCTTCAATATTCTCCAAATCTTCCAAGGAATAGAATCCTTTTCCTTTAGCAATTCAATTTCCAAATTCAAGTCTTTTTCTCTTCTTCCATCTTCTCTTTCCAAATTTGAGCCCAATTCTCCATCCAATTCCTAGTCCAAGTCTTCACACCCATGAGAGAAGTCCACTGAAAATTGGAATTTTGTCACGGAAAATCGGTATTATGGTCTAATCCGTCACCGCCGCCCACCTGAAAATTTCACCGTCATCGGTATATTCGACGAATATTCCAAATGGAATCCACCGTTAGGACTAACTGTCAAACGGGTCAACCGTCACCAACGGTCAAGGGAAAGGAATGAGTCGGGCACCGAGTCAACTTCTAACTCATCCGACCGGTCTTACCGGGGTGAGTTGAGTCGCCATCTCGACTCGTCCGAATCGGTTATCGCCGAGTTGACTCACGGCAAGTAAACCTACTTGAGTTCCGTTTTGTTTACCGATGTTTCCGACCGAATCTCAGCCTCTCTTCTTCCCCTTCGTAAGCCTATCACATACATCTATTCAATTCATTCATTGACACTTGCTGTAGTTCTGTAATTCATTTTCAATAGCACCAACATCTTCTTTTATCACCAAGCTGAGCACCACCGAACCCTTGATTGCATCCATCTCAGACTTCAATCTTCAGCTTACTCCATTTTCTTCAACTCAGCACCATCGAAACAACACCCATGTCCTTCTGAATCTCACTATCAACGAACCCATTCTTCCATTTCTTCATTCAACAGCATCAAATTCTTCCCTGTGTCAATCCATTCTCTGAGCTGCTAAAACCCATCTCACAGCATTACCAGCTGCTTCACGGCAACACCAAGTCTTTTTCGAACCCTAGTTAATCACCATCAATAGCAGCTTCTCGATCTCCTCTCTATGTTCTTCATCACCCTTAATCATCACCACCATTCTTCTCTCAAGATTCAACACCTCAGAACTCGACCACTGACCCATCCTCAATTGAATTCATCTTCCAAAACCCTAACTGCAACTTCTAACCCAACTATGTTCTTCAATCGCATAAACAATTAGAACCCTTACTAACCACAGATTCAGGACCCATTTTCACTGATTCAATTTCTTGAGTTTCTTCATAAAACAAACAACGCTCAAACTCCATTAATAATCCGTGATTTATCGTAAACAAGAAAAGCTTCAAATCCTGTCTCTCTCGTTGAATCGAACCCTCAACCCGCATACCAACATTTCTTCTCTCAATTCAGCCTCTCACGGTTTAATAGCAAGCAGTGAATGCTTCAATTTCGGCTATGTAATAATGAGAGAACAATCTCTCGTTTTTAGGGTTGTAATGATTTGGGTGGGATTTTTAACACCCTGGGATAGGTACCACCCCACTTATTAGATAAGGGATACCCCAGGGATAATTACGCCCTCTGATAAATGACAAGGGGTACCCTGAGGACAACCCCCCTTAGCCTTGAATGGGCCTGGCTTTAGTACTCCTCCAAATTGGGTTGCCTCTTAACCTCAACTGGCTCCATATATCAATCGCCCGTAAATGACCTTTTGCCCTTTTGGCTCAAATTGGGTGATTTCTTCTTCTTTCCTCCGTGCGACTCCAAAGTAGCTATAAAACTCAAAACAAGCGTAAAATACATAATTTACAAGAAAAATAACAAAGAAAGCATAAACAATAGATAGTAAATAGGATGTATTCTACACCCTATCAGGCGGCCATTGGGAGGTCGACGCAATTGGTGGGGCCGGTGCAACTTGGAAGCCGTGCTTGCAGGCGTGACTTATGTAAATAAGGAGGAGTAAACGTTTCTTCTTAGCAAAGTTTCCTTATTTTGCTTTCCTTCACGTGCGACTTCAATTAGGGCATTGTTCATGCTAAAAATCTGAAAGCGTTATGTCCCTCATTGCTTCCTTTCCCTTTTAAAATCCTCGTATTTATACCCAATGCAAACGCATCATATTCCTTATTTGAGAAAAGATTCTTCTTGTTGGATTTCTCTCTTTGTCATGTCACGCAGATTCGAGTCATCTTCTAACCAATGAGTTCTCCTGATGAGGGCGGGAGGTCCGATTCTTTGCATGAGCATCCCAACAAATGTTATTCGGGTTAAGAAAATCATACCGGTATGTTTCCTTCTTCTTTGGTGGACTGACACGCATTTTAACGCTTGTTGTGTAAATGGGGAAATTTCCTTTTTGTGCAGAGATATCCTGTTGGAGCATGCGTCACTGTTATCGACAAAGATGACGTAGTTGTTCCTCTTCCTTCAAGTCCGACGACCTTGTTGGACGCTTTACGTGAGATTTGGAGAATGCGATTTAGGGCTCTCTTGTCATGAATACCCTTCTGTGTTTATCGTTTGGAACTCGCATGAGGTGTCTCTCCTCCAATTATCGGAATGTTGGTGGTTTCTTGGTGCGGAAAGAATTCGTAGCCCTTTATACAAGGATATGGAAGACGACGGCCATATTGCTACCGGAGCGTGGTGAAGTGTTGTTCGTCCGCTTTGGTTTCCGTAGTGAACTTGTCTTTTGCCAATGATTGTTGAGATGGAGAATGTGTCCATTCATGTTTGTTGTGGAGTCACCATTCAGAAATGGGAGAACATGGTGTCTACCCGCGAATCTTTGGAATTTAACGTTAATGTCATGCGCACCGCCTCAATATTGTGAAGGTCGTTTGGTATTCTTCCGGTGTGATTCCCGCCACGAAAGCCATCTTTGAAGAAGAGGGAATTTTGGCCCTGGAGTCTCGGAAGATTGAAGAGTTAACTCGAGATTTGAAAAGTAGGACTGAAAGATATCATGGCCGATTGAAGATGATATTTTGTAGGGATTATAATTTACTAGATGGGCTTTTCTGATTTTCATTATGGGATTCGAAGGCTCCCCTTTCGCTCATTTTTTTTTTTTTTGAAGAAAATAAAGAGATTCTGTTAATCCGTTGGCTTTGTATTGAAATTCGATAACTGGTAAGAAAGAAAGTAAAAGCGGAGAAAATGCCTGGACGTTCACACTTTTGATGTAGCATGTTGCAGGGAATGATTAGGCGTAGTACGCCTTAAGCCATCTTCCGTTGATAACTGTCTCTAGCTTTCCCCCATCTTCTTTGATGATCTTGTAGTAACCGTTGTTATATGTTTTAGTGATTATGTACGGCCCTTCCCATTTGGGAAAAACTTCGGTGCCGATGCGTCTTCTTGGATGTGTTTGGCTTTTAGCACCGATCTCCTTCCTGAAAACCCCGGGTTTTACATGGTCGTTGTACGCCCGGAAATCCTCGTTCACGTATATTTGTGCATGTTCCTCTCAGGAATCTTTTGGAGTCTAGAGTATCGATTCCGCACTGGCATTGAGTGATTCGGCTTCCTTCCACTCGGGGTCCGCTTGTCGTGGCAATTAAGCGGACGGGATCTTGATTTCTGCGGAGGATCGCGTCCGACTGTAGACGAGGGAGTAAGGAGACACGCCGTGGAGCTTTCAGGGAGATGTTCCAGACGCCCGAGAGAGCCATTGGCAATTGCTCATGCCAGTTCGGGATTGTCATGTCTTGTTCCGAGGATTCGGATCATAGTCTTGTTGGTACTTTCTGGCTTGCCCATTTCCCGAGGATAATAGATGGTAGAGAAGACTTGTTTGATTCCGTACCTCTCAAGTAGTTCATGTACTTGCTTGTTAGCGAAAGGTATGCGTTGTCGGTGATGACGTGTTTAGGTACGCCAAAACGACGGATGATGTGCTCCTTGATGAATGCCGCGATTGTGGCTCCGGTGGTTCCTTTCACGGACAGCCTCAACCCACTTGCAAAGTACTCTATTAGTCGCGGTTATTATGTACTCATGCTTTGTATTGAGGATGGGGGGTTGATCTTTTCGATGATGTCGAGTCCCCAAATATAAAAGGGCCACGGGCTACTTATTGCGTGCAAGGGTGTTGGAGGCGCGTGGATGAGGTTTCCATGAACCCGGCATTCTCGGCATTTACGAACGAAGGTATCCGCGTCGTCTTCCATGGTCGGCCAGTAGTACCTCTCGTGTCTCTGCAGGAATAATTTCTGTTTTCCTTGGTGTTCGCCTTCGTGCATTTCTCTTAACATAACCGGGACCTCTGTGCCGTTCAAACACCTTACTAGACCTCCCCAAAACTCTTGCGATATAAACCCCATCATGGAACACGAATCTTTTGGACTTCTGTCTTAGTTTGGACGCATCATCTTTGTTAGTAGGAAGAATGCCATCGCGAAGGAAAGTGATGTACGGCTCCCGCCAGTCCCCAGTATGGTTAATGTTGAGGATTTCTGACTAGCATGGGGGCGCCTGGCAGTTTGGACACGCTTTTTGGAGCAATCGGGATTGGGTTTCCATCTCCTACCAAGAGTATCCAAGTCGTTGTAAACGACGGTAGAGGGTTACCACTGATGTTATTCCACTGAGACTTAAGCATGAATATGTTCAGCCGCCGCTGGCTTCCTCTTTCCCGAGACACCTTGACAGAGAGCCGTCTGGATTTCGAGATCTGAGAACACCTTGAAGCATAAAGAAATTCCATGAAGTCTTGAGGTCAACCTTCCCTTTGAAAAAGTGAGTTGTTGAGTTCTTGAATGATAGGAGTGCTCCAGTCGTCAACTTCGCTTTCTCGGGTTGTGAAAGCCACGTTGAAGCTACCTGTCACCGTTTCTTATCGGGGTTTCCTCGGTTCCTTCGAACCGCAGCTTTGAGGCTAGTGTATCTAAGCAGTCGGCATGCTTGTTGCTGCTACAGCCGACATGTGTGATGGTTGCTTCGGCGAAATAATTGAGTAGTTTTTGTGCTTCGATACTCGTATGGTGCCAGCGTTAGTTCCTTCAATGCATAGATCCCGTTTGGTTGATGAGTAATTTGGAATCTCCTCTTATCTCCAAACGCGTGGCCCCGACTTGTTTAGCTAATGATAATCCGATGAGGAAAGCTTCGTATTCAAATTTGAGTTATTGGTGCACGGAAAGTCTAGCTTGAAAGAGTGCGAGAAGACTTGTCCGGCAGGAGATACTAGTACAACACCCGCTTCCTCGGTATTAGTGCGGGGTAGAAGAGCCGTCGAAGAATAGTAGCCACGTTTCCTCTTTGACTAAAAAGATATCTCGGAAGATCTCCTAGAGATCTTCTCGTAATCTAAGGTGTCTTCTCCCGGAATGCTTGCTAACAGTCCGCAACAGCTTGTCCCTTTATGGCCCTTGGGAAACGCACATTTTGTCGAACTCGATGGGTTATGAGCCATTTAGCCGGCCTCCCTATCGGGGCGGGGTTCGAGAGGAGAAAACTTTACCTGGTCCGATTTGGATACTAGCACCACTTTATTAGAGAGGAGGTAGTGCAGAACTTCTGGATCGAGAGGATCATTATATCGCAACGTACAAAACTCGCGAAGATAACGGCAATCTTTGCGAGACAGATCGCAGAGGAATTAAAATGAATGACGACCGGATGACGCGACAGAAGATATGAAATCTGGCGAAGGTTAAGAAGTGTCGCGAGTATGAATACTTGTACATTCGCGACACTTCGCATGGACATTCCGAAAAATAAAGGACAGCCTAGTCATTCATTCACTATGTATTACCCTATATAAAGGGATGAGTGAGTCCATGTGCGGGGAGATTCTTTTGAAGGGGAGAGCAAGTTAGTAAGAGAGAGAAACTTTGAGAGTGTTTGTAATTTCTCAAGTGTAATTCTATTTACCTGTGTAGTCATTTCAAGGAAATAATACAAAAACATTCATAGTTATTCATCTTTCAATGGATTAGTTAAGTGAATTATAGTGAGGGGTGTATTGTGGGATTTCCTGCCACTACATATTGGCGCTAGAAACAGGGACTGGGAAAAGATTGGCATAAAGATTTGGAAGAATTTAAGTTAGCGGGAAAGAAATTTGAGATAATTTTCAAAAGAGAAAATGGCTAGAAGAAGAAATGTACTTGAACAACCAAAGGAGAAGAAGTGGAAGACTTGGCTTGGAGAAAGGAGAAACGAAACAGGAGAATCGTCAAGGATGAATATCAGGAATGATGAAGAGAATCACATTCAACCTATAATTCCCCCGATAGCAAATACAACTGTGGATTACGATAGAGTAAGTGTGCACACTTGGAGGTCGGATTCTGAGGATGAAAGGGAATTAATTTTGTTCGACGAACTACTTAAAGAGTTGTTGAGATGAGCGAGAAGAAGGTTATTATCCATAGGTTCGGAAATGAATGGAGAAGAATAGCTTCATCGGAGAGAGGTTATATATATCTCGAAAGTGAAAAGTCGGCAACAACATGCAACCGATAAAATAAAAATAATAAAGGAAGAAAAATTTTATACCATAAAGTTGCTGATTAGCGTTCTGAAGAGTGGTAACTTTGTCCTTCTGGTAAGAAGACTCGGTCTCCAGTTGTTGGATTTTTTCGCGAGAACTCGCAGATTCAACTTCTAATTCTTTGATCTTTGTGCAAAGTTGAGTATTCTTTTTCAATTGAATGTTGTACCTCCTTTCAAGATCTGAGGCAACTACAAAACAAGTTTTTCCAGCCTGCGAGGGAAGATAGAAAGATTGTTAAGATATAAGTTAAAAATTGAAATCGAAAGGGAAATACGAGTTCGTACATACCAACGAGTTAAGCGCATTTAAAAATCTAGGGGAAACAGATCTAGAAACCCCATTGAAAGAGTCATTGCCATCTAATAATGTAGCATTACACACGGTGGCGAGAGCCTCGCATATAGAAGTCAGGCGAGCATCTCCTACTCCTTGAAGAGAATCTGAGAAAATGCTGAACAATTATTCCATAGGAGAATCGGCTGATTGAGTCTCTTTTGTAAAAGATGAATTCATATTATTATCATCCTCGTCGGAAGATTCGGAACTTGAATTAGGATGAGAGGAAGATTGAGTTTTTCGTTTCTTAGATGATGGAGCAGAAGATTTATCCTTGCGAGCATTGGCTTTAACCTTGCCTTTAACTTTCGCAGCTTCCATTTCCTCAGCATCAACCTTCGCATACAAATGAAGATAAGAAATAGAGGCAACAATATTGTTAAGTAACAAAAAAGATATTTCTTACTTCATCCGTAAGCGATCGAAGTATTGCCAGGGTACTTGCCAATGGATTTATCCTGTAGCTCTTCTTCAATTTGTCAATTTGTAAATTTTACAAACTCAATAAGTACAAGAGGAAAGAAAGATTGCAAATACAAAATTTGAAGACATACCTCTTTTGCCTTATCGGGCCATTTAAATTCCCAAGGATGATAGTCTGCGAGATTTGCGGGGAGAACATGCGAACCCTGCTATGTAAGGTCCGCTTAAAAACAAGGGTACAACCCACCATTTCTCATCTTTGGAGTGGCGAGGGGTAGTATTGTTGCCCGAATGCCAGTCGATATCTTGCATGAGTAATTTATCCTCAGGGCTATTATCTTTTCTTTTCAACCGAGCGCCCCAACGAGACTTCTTATTTCTCATGCTTATTACTTCATAGTTCTCAAAAAAGTTCTCTGCAGTATATTTTTCAGGGAATATTTCTAAGTTTACGCAATTGGGGTCTCTGACATTGTCAGGGTATAAAGATCCTTTGCCAGCGCCACGGTTGGCAAACTCAAGCATTAGACGGATACAATCGCCGCTCAATTGATAGACAGCTCGCGAGAACTTCGGATGGGAAAGGATTTCATAAAAGAGTGGCATCTCGGGATCAAATAAAGGAATGGGAAGTCTGGCTGAGGAGTTGACCTAGCGAGACAATAATTTTTGATCATCACATTGATGATCAGAAAATAGTTTTGCAGTGAGTATAGATGAAGATTCTTGATCAGGGATGGTAGATAGGGTGAAACCTTTCTCTTGCAACTTCTTTTGAGTTTCATTAAAACGAGGTTTGTACATACGACTAAGTGAAGCCATTGTTAGTATGGGCATGGATAAAGAATTGAAGATTAAGAGAAAAGATTGAAGATTTGCAGTAACAGAAGCGCAAGTTGCGGAAGGAGAGAGTTAAAGAAAAGTTGCGTAGAGAAAACGAAAGAGGAAAAGAGAAGGATATAAAAATTATATATAGAGAGAAAAATCCTGGGTAAAACGAGGGCATTTAATGCGAGAGGGGACGTGAATGGTCAAGAATAAATGGTTGAAAGAGACGTGTCAGGAAGAGAATGGAAGAATAGACATCTGTAATAAAGTCCGTATGAAGATAGGGGAATAAAACAGAGGAGACATAAGGATAGGCGAGAAGATGTAGGGTTCAAATATCGCATAATGAACAATTGCGACAATTCAAGAGGCATAAATTCTCATGATTCATCATTTTTTCTTAACTTGCGAGATGATCTCGCGAGATTCATCACTTTCCATAACCCCTGAGGCAAGAAATTATATTTCATATATACTTCTCAAAGCTTCGGAACTTCGCCAAAGAATAGAGGCAAGTACGTACTTTTCAGGAAAAATATTCTTTCGCTAGTTCCTTCATCAATAAAGGCCAAAGATTACTACAATAATGGATTTTTCCTTAAAGATCGCTCTTCAAGCAATATTCAAGAAAAAAGAGGCAAGATGTAGGATCATTATATCGCAACGTACAAAACTCGCGAAGATAACGACAAGTCTTTGCGAGACAGATCGCGAGGAATTAAAATGAATGACGACCGGATGACGGATGAAGATATGAAATCACGAAGGTTAAGAAGTGTCGCGAGTCCGAATACTTGTACATTCGCGACACTTCATGGGACATTACCGAAAATAAAGGACAGCCTAGTCATCATTCACTATGTATTACCCTATATAAAGGGATGAGTGAGTCATTGCGAGGGAGATTCTTTTGAAGGGGATAGCAAGTTAGTAAGAGAGAGAAACTTTGAGAGTGTTTGTAATTTCTCAAGTGTAATTCTATTTACATGTAGTCATTTCAAGGAAATAATACAAAAACATTCATAGTTATTCATCTTTCAATGGATTAGTTAAGTGAATTATAGTGAGGGGTGTATTGTGGGATTTCCTGCAACTACACCGTGTAGAGACATAGTGGTTTCCCTCGCATAGGAGGCTTCATGACGGCTGGAGAGGACAGTATTTGCTGGATCTTCTGGTACGCTTTTTGCTGAGGCGTAGTCCATGCGAAATTTGCTCCCTTCTTTAGCAGAGGAGTAAACGTAGTGGTGAGTTGTGCCAACCCCGGTATGAAGCGACGAATGTAGTTTACCTTGCCCATGAAACTCTGGAGCCCCTTTACGGTTCGTGAGTGGCGGCATCGTGAGGATAGCTTGCGTTTTGACTGGATCAACTTTTATTCTCGCTACCGTCACTTGGAATCCCAAGAATTTCCCCGAAGAGACACCAAAGGCGCATTTCAAAGGGTTCATCTTCAACTTGTATTCGCGGCATCTTTCGAACACTTGTCGCGCAGCGTTTCTGGATGATCCGCTCGAGTCTTTGATTTAACCACCACGTCATCTACGTAATCTTCGACTTGCTTGTGCATCATATCGTGGAAGATGGTAGTCATGGCGCGTTGGTAAGTAGCGCCAACGTTCTTCAGACCGAAAGGCATTACGGTGTAATAGAAATCCCCGAGAGGGGTTCGAAAGCGCCTTACTCGCATCATGTTCATACA
Organism: Papaver armeniacum; assembly: GCA_023531295.1. Lineage (NCBI taxonomy): Eukaryota > Viridiplantae > Streptophyta > Magnoliopsida > Ranunculales > Papaveraceae > Papaver > Papaver armeniacum. The sequence goes on along the minus strand of JAJJWW010005689.1, from coordinate 248,695 downwards.
TCTTTATCCGGTTGTAGCCGCTATATCCATCCATGAAAGAGAACATACCATGTCCACTTTGGTAGCGTCTACCAAAGATGTCAATGTTAGGTAGCGGAAAATCGTCTTTGGGACAACACTTGTTCAAATCTCTCAAATCGACACAACATCCGATCGACCATTCTTTTTTTAATCTGAACGATATTGGCCAACCAAGTAGGATGATGAATAGGCTTGATGAATCCAGCGGGCTAGTAATTTTTGGACCTCCACCTTGATTTGTTCTTCTACGTCGTGTCCGAATTGTCTTGAGGTCGCTTGACCGGTTTGGACCCGGTATCACGTGCGAGATGGTGGGTGACCAGCCCATCCAAGCCAGGCATTTCTTCGTAAGTCCATGCGAATACGCCCGGTATTCTTTGAGTAGGTTGACTAGCTTTGAGCGTTCTGCAGGGATGTAGAGTCGAACCGATCGGGATAAGACGCAGAAATCCTCATTCCCTATATTGATGATGATCGAGTTCGTCGGTGGTTAAGTCGGTCCCATCTTGTAACTTCGAGGGCGTCTGAACTTCCTCCGGTCATTGTGAAGACATTCCTTCGGGCGGAGAGACCGGGTCATGGTCTCCCGCTAATTGCTAACAAGATAATGTGTGATCTTTCCTTTTTGCTCCGTCTTGCGGTAAGGGTGCACTCTCGCTTGGTGCGGAGTCGGGTTACATCCCAGTGGCGAAAGACGGCGGATCTTCCTTCGAGGAGATGGTGGAGGGTGGTCCCCTCCGCGGGTATCTCCGGTTTGTCGGTATCCCCGAGCGACGTCCATTTTGGTAGCGAAGACCGTGAATCCTGTCGCCACGCCTTTTGAACCCTCCTTCGGCCCATGTGCTTCTACACGTAGGACCGGCGCATAGGGGGAGAGTGATGCGGGGAATACGAACAACTTCTCCGTTCAATACCGTTTTAGGCATTGGTGGTATGTTGAAGGCACGATTTTGAGGTTGTGCAGCCACGGCCTTCCCAAAGATCATGTGATAATCTGGTTCTTTTTCAATTATTTCAAACTTCACGTTTGACTGGATTGGCCCTACCGCCACTCCAAGTTGATGTAGCCGTATGTTCTAGTTTGGTTGCCTTGAAATCATGTCATCGTAGTGGGTTGTCGTATGATCTCGTTAGGTCGCACCCTGGCAGCTTTGAGTGTCTTGAGAGTGATGACATTGGAAGATGCACCCGTGTCAATGAGTGCTCTTCGAAACTCCATGTTCTTGACAAGGGCTGTAACATGCAAGGCCCGGTTGTGACCGTCTTCTACCATCATGTCGTCATCGATGAAAATAATATTGTTGACGGATCTTCCAGATCCTTGGAGTCCACGCGGGTGTAGGAATTAGTGATGCGTTTAGTGCTATTCGGTTGATAGCAGAGAACGTCTTTGTTCGTTGGTCCTTGGAGAGATGCAAGCAACTAACATAAGTTTTCTATGAACATGGTCGCCTCCCTGTCCGGCTGGCTTCCATTCAAAGGATCGAAACCGTTGATTTGAGCATGCTCATTCGGGATATTAGTCCCCCGCTTCTGATCTCCGGGGAGCATGGATCACTTGGCCCCGATGCTAGATTGATGAGGAAGTCGAGTATGCTAGTAATCGCGTCCTTCATTAGGTCCATGTTTCTCGGCGTGGATCTCCCGAACACGATCGGAGTCAACCAGTCTTGGGACCTCTCCATTGGTGGTGTTGCTTCCGAAATTGAGGAGTTATCATGACCTTGGGCGGGATCAATGTTCGTGGAGATTGCACGATAGCCACCATGCTTGCGTGAAATTTTTGGATGGGAGCTAGAACTTGATGTTGTAACCGAAAGATCAATCCTCCCATTGTGGTCGCCAATTGTTTATGGGTAAAAATCGTTTCGCCGATTTCGGTAAATTCGGTAGGTGAGTGAGAAAACTGGTTCAAACCCTAAACAAATGTGTTGCACGTGAGCACTTTATAAGTTCGAGAGATCAATCTGCATGCAAGTCCTACTTCCTAAACCAAGAAATGGCCGTTCCAGACTTGCTTCGGTCACAAAGTGGAGGAGAAGGGTTGATTTGGGGAGGGAAGCAAAGAAAGGTGTTGAGGAGAGTAGTATCTCGACTTGTATCAAAAAGTGAAAGCTTAGGAAGCTTGCAAGAGATGAAAGCTTTTTGGGAGAGCTTGCAAGGTTGCCTTTCTGAGAGTGTAGTATTTTTCTCCTGACCGAGACTTGTTGTCTAGTGGAAATAGGTAAGACCTATTTATACAAGTCGAGATTGAAACGCACCTGGCCTCATGAAGGAAGAGAGTAAAGGGTGAAATAATGGGAGGAGGTGGTAACCGCATGGTTTAATGGGTGAAAACGTTTTTCACCATTATTTCCTCTTTTATTTGACCGCTTTATTCCTTTTCACACTTTCTTAATGTGAGCGTAGTGTACGCCGCATGTCAGACCGGCCAAACCAAAACCCTAAAGAAGCATCCCCGGTTGTGTTGATGTCTCGAATGTTGATTGCATCTTGAGTGCAAGTGGCGCTCGCTAGTGGCGCGTGTGGCATGTGCCAATGGCATGTGCGGAATGCCTTGGTGGTAGGTTGCACGGTTTGCAAGTTAGGCTACCAGGCGTGTGTGTTTGGCATGTGCCAATGGCATGTGCGGAATGCCATGGTGGTAGGTTGCACGGTTTGGTGTTAGGTTACCGGGCGTGTGTGTTTGGCATGTGCCAATGGCATGTGCGGAATGCCTTGGTGGTAGGTTGCACGGTTTGCAAGTTAGGTTATCGCCGTGTGTGTTTGGCATGTGCGGAATGCCTTGGTGGTAGGTTGCACGGGTTTGCAAGTTAGGCTACCAATGGAGCATGTTGGCATGTGCCAATGGCACGTACGGCCATGTTGACCTATCACTACACCAAATCTAGGTTTTCCTAACAATGAGTTTCCTAACTAAATTTTTTTTGGTAACTCCAATGATCCATTATAAATCTAATTAGGAATTATTTCATAAAAAATAAATAACTATTGAAAGTGTGAGATCATTAGTTATACATCCCTAACACATTTTACACTAAATCACTATTTCTAATATTCCTACCCAAAATCCATGTATACCAAAATCCACCCCATCTTTATAACTCTTTGTCATTTTTAGTAGTAACACAATTTTGCATAGCTAACACTATGATTTATTTTAAAATTTAGAAAATGTAAAATAAAATTTCAAGATTTTATAAATATTTTGGTTGGAACCAATTTAAGTTCTAGAACCTTAGAATAACTTATCTCCTGGAACCTGAAGATATTGGGAACCGCAACCTAACTTAGCTTTTTTCCCAAATCTTCTAATAAGGACCGAAACCACACCGACACAACTCTTCCAACCATTACACACGAACCATCATCTTTCTTACCCAAATCTTCAAAAAAGGACCGAACTCAAATGCGAATTTTTGGTCTCCCAAATCCTCTAACCACGATAGTTGAAGGAATTAAAGGATTAAATCTCAGCAATCTTGCCTAATTTGCTAGAAAGTTATCAATTACAGGTTGGTTTTCTTCCTCTCTCTTTTTTTGTTGCTTTAAGAATCTATGATGGTGATAGAAATTTAGATTTCTAAATTGAATCTATGTGAATTGGGTGGTGTCTCTCAGATTTCATTCTGTGTGAATCGGGTTATGTCTGGATTATTGTAACATTGGGTTTAGAAATTAGATTTACATTAACTAACCTAAATGTATGATATTGCCCGAAATCTGTTTGCTTTCAATAATCAATTGATTGAAAATTCATAGATTGACTGAGCCGGTGTTGGGAGGTAAAGTGATGTTTGAGGTGAATTTGATCTGGTTCTAGTTTTACCTAAGTAATGTTCTAGTTTTAAAATCCCACCTCAAACAGATATTCGATGCTTATTGAAATTTTGATACCATGTTTTTGTTCTGTTATCCTAACTTGTATGCAACTAGGAATTCTTGAGAAAGATAATGTTCCGTTTTCTTGGTCTGGGTTTGAGCATTGAATCCCAAATAATAAAGTTACAATTTTTTCTTTTTTTTTTTTTCTGGAATTTTGTTGTTTCTCCTTCCTTGTTCTATACATTTTTATTTGATTTTCTGGTTGATGCCTGACTTCCCTTTTTGGTTGACATCAAAATGATTGAACAACACTGTGTAGATTGATTATAAAAACTTTTTGGTTGACAGTGAACTAAAATATCCATATTAAAATATAAAAATGATGGAACCACTGCGACTTTAATTTCCTTACACATAAGCTTAATTTTCATTATTCTTAATCAACTAGTAGTAGCATACTGCACTCCGTTGTTTATTTTTGTTTTTTTTGCCCCCAGTTTTGATTTTTGTTTAAGCTGAGCAAAACTTTTGTCTTTCATCATAGTTGTTATCTGGTGGTCGACCACGCTTAAACATGTATGCTTGATCTTTGTCTCTAATATCTTTATTTATCTATAGCGTGTATCATGTACCGTACAGTCAATCTTTGGAACCATAAGATGGATCTTTATTTGTTCCTAAAGGCACTTGAGGAGGTGGTCATACAAGTACTATTCTCAGTGTTCTGTATTAAGGGTTCTCGAGATATATATGTGCATATAACTCAATACAGCAACACCAAATGGGTATAATAAGATCATTTAATTTCGTGTTACTTGTCGACAAACTAAAATAGCTATGTCCACCAGCAATTTGTGAAAAATTTAGTATGATGTGCACACCACCAATGTGTGAAAATGTGACAGCCACTAGGGATGCCACCAATTTGCAAATCTATTGATCCATTAAAATCTCCTGGAACCCAAAGCTAGCTTTGGTCAGATGTCACCGGAATTGATTTTTCACCCATTGCTAAGACATTGGTGTTCAGTAAAGTTCCTAAGAGGGCAATGTAAAAATTATGAATGTGTATACCGTTCTTCATCACATGCATTCAGATTTCTAATGCACTTTGTTAACCTATTTATGCACACATTTGGTTTGTGGGTGTTGAAATTTGCAGGTAAGGGATCGGACTGACAGGGTTACTAGAGATTGGGCACTCAAGAGAATAGTTCCTGCACACTTTGCTGCTCCAGTAGGTACAAGTAGGTCATACTTCTAGGCTGCCTTTGAATTTCTTGATTAAGTTTTGGGCACATATTACATTAGGTGTCCATTGATCTCTCTTCTATTCATATCCATTATGGGAAATGCAGGAAGTTACTTTTTGCTGATGGTATGAAAACATTGTCTTTACATGATCATTTTGAGTCTCAATTAGTGCCATAAAAAGATAGTATCTTGCAGAAACATCGTAATACACAGAAACATAGTAATACATCAAGAGCCTTGTATACCACTACTTTATATTGCTCTACTGTGTAAGTGAATGTAGCAAACATATATAAAAATCTCGTAATTTTCAATCAATTGATAGTACTCGTATGACCACTTCGCGGATTTCTATCGTCATGGGTTTAACTGGTGCTTGGGTTGGTAAGCCTTCTCACTCCTTAGTGTCTTTTCGATGCCATCACACTTTCTCGTATTTCTCTGCTATTTGAACTTATCTTAGGATGAATTGTGCTGCACCAAATTGAACGTTGGGGATCAACTAGTTAGTGAATCAGCTCCGTGCTTATTGATGCATAAAATTTACTAGCCCAGGACTGGTATTCTGATTTGACTGTTTCGCTTCATCTTTAGGAAGTCAGAAGTTTGCTGCCATTGGTATTTCGGTATCGCATTGGATAACTAACTATGGTCTAGCACTAAATGTTTCCACAGACCTTCGGCACATAGCCTCGTGCACTAAATAATTCATGAATTCTTATATACTTACCGCTCTTGATGTTCTGCGTCACTAAATTCCTCTATATGTCATGACTTTGGTGCAGTAAAATAAGCTTTGGGGAACTGGCTAACGTGGTGAATTTTAATTTTAATTCACATAGAGACAAAAATAAATAAAAAAAAAACAGTGGTCGGTAAACTTATTTCCTGACTTGAATTTTTTTGGGATGGGGTGAGGGATGATTAATCACTCACCAATTACAGCCGATGTAAACGATTTATCATCATTTATGACAGTTGTTGGGGTTGCCTTTAATAAAGTAATGCTTGTGTCGGACACAAATGATGTAAGGTTTACTGTGTACCGCGCATCACATCAAGCATTTGTTCTTATTTTGTAGCTAATTATGTCCAATTTATTTTGCCTGTCGATCCTATTCATGTTCCATCGAGTTCGTACATGAGCTTAATTATAGGTCAACATCAGTATGATGTAGCGACACAATTCCAGAGATCGTAAAGTGAACCATAATAATTTTGCTTAGATTTTTTGTCATTTCCATTTACTTTTCTATGTGAATTGTACTCTAGAATGAACCAATCATAACTTTGGCAAAAGTTTTTTTAACCGTTTATTATAGATTCATTCTTTCTCTTAGTTTTTATCTTATGTAAGGCTTGTTTTGTTTTGTTTTTTTTTTTTTTTTTTTTTGCATAGCTAGTCAAAGAGAAAAAAAACAGATCCAGTTTTGTGGCTATGTGTTATGAGACTATGTGCAGTAAGATTGATGTCTTATGTGATGCGAAGAAGGTCATTGATACTCTTCAAATTAGGGAAGTACCTCTGGCTTTAGCTTGGTGTACAGAGAATAAATCCAGGTCGAAGAAATCCAAGGTGAGACATTATTTCTCTAAGTTTCTGTTTGTCTTGTGATATTTATCTCGGTGAAAAGGTAATCATCTTTATAAAATGCACATTTTAGTTTAACATTCTCTAGCGATTTTTAGAAAGTTTAAACATGCAAGTGGATTGGATATTCTCATATCCGGGATTTTGGACGACATATTTTGGGCAATAGTACTGATATTTGTCTAGTTACATAGATTCTTCAAGAATTGTCTAGTTACATAGATTCTTCAAGAATTAATTTCACTGTTCCGACCTTAAATGTGGCAAGCTTGCTTGAGGTCAGCATGAGTTCTCTTCATAATCTCCTTGTTTATAGATAATGTGATACGTGATAATTTGTAAGCCACGGGGTTAAAGATGCATTTAATCTAGAAAATACTGTCCAAAGGATAACAATTCTAAAACTTGCCGCTGAATGTTATGTTTCAGTTTTTTCTCTCACAATTTTCTAATTTCTCTTCTGACTCACTATGTGCCATGAGTTACTAAACTGCAAATCACTTTTTCGTAGGGGTTTCATGGAACTGTGTGTTGATTGACTTTTTTGTTATTGGTTTTCTGTCCGATTAAATGTGTTTGCAGTTGACAAATTCAGAAGATAAGCATATAATTCTTTAGACTATACGTGTTTGAATACTAATGAATCTGTGGTGCAATGGTAGCACGTCTGACTTCGATGCAGAAAATGCGTGTTCGATTCACGCCAGGTTCACTCATTTGCATCTTTCATCAATGTTTTCTTTGTTGGGCAAATTATATAAATGTGTGAAATTGTGTGTGCAGTTTATATGGAACGGTAACGTGTTTCAGTAATGCAAATTATCTATACCAAATGATTTATTGTTGATTAGATGCGCAATTTCTTGTTTAGTATGCACTTGCCTAATTTAAGACATCTATGTCATCCGATAGCATTGCAATCTGCTATTTTGATAAAAGATTTTGGTTTTTAACTAATTTGTAAGAATTTCATAATCGTGTACAATGAATTGATATCTATTTAGTCAATATCGATCAAAATTTAGTAATTTAGTAATTTCTTCGAATTATTCGTAAGTATGTTGTAATTGTCTGCAAGAATTTAGTTGATCTCATACCTCATCGTAATTGTTTGCAAGAATTTAGTTGATCTCATACCTCAACAATTGATATGTGACTACATCTACCAATATCTTCAAACTTCTTGTCAATCGTGCACTTACATCTATTTCATTAATCTCGTTCAATTTAACCTTCATGTTAGAATTAAAAAGTCGGCCTCGTTGATCCGCAATTTACTTATCAATTTACTTATCAATTTATATATGTGCAACTTATGTCGAAATCTTATTAGTTGTAAATTCGATTATGGAAACTTATCTTTACTATTCACATCGATAATCCGCAGTTCGATTTTGTGAAAGAAATTTGTAAATTCATTTCTCATTTTCTAATTGAATCTTATATATTCTTCGGATTTATATATAGTCAGTGTTATAAACGTGTAATTATGTTAAGAATATCTAGGGCAAATCCCGTTTATTACTGGGATGCCCTTGTGTCTAGCCCTATAAATAGAGGCTCTAATGTTAGTCTATGATACACATCTAATAAGATTTTCTCTCCTTCTTCTCCCTATTTTCTGTCTCCTTCTCTATTCATAAGACGTTATCATGCACGTTGCTCCACCAATACGGGCAAAGGAAGATTAATTACATCCCTATTTAACCCTTTTGAATTGATTTTTTTTTTCTCTAATTCATTAATGGGATTCTAACTAATTCTTTTTTATTGGCTTATTCTAGGTTTAGACCGTTAGCTAATCTCACATGAATCGTTACTGGATCTCATGATTAAAGTGATAACAGTCATTGAATGGATGATCCCTAGCTGGTGATTGCAAGCCACCAGATACATGCATGGAGATGTGCCAAAATCAATCAGGGAATCATCTTCTCGTATACCAAGCTTGTTAACACCAAGCTTTCAAGGGTTTTCCCCTTTTGTTATCAAGTAAAGTTCTGGTATCCTATCTCTTATTATTATTGTATTTTACACGTTATATTATATAATATTATTTAACGTATTAATTTTTATCATTATATTTTTGTATATTTATATGCAATGGGTAAGCGACTTTGAAGCTGTTTTCCCTTTCTTCTCTAATTTTTTTTTTTTGTAGAGAAAGAAAAAACAAAAATCCATCGAAAGATGGTTTACAGTTATTATTCTTTAATAAAACTGTAATCACCAAAAACTGGTATTATTTTTCTTTTCCTCTAATTTTTTCATAGAGAAAGAAAAAATAAATTAAAAATCCATTGAAAGATGGTCTACGGTTTCTATTTCTTTCATGAAACTGTGGTGTTATCGCAATTTAGTTTTCTTTTCGATAACTATCACATGCGTGGTTGAAAAATCTACGACCAATTAAATTTGATATCTTTGTCCTTTAGATAAGGATCATGTGATTCATTCATATGGTTTCAATTTTTTTTACAAGAAGCGATCTCTGTTAACGGGATTTTCCCCTATGTGATGACTAAATAGACTATTTTTTTTTCTTTTTTGTCGATACAATTTTGGTGAACCGTATAAACGATCAGTATTGGTTTCTCTCCATCATTTTTATAAGATGTGAGAAAATAAATTGGCATATTCTCTAAATTATTTGGTATTTTCAACCAATAATGGATATATTTTTTTTCCAAAATCGATAACAACAATGATATCTTAATAATTAATTTATTACAAAAGAATCATATATGCCAATTGAAGTTGGTTTCTCTATAGATCCTAGACGGATGAGATGTCGTTATCATGTTATTTAACAATTGCAAACACCAATTGATGCATTCCTAACGGATATTAAGCAAATTTTTCTTCTTCCTAATATTAATCTCCTAAATTAAGACCGTTCAAACTGATGTTGAGATACAGTAGGACATAAAAGATCAATGGGTGCTACCCGGATTGTTAGACAAAATTATTAGTCCTTGTAGTGACTATATGGATCTTAGTTTAATTTTCTTTTGATAAAAGAAAGTGTCATAACTTCAATCTAAACCATTATCTCGTTGGCTCTTGAAGTTACAAAATTATAGGAGATTTCTTTGCATATTTTTAATACTTTTGGTTTTGACATATCAACTTTATTCTATTTTATTTTTCTTGGTGTTCCAAAAGTAATCCATGGTTGATGGCATATATGTATGTCTATTAAGACTACATTTGTTTTTATGTCGAAAGACATATTTCATAATGAGTATATGTCTTGAATTAATCAGATAATACTCTATATATGAAACTTATTTTCGTAAATAAGATGAAAATATTTCCGCCATAATCGGGGAGACTACACACTAACAGATGTTGGTGTTCATTAACTTAAAAAGTTATATTTCTCTCTCATCATGATCAAATCGAAAAAGGCTGCCATCTCAAATAAGGCGCGGAAAATATTTTATTATGCTTTTAATAAGATTATGCCTCTTGGAAGGCAATTCCAGTCACATCTATAATAAACATAGCATTTTATAAGAGGCTACATAGTGCTCCAATAGAGTCTATCAAAAAGATCTACATTCTCATAATTCATATCTCCTCACTGGAAGATGGGGAGATTATAATGCCTGCGGGCGCTGGTACCATCAATTCTTTGAATTCTTTTCAAGATATGCATACACTTGATAATTGTGTAGGATCGTCATTAGATAATATGTTGTCGAATATTCATATAAAGTAGCTACTGAAATAATAAAGATGGTGGTTGTAAACCCCTCTGCAGAGAAATATCGACATAAGTGATTGGTTGGCATGCAATCCAAATTAGTTTGGATTAATTTCTCGACTGACACATTTTTGGATCCAAAACATAACACTTTAAAAATGCCAAGCCTATTAATTACAGGCTAGTGTAGTCATAATGCGTTATACAAGAAATTTTTCGTTGTACAAACGATTTAAGGGTTTTATTTTTGCTTAGACCCGAGGATTGGTTAAAAAACACGTTGTTCTCCCTATATGATTCATTTTGTGTTGTAGTCTTGAAGACTCGTATTGCATTCATACAAGGTGCTCGGAGAACATATTCATATTTATAATCCTAAAAGGATTCCAATTATATTCTGGCATCCACCTGACTCGATTATTTCAGGTTTAACAATCCTTTCTGTGTTTTTTTTGAAATTTGGTATGACCCAAAAATCCGGATTAATTAGTTGATGTTATCAACTTTACAGGTCTCCTGAGGAGACTTGAAAACACAAAAATCCACGCTTTAGCAACATAATATATTTTTTTTTCTTTTCTTAAATCTGCAGTTTAATATTATGTTTGCTTAAAACTTGTCTATCTTACATAGACTAAAGTTATGATGCTTGTTTTCTATAATACTCATATAGTTGAGTAAGCATTCACAAATCGTCAAAAATTGTACTCTTTTTCCTTCGTTTCAGGTTTTGTCCCATGTGGTTTTCTTGACAAGGTTTTAACGAGGCAATATGTTGTTGACGTTTAATTTTCTTTCAAAATGTCGATATTTGTTCTCTTTTTCCTTCGTCCAATTTTTTTCCCATTGGGTTTTGTTGGCAAGGTTTTAGTGAGGCAATTTAATTCAACATGATGGCCATCCAAGGGGGAGTTGTATCACTTTGGTTGTTTAGTGGATGCCCACATTTGATTGAACCAAATCAACTTAGTCATCTCCTAAGAATTTGGATTTCCTTCTCACAAATACGATTTTTGTTCACGTATGACAAGGTATTCATATCTTGGCACTTTGTTGAGGAAACTAAATCAACTATTTCTGCAAATCATCTCCAAGAAATTAGCAATCCAAGATAGAAGTACTTAATGTATTGAAAGAAACATGAAGAGCTGAGAACACCACTATTAGAAGACTAACAAAAAAGAAGACTTCATCAACTGGCAGATTTCTCACCAAAGCATTGATATCTCCAACATTCAAGAAATTCGTTTATCGAAATTAGGAAGTGTTGACTCGAAGATTTGCAAGCCAAGATTTAACTGAAGTACTTATCAGGGGGAGCATCATAGTAAAAGGTATTTTACTGGACTATCATGTTGTACTCTTTTTCCTTCGTCAAGGTTTTGTCCCACTGGGTTTTTCCTTGTCAAGGTTTTAATGAGGCAACATATGCATGTCCAGCTCTGTTCTAAGTTTACTCATAATTGTACTTTTTTCCCTTCGATCAGGTTTTGTCCCGTTGGGTTTCCTGACAAGGTTTTAACGAGGCAATTAGCTTAGACACAATGTCATCAGGGGGAGTGTTATAAACGTGTAATTATGTTAATAATATCTAGGGTGAATCTCGTTTATTATTGGGATGCCCTTGTGTCTAACTCTATAAATAGAGTCGTAAACCTTTGTATTCTACACACATTAATAGAATTTCTCTCTCTCTTCTTCCCCTCTATTTTGTGTCTCCATCTCTTTTTCTCTATTTTATAAGAGTCAGAAGGTCGATAACAATATCTGAAATTATTTTAATTTATATATATTATTTAGAATTCGTTCTTATCCAAAGTTGCTAATAAAACTTAATACCGTAATATGGTTTTTAAAGTTTCGGGAATATTCCAAAAGAATCTTACATGTAAATGGATGGATTCATCGTTCTTACCAAGTTTTCGACTTATTGTAGTCCGCTCACGGTCAGGTTTCGATCTCCGAGCCAGGTTATGCATCCACTATGCCAGAATAGGATTTGTTTAACGTTTCGGGAAATATTCTAACGGAATCTTACCTGTAAATGGATGGATTCATCGTTCTTACCAGGTTTTTGACTTATAGTAGTCCACTCACGGCCAGGTTTCGATCTCGGGGCCAGGTTATGCATACAATATGTCGGAATAGTGTTTGTTTAAGGTTTTGGGGAATATTCTAATGGAATCTTACCTATAAATGGATGGATTCATCGTTCTTACCAAGTTTCCGACTTATTGTAGTCCACTCACGACCAGGTTTCCATCTCGGAGCCAGGTTATGCATACAATATGTCTACTTATAGTATCTTAATAGTTCGTTCTCGCATATTGAAGTTCGAATCGAAACTGAGCTTCATATTTATCGATTTCGATGATGTATCATGCCAAGTTTGAAGTCAGAACCCTCCTGGAGATTTGTGGTTCATAGTTTGTTTGTCATTAATCAACACTGAGCTTCATATTTATCGATTTCGATGATGTATCATGCTAAGTTTGAAGTCAGAACCCACCTGGAGCTTCTTGGTTCATAGTTTGTATGCCGTTAGACTAGATTTGAAGTTCGAATCGATACTGAGCTTCATATTTATCGATTTGGATGATGTATCATGCTAAGTTTGAAGTCAGAACCCTCTCGGAGCTTTGTGGTTCATAGTTTGTATGCCGTTATACCATATTTGAAGTTCGAATCAACACTGAGCTTCATATTTATCGATTTCCTTGACGTATCATGCTAAGTTTGAAGTCATAACCCTTCCGAAGCTTCTTGGTTCATAGTTTATATGTCGTTATACCATATTTGAAGTTCGAATTGACACTGAGCTTCATATTTATCGATTTCAATGATGTATCCTGCTAAGTTTGAAGTCGGAACCCTGCCAGAGCTTCTTGGTTCATAGTTTTTATGCTTCTTGAGTCTACCGGTGTGAACTAAAGTTACTTCATGACCTGTATGACTAGTTAAAATACTTCATGACTTATGTGACTAGTTGAAATTCAAACCGGAAGCACAAAGAGAAAACACAAAAGCACAAAGAAAACACAAGGAAAACACACTTACTTTGATCCGTATGACAATCCCTAGTCAAATCTCTACCGTCCAAAGATATCCCTAATCCGTATGACATTCCCTAACTAAATCTCTATCGTTTAATTATTTTTATACAAAAACCTAAAGATGTTTTCTCCCCTCAATTTTCCCTCTCTCTTTTTCTCGGTCGGTTCTTCTCTCCAGCTCCGCATCCAACAAAACCCTAAGATGCAAATTCTTCCGAACGAGAAGAAGATATCTAATCAGTTGAAGCTAGATCTGTTCAATTGGGTCTAATCAGTAGGATCTCGATCTGTTCAATTGGGTCTTATGTTTCATTGAAGCCTTCAACTGTGATAGTGATTCTTGAGTTGAAGGCTGATTTTCCTTGCTCTTTCTTCTCATGTATTTCCATTTTTACAGTCGTTTCTTTTGCATATGGTTCCTGTATTCTTTCTATCTTTTGTTCTCAATAGTTTAAGAGTTCTGAAACTTCATTTTTAAGGGGTTTTGGTAAGATTATTGACTATGGAGATCTTGTGTTATTCATGGTGATAACGTTTTATCTAATCTTTGGTTTTTGAACCTTTTATGTGGGTTTTAGTTCGTGTTTATGTTGGTATAATTTTTGATGTTTTTTAGGACATTTTTCTCTTCATTTGCAATTTCAGATTTAAATCTCAATTAAATTGAATATCCCTTTAATTTCATCATATAACAATGGGGTATTTGGACTGGACACTTTGGTATGTGGTAACAAAACCGATCCAATTTTTAATTTCAATTTCAATTTTTCTTCTTCAATTTAATTTCTTGGGTTTTTGGACTTGGGATTTTTGTAGGTCGGAGAAGACTAATAGCGCAGTGCATCAAGTGGACTTGTAGGAATATTGTCGTTCTTCCTTGGTTCAGGTCTATTAACATACTTGATAGTTATTGCACTTTTGTTTTGTTTCTTTCTGTTTTAGGCTTGCTACTGATTGGTTGTTATTGGCTTTAGGGATTTGGTTCATTGCAATTTCCTGGAAAAGATTTGGTGTTGAGAAGGTACTCAGAGATCAAAACTCATACTAGTACCTTTTGACATGTTTTTATTTTGTTAATAACTTTATAAAAATGAAATAAATTATTGTTTAGGCTACTGATATCTTGTGGATACAGGTGGATTTTGGCAATTCCTCTCTGTAATGCAGTTAGGCTACTGATTTTCTGGGTTGTGACAACAACAAGATAAATTGCTCTTGGATTTTACTTTGAGCACTCTTATAGTAGCTTTGAATTGTGGGTGGAGATTGATTAATGAAGTTTATGAGTTGTGCAGTTTCCTTCAGCTATTCGAATTGTGACAGTGAAGATCAACAGGGGTTTGGATTGTACTCTTCGCTACTGGTGCTTTAGGTATCTGGTAACAAAAACGATTGAATTTTTAGTTTCAATTTCAATTTTTCGTCTTCGATTTTGTAATTTGATTTCTTGGGTTGTTGGATTTTGGGTTTTTGTAGGTCAGGAAAGAAACAACAATATGATGCTAAAAAGGAAATTACGACCAATATTCAAATGAATGAGGAGGAGATGGAATCTGCAGAATTTTTCCAACTAAAGAGGTTTGTTTTAGTTATGATTTAATTACAGTTTTTGCCTTATTAATATGCACTTTACTGATTGAGCTTAAAATTATTGTAATTTGTCAAATTCAGGAACTTGAAGGGGACGGACTTGGGCATGACCTTACCAATCTTCAAAGAAAAATAAAAGAGAGTAAGTATTCAAGCAATCTTATTTTTTTTTTCCTTTCTCTATGCTTTTCAGCTTTCGACAGTCAACAAAACTTTTTTACATCATGAGGTCTGTTTATTTGCCTGCAGATATTCCCTGTAGTTGGAGCTTATTGAAGCATATGAAAATCCTTGACCCATTTTCCTAAGGACAAATACTCTGAAGGTACCAACTTATTCACTTACTTACTAGTTGAACTTTTAAAACATACTATGATAAGATGATATGGTCTCTGAATTTTCTTATTTAGGTTTTATGGGCTTTTCATTCTTGCTTAATGTGTTTGGAATTTGTATACATTGTGAGTTTCCTCTCTATTTCCCTGACATTCTATGAAGTTTAACTGGTAAGAAGTTCATTTTGTGACTTAATTTTTTTTTGGGTGTAAAAAATTTCAGGAAAGTAGAACACAACAATTTAAGAGGAGATGATGTGCCGTTCAAGATCTTAATGTGCGTAAGCTTACTCTCCCTACAAATTCAATGTGGTTTACAAATATTGGCTGACCAAGCCCTTTGGAGATACTAATAGAAACTTCATTTTTTTCTCCGGAATGCGGCAATATATATCTTACAATAATCTCTTCTGTGATATCCCTGCTGGTAGCATAGCCATTTCATTTGATGCTACTAATTGTGTCGTTAGGTGTATATGTTACTTTTCATGAGTATTGGGGACAGCGTAACCCAACTACATATAGCAAACCTTTTATATATAACGATTCATATTCATCCTTGCATGAGCATATCTAGATTCTTATAGGTCAACTGTCAGCATATAACATCTAGTTGGTTCTGTATACATGCTTATTTGATAATGAGTGCAACCAAGCGGGAAAGCTATTTTGCAATAACGAAAGCAAGGAGATTTGTATGGCTCGAATTGATATGCAATTGTCCATCTTCTGAAAATACAGATTAAAGTAGCCGAGTCAAATAAGATCTAAAGTATAATATCCAAAATCTGCCGGATGGGTAGACCTCAAGTTATCTTATAATCTAACTCTAAGTATGGAGAACTCACAGTTCATGCGGCTTGGCTGCTTTTGGATATCAACTCAACGCCTTGGGGTTGATCAATAGATGAAAGATTGGTCACGATGACCCTTTGGGTGTTGATTTGATGGGGATTTATGAGATGATAGGTGACATACTTTCTCCCTATTGTGGTGGATCTCTTGCTCATTAAAAATTGTGCAATCCTGAATCTGTTATACTTTTTCCCTCTAACAGGCTATCTTTTCAAAGATCCAGATCAGATGGTAACCTTGTTAGTGCAAGTGATAATCCAATGTTGGCCACAATTACTGGGCAAAGATATGAAGGAGAGAGCAGTCTTCGTTTTGATGATTCTGCACCTGAAAGCTCAACTTTCAGGTTTGTAATATTATCTTCAATTATTTTATTTCCTTGGTCAGTTGTCTAGAATAATCAGCGACAAGTAATTAGGATCCCTTGCTAATATGTGCATACAACCATACCCATCCAATATCTCCTTGCGCATATTATCTGACTTTTGTGCAACTCTAGTCTTAACTCAAGTATGAAAACTCACAGTTCCATTTACGTGCCAAGATTTGAGCTCTTTCTAACATCAATATCTCTTGTATGCTTGCTTCAGTTGAACAAGCTAGTCATTCTAACATCAATATCTCTTGTGTTTTGGACTGAGGAAATCGAATTATAATGCCCACATAGATTATTTTCCAAAGTTTATTTGGCTTAAGCTGCATTCTGCATAGATTCAAGGTTTTGCTTAAACGTCTCATGTGTAAGCTAACCAATTGTTTTGATCTTTTTTACAGGTTGTGCTGCAAGTTTTGGGGATGTGGCAAAAAAACCAACATCCTGCCAACATCAATCCAGTCCCAAGATGTTGTCCGAACACATGCTGCTTTTATTTTGAGGAGCAACCACTTCTTTGTTCAATATTGTAATGTGTAATCTGTGACATTTCACATTTTTCATCGCTTCTTCGATGTAAATCTAAGCAGAGTGTTCTGCCCCCCTTGATTATTAATTTATTATATATATTAATATAAATTTTCTTGCATTTCAATTTTTCTCTTGATGACTTCAGTTATTAATGGATGGATAGTAGCAGGTTAAAGAGTAATGTTTATGGTTTAAGAAAAAAAATTCAGGTGAATGGAACGGTCACCTGAAACTTTCTGGTGACCTGGAAATTTCAGTTACAGGTGACCGTAAATTGAAATTTCCCGGTGTCCTGAAACTTTCTGGTGACCAGAAAATTTGAATCTCAGGTCACCTGAAACTGAAACTAAAGACACATGTCACTTGTTTACTGGTCATTATAATAGTTATAGAAACAGAAACAGAAATAGTTAGTAATGGTTATAACATAATCCCTACATTACAAAGTAAATACAAAGTGTAAAATGTCCATAGTTGGGATAAATATAGTAATGAAACTGAAGTGTTAGCCTATTTAATTTCCCTAATGGATTACAAGAGTTAGAGAAAATCCTAACACATTATATAACTGCATATTGATAACCATTTTTCTTAGTTAGGGAAATAAGCTTGTAATTTTTCGTAATGCTTTTCTTCCATAAGGAAATCCTTCATTTGGTTTGCAAGTCTTGCGAGCCTAGGGCGCTATATTTAGCGTGGGCCAATGGCATAGCGGCTTGGAAATATGGCTTGCGATACGTGTGGGCATGTGCCAATGGCACGTCTGGCCGTGGTGACCTAGTTGCAAGTCTTGCAAGCCTAGGGCGCTATATTTGGCGTGGGCCAAAGGCATAGCGGCTTGAAAATATGGTTTGCGGCAGTGTTGGCATGTGCCAATGGCACGTGCGGCCATGTTGACCTAGTTGCAAGTCTTGCAAGCCTAGGGCGCTATATTTGGCGTGGGCCAAAGGCATAGCGGCTTGGAAATCGGGCTTGCGACACGTGTTGGCATGTGCCAATGGCACGTGCGGCCATGTTGACCTAGTTGCAAGTCTTGCAAGCCTAGGGAGCTATATTTGGTGTGGTCCAAAGGCATAGCGGCTTGGAAATATGGCTTGCGACACGTGTTGGCATGTGCCAATGGCACGTGCGGCCATGTTGACCTAGTTGCAAGTCTTGCAAGCCTAGGGCGCTATATTTGGCGTGGGCCAAAGGCATAGCGGCTTGGAAATATGGCTTGCGACACGTGTTGGCATGTGCCAATGGCACGTGCGGCCATGTTGACCTAGTTGCAAGTCTTGCAAGCCTAGGGCGCTATATTTGGCGTGGGCCAAAGGCATAGCGGCTTGGAAATATGGCTTGCGACACGTGTTGGCATGTGCCAATGGCACGTGCGGCCATGTTGACCTAGTTGCAAGTCTTGCAAGCCTAGGGCGCTATATTTGGCGTGGGCCAAAGGCATAGCGTCTTGGAAATATGGCTTGCGACACGTGTTGGCATGTGCCAATGGCACGTGCGGCCATGTTGACCTAGTTGCAAGTCTTGCAAGCCTAGGGCGCTATATTTGGCGTGGGCCAAAGGCATAGCGGCTTGGTATTGCTTGCCATGGTGCGCGGGTGCGGCTTGGTTTGGCATTGTTGCCATGGCGCGCGATGCGGCTTGGTTTGGCATTGTTGCCATGGTGCGCGGGTGCGGCTTGGTTTGGCATTGTTGCCATGGTGCGCGGGGTGCGGCTTGGTTTGGCATTGTTGCCATGGTGCGCAGTATGCGGCTTGGTTTGGCATTCTTTGCCATGGTGCGCAGATATGCGGCTTGGTTTGGCATTGATGCCATGATGCGCGATATGCGGCTTGGTTTGGCATTGTTGCCATGGTGCGCAGGGTGCGACTTGGTTTGGCATTGTTGCCATGGTGCGCAGTATGCGGCTTGGTTTGGCATTGCTGCCATGATGCGCAGTATGCGGCTTGGTTTGGCATTGTTGCCATGGTGGGCAGGGTGCGGCTTGGTTTGGCATTGTTGCCATGGTGCGCAGTATGCGGCTTGGTTTGGCATTGCTGCCATGATGCGCAGTGGTGCGGCTTTGGTTTTGGAATTAGGGTTACGTGTTGAAAACCCTAATCCGGTATTTTGAAAAATACCCCTATTAATTATTTACACCGAGTTAAATGCTCTTAGTTAATGTGTTGCGGGTAACACTAGGTCATGGGGTTTTACGATTTTACCCTTGTCTAAAAACCACCATCAACAGAAGGGTAATTTAAATATAAACTGCACAGGGAAGGACGGTGATTACGATATCACCTAGGCCCCTCGGGTTCGTACACAACATAGGAGTCGTGGCCCGAGTCTACTTCAACGGTTCATCCCCCGTCTGGAACGGGAGGTAAGAATTTTAAACACCCGCGAATCCCCTGTCAGCGGGTTTACTAGATGATTTCGTGTGAATATATGTCGAGGAACTGAATCTGGATGCTTTAATTTCCTAGTAAAGGGCAAGGACTGGCCATACAAGATAAGAGTTCGGATTTCATCACGTTCTCTTCTTGTTCGCCTTAGGAAAATGAAACCAAACACGAACCTAAGCCTAAAATTTTGACTAGAACGAGACCGATAGGGTAACGAGCTTAATAGGAAAGTCATTCGAAAAATATTGGTTACTCTTTAAGCATACTTCGAAGTTCATGATGGTTTCTATAAGTTGAATGCGTGATCGCGCCGCCTTGTAATGCGGTGAGGCCTTGGGTATCAAAGCTCCACGTAGCTTCCTCGCCTCTATTCATCTTACTTAAACTCCTGGATTGATTCCAGAGGGGTTTGCTTAAATTGTAACGAATTCCCTTTCGAAGGTTTAGAAGCTGGTCTTGAAACAATCTAAGTGGAGCCATCATGCTTTTTGTTTGCTAGAAATCAGTAGGTTTGTTGTGGTCGAGTCAGCCTTGTTTGTGTTTGTGTAGAATTCCCTTGCAGCTTAGGATGTCAAACTGGTATTATAATAGCCATCACAATGAATATGAATATCCAACTGAACAATATGGACATCACTCTTTTTATGACCGTAATGTGAATAGTGGTTGGGAACGTCAACCTTTTGAAGATTATGGCTCATACCATGGTTAGCCCAATTACTATTCACATGAATACCGGTCATACGAGGAAAATTCCTATAATTCCTCTTCTTTAGATGAAGCACATAGGATACTTGAGTCAACGTGTAAGTTAACTGAGTCAACACGTGAGTTTGCTGAGACAACACGTAGGTTAGAGTTAGAGACGGAAGAAAGAATTGCTCAATTACTCTTTGATTGCCAATACATTCTTTCCAATATTACCCGTGAAAATGAGGACAATTTTTATTGTAGTTGCAGGAAATCCCACACTACACCCCTCAATAGATTTTATTCAACTAATCCATTTGAATATGACTTGCTATGGGTTTTATTGATTATTCTCTTGAAATGTTTACAAAGAAAGATAGATCAGAGCTAAAGAAATTACAGTCACTCTAAATTTTCTCTCTCCTCATGACTTGCTTAACAATTCAAAAAGAAATCCCCTTACAACAGACTTACTCGTCCCTTTATATAGGGTATTACATAGTGGATGACAGCTAAGCTGTCCTTTTATTTTCGGGAATCCTTCGCGAAGCATTGCGAGTGTATAAATATTTGTCCTCGCGACACTCCTAAATCTCGCCAAATCTTTACACTTTTCTCATGTCCTGGCTGTCGTCATCTGATGCGTCATTTAAATTACTTCCCTGCGACGCCTTCGCAATACTGTGGTTTATTAATCTCGCGAAGTATTACTGTCGCGATATTCTGATCCTACATCTTGCCTCTTCTCATGTATTCTCTGCGAAGTAGAGAATTGCATGAGAACTAAGATTTCGAAATGTCGCCACCATCTATTTTTTATCCCTCTTTCTTTTACCGACAAGATTCCGCGAACTTAGGAATGGTTGTTTACACGTATCTAAGATTTTATTTTTTACCGGTTCATCCGGTTACTCTTCTCCCGTCTATTTAAAGAGGAGTTCCCTTCAAAAATTCCGCGAACTTAGGAATGGTTGTTTACACGTATCTAAGATTTTATTTTTTACCGGTTCATCCGGTTACTCTTCTCCCGTCTATTTAAAGAGGAGTTCCCTTCAAAAATTCTTCTCTTCTTTTACTTCATCTTCTTTATTTTCTGCAACTTTTCTCTGCCGTTTTCCTTCATCGTCTTCTTCATCGTCTTCTTGCTATAATTCTTCTACTACTGTTTCTATGGCATCAAGGTCTGCTGATTTTACTAATTTTGATTATTTCATGATTGATCTCTCTTATTGTAGTCTTTTATTTGGATGTTTCTCTTCTTTTGATGTTTCTCCTACCATTTTTATTTCAAAGAAGGACAAGTCCAAAGACACAGATTCACCGTTACTTAACCCTAACACTTCTTCAGTTCAAAATCGAAATCCTTTGCTTCTAAAAGGCAGCCTGCCAGTGGCAAGGTATTTAAGAAACATTTACTCTTTTAATAACAATATTGTTGCCTCTGTTTCTTATTTAACTTGTAATTCGCAAGATGACAAAAATGGTGGTAGATCTCCCAAGAGATCTCACCATTCTAAACCGGTTGCACCTCCGGTTTCCTTTCCTGGGTTCAAACTTATTACTTCTCCTGTAGTACCTTCGCAAGATAATCCTCTCTCTCTAGCGATTACCTCGCAGGATAAACCAACTCCTTCTTCTCAAGATAATCTGTCTCCTCCTCGCGATATCCTAGCAGACAAATCAATTCTTGAATTTTCCACAATGAAATTCTTCAAAATGTACCCCTCTCAACTTTTACTCTTAATACTTCTGTCTCTCCTCCGCCTGTTAATCAGTTTTCTCCAACTGGCATTCTTACGACCAAGAATGATTCAACTCTTCCCTCCTCCTATTCTGAGTCTATCCCTCTTACCAAAGAAAATTTAGAAGGGATAGATGTAGCTTTCAAAGTTTTATCAGACACCATGAATGATGTCAAGAAAACCTCCACTGATCCTATCAAGTCCAGCGTTTTTGAATCCTTGAATAAATATTTTGGCTCTGACACAATGTCGCGAACATCTTTGGAACAAGAAGTTAAGATATTAAAGAATAATCTTCTGAACATTACGCTGGATCGCGATAATCTTCGCAAGAAGAATGAAGACTTAAAAGGTACATTTTTGCCTTCGCAAGAAGAATGAAGATTTTATTTTATTATTTATTTATTTTTTTTTTATTTTTTTGAATACTCAAGTCCTTGTCCATCCTTCAAGCTTTAAACCAGAAACGAAAAATGGAGATATATCAGTTGGAATCTACTGTTGAAGAAGTTCGAGTCGATAGAGATGCTTGGATGGAGCAATATAACCAATTAGATAATCTTCATACATATGCTGTTGACCAAATAGATAATCTTTCTAAAGAAAATGCTGATTTAGCTCAGAAACACGACTTGTTAAGTGATGACTTATCTCGCCTCTCGTACTCTTTGTATAAAGCTAATCTAAAGTTGGAAACTTTATCAGATGAGAATGGAACTCTTTCTCAAGAGAAGCGAGCTCTTTTAAACAAGGTGTCAGGTTACTCGCAGCAGTATGATATTTGTCAAAAATTGTGTAAAGAGCAAGAACAATCTCTTCGCTCGCTGAGAAATAATCTTGAAGAAGTTACTGCCGAGAAAGATAAACTCATTCAGGGTAGAATAACCTTAAGTGTAAAAGCAAACCAACTCAAAGATCAATGTTCCCAATTGGAGAAATCCAATTCTTCCCTTGCAAAAGAAAATGCCACAGTTATTTCTAACGAAAAAAATTTGCGAGCTCGTCTGAAAGGATTAGTTGGAGATAATTTTGATATCGCCATGGATCAACTGGAGAATTGTTGTTCGGCTTTAACCCAAAGATCTTATCTCGCAAAAGGAAAGTAGTCATAAAAATTGACTGCCTCATCTATTCTTCTTTTATCGGGGCTTCATATCTTTTGTTTGTTATAATATTTTTTTTGTTTTTATTCTTTGTTTCGCAGAGTCTAAGAAAAATATTCACTCCTCCCTTACTGCTTTGAAATCCGACCACTCAAAAATTCGCAAAGAGAATAAAGTGCTTGTTACTTCCCTTATGCATTCTCGCGACAGAGCAGAAAGAAGATTCAACTATATGTGCGGTTACAAAGATATAGAGAGTAAGAATCAGCAGAAGGCTCTCCTTCGTCAACTTCATCTTAAAGCTGAAGTTCTTGTGAATGGTGTTTTTCTATCTAAATCTCTTGATCCTGTATCTGTTGCACCTCTAGAAGTAAGTGATGATGAAGTTCCTAATTCCCCTGATAGCGATTACGATTATGAAAGCTGCGAGGATGTCGCTAATGATGAGATTTTCCAGAAGAATCCGAATGAAGGAATTTCTAATGAGAATCGTCCGACTGGCGAAGGTGAAGCTGATAAGATTGTTGAAGAACGTTTACCATCTCCTGTTGTTGATAAAAATGATGTAGAGATTTGAATCACTTCTGTAATTTTTCACCTGTCACCTTCTTTATCTGGATGAATTTTTACATAGGATGCTTTTTGTTTTTAATTTATGTTGAAGTATTCCTTTTGATTGGAAGGACAAAATCCCTTGATGAATAATTCCGTTATTTTCTCTTTATATCTTATCTCGCAATTATAATCTCGCAAGCATGTTCGCTTATCTTTAATTATGTTGAAATGCATCGTTGCGACAAGATTGCAGGACTTCTTCATAATGAAGAAATCTATTGATCTTGTCTTATCATTAATTGTATGGTCTTATTTTGCCTTCTTAGTTAAAGGTCTTATTTTTCCATCCCTCATTGTGACAAAATCGCAGGACGTATTTACATTTTCATGTAATGACCCATTGACCTTGTCTTATCATTTCGCAAGTATTTTTTCCTCTGCAGGATATTTTGCTTGCGACAATATAACAGGTTTAAATATTCTTGCGAATGTAAAATCCCATGACATTGTCGTCTTTGCGACGAAATCGCAAGACGTTTTTACATTTTCATGGAAAAACCCATTGATCTCGCCTTACCTTCATGTTAGTATTTTTGCCTCTTCGGGATCATTGCACAAATATGACAAGTCTAAATTTCCTTGTGAAAATAAAGTCTCATGACATTTGCGCCTGTTGACACTTATCAGCTCCCTAATGGAGGGTGCCGCCCTATCTTCTCCCTGGTTGCCCCTTCAAGGAGGCGTACATCGGCCATACAAGACTAGCTCCTCCCATTCGGTCTTAACAACAACCAGTTGCTCTCGCAGCCTCTTATCCCTTATACCTATATGGTTTATGGTTACGAGACCGCACCCTAAGTGGAGTTTTCTTCGGGCCGAGTGCAAGATATGCCAAGACTTTCCAAGAATGGCCGAGACACTTCAAATGCCCTGCACTCTTGGCTCAACCGGGTACCTCGGCGCCTTGAGCATACACTCGACTCCTTGAAGAGACCCTCGGGCATCCAACCAGGTATAACCTTATATATAGTTGAAAATCCAAGGTATCTCTTCCGGATAGGCTTTCATGGGCCCCAAATTTCCATGACCCAGGCTTCAGGAGCGGTGTAACCTTCCCCCTGAGCCATGTTAAGAGATACCCCCTTATATGACGTACTTAAGGTCTTACATTTTCCTCTTGCGAAATATCATTCGTGAACTAGGGTGTACGCCATAAAGGTTCGTCCCATTCACTCACTCATTCATTTTTCTTTATGTATTGTTTGCGAGATATTCACACAATCTTTCTTTATTTTATTCAATCTCGCAATCATTCTGTCGCAAAAACATTACATCAAAGCTCATTCCATTTCCTCCATCTTCTATGGGTAATACCTCTTAAGATATAACCTATTCCATGGCCTATTCAATTTTTGTCCTACATCTTTGCCTTCAGGATCCATCAATCTATATGCTCCTGTACCAACTATTTCCTTGATGATATAAGGGCCATCCCATTTTCTTGCCAACTTGCCACTACTTTCTCGCTGATATATAGGTGTTTCTCGCAGCACCAAGTCACCTGGTTGAAATTCACGTATCTTGACACGTTTGTTATATTCCCTAGCCAATCTTCGCTGATAATTTTCCATATGTTGTAATTCTCTTTCCCTTTTTTCTTCTAATTCATCCAACTTAATTAGAATATTGCCCGCACTAAGATTTTTCTCCCAAGCTTCTTTCTTTGTTGTTGGAATCATAACTTCTGTTGGAAGCACAGCTTCAACCCCATACGTTAAACAAAAGGGAGACATTCCTCAGTAGCTTCTCTCCTGGTGGTATTGTAAGCCCATACTAAATTATGTACTTGTTCACACCACCCTTTATTGTATCCCTCTAATTTCTTCTTTAGTATGTCTGCAATTGTTTTATTTGTTGCTTCTGCCTGGCCATTTGCCTGTGGGTATATAGGATTTGATTTTCCACATCGTATCTGAAATGCATTAAGCAGCAATTCTATATTTTGTCCTTTAAACTGTTTCCCATTGTCAGATACCAACTGTGCGGGAATTCCAAATCTGCATATAATATTCTCGAATATGAAAGTAAATACATCCTTATCGCGAATGTGTTATACCGCTTTCACCTCTGCCCATTTTGTGAAATAATCTGTAGCGATAATTAAATATCTTCTCTGTCCCGTTCCTGGTAAAAATGGTCCCACAATGTCTAAACCCCACTTTCCAAATGGCCAGACACTTGTTGAAGAACTTAACGGAGCTCCTGGTGCATGTATTTTCTTCCCATGCCTTTGGCAATCCTCGCAACGCCTTGACAGTTTTTTCGCGTCTTCATGCATATACGACCAATAATAGCCCTGCATTTTTGCTTTATGTGCTAGAGATCTTCCACCACTATGATTACCAAAGATCCCCACTATGCAACATCTTCAATATGATTTCCCCTTCCTTTCTTGTTAAGCATCTGAGTGAAGGCCCGTTAAAAGATCGTCGGTATAGCACTCCATCTCTTAATTCATAATTTGTCGCACGACTTTTTAATTTGTGTGCCTCTAATCTATTTCTTGGTGTTTCTCCTTTCATCAGATATGCATGGAGCTCTGCTCTCCAATCTTCTTCTCAAAGTGTTTGTACTCCATCTTCTACTAGCATTACATCGGTTTCTTGTTCTTCTTCTTTATCAATTGACGACATCAAAAGTGTTTGTATTTTAATGTTTCTCGCAATCGGATCTGTCATCATACTTGATATAAAGGCAAAAGCGTCTGCGAGTCTATTATTTCTCCTTGATATATGTCTCCACATTATTCTCGATATCTGCATTGAAAACTCGTCAACGAGTTTCTTATACTTTTGCAAAGACAGTTTATTTATGGTATATTCCTCTTTTATCTGGCAAATTGCCAATTGTGAATCACTAGTAATCCTCACATTCTCCAGCTTCATTTCTATTGCAAATCGTAAAGCATGTACTATAGCTTCATATTTTGTTTCATTATTTGTTGATGCAAACTCCAATCTGAAAGAAAGAGCTATTTTATTACCCTCTGGCGATATGACAACAATTCCTATTCCATTACCTTCTCCATTTGATGACCCATCTACTAATATTTCCCACCTATTCGGTTCTGTTAACAAATCTTTTGGATCTTCATGTTCTTCTTCCACATCCATCATTTCTTCCACTGGTTCATCCTCTTCCAAAGGAAATTCTGCTAGAAAATCAAGCGACAACCTTGTGATTTTGGCGAAGATAGTATTTCGTATTTGAGCTTGCAATGACTTATTTGAGCATTCCATCTCTCAACTCTTCCCGACCTCTTTGAATTCTTCATTACTGATTCTATTGGTACTTTTGTTACCACCTGGACAACATGCGCTTGAAAATATATACGAAGTTTAAATGTTGCATAAACTAATGCCAAGATTAATTTTTCAATTTTTGAGTAATTCCTTTCTCAACATTGAAAGTTTTGCTGATGTAATAAATTGGTTTCTCTACCCTCGTCCACTCAAAAGAACACCGCACTTAATGCATGCGAGGTTGTCGCAAGATAGATCAACAATTCTTGTCCTGGTTCTCGCTTTTGCAAAATTGATATATCCATTAAATGTTCCTTTATTCCTTGCAAGGCTTTCTCACACTCATCTGTCCATTTAAACTTCGATCCCTTTCTGAGGATATTGAAAAAGTGCTTGCATTTATCAGATGATCGCGAGATGAATTGATAGGATCCGGAGATGCCTATATATAATAACCGCAATCGCACGGTGTCTAACTAGTAGACAGAGGCAAGTACGGGTCGTTCCCACAAGGAGCGGTGGAAATACTAATAATCAGTATCTCTAATCGATTAAACAGAAATATTTTTTATGGATTTTAAGAATATAAAATAAAATAATAAAATTAAACTAAATTAAAATGGATATGATAAGAGAGAGCGTCAGTAACCAGGGTCAATGGATCCCACTACTATTTCTAATTGAGTACCGAAAAGAATTCGAATTCCAAATATGAGTTTATTTCTTTGTTCAATTGCAACACCTATTATTAAAATAACTTTCGATAATAAACTCGCATCTCCTAAGTATAACCCATCAGAGTTTCCTAAGCATGGACTATCAAATTATAATGACAAGAAGATTATTGAAATAAAATAATTATCGGTCCACAATCACTATTTGCGTCGTCTAAGCATAACCCATCAAATGATTTAACCTAAGCATGGATTATCAAATACTATAACAAATAAAATTGGAACACGAAATACATTTATGCATTTAGGCTTTTACTTCATACAAAGCCTATGGAACAATAACAAATATTATTTATAAAATCAATAAATCATAAACATTGGATTTCGACAATCCTATTCAAAATAGCCTAATACCAAATTAATCTAAATTATTTCATAATGGTCTATGCTTGAAGTAGCTTTCTCCATGAACCCTAGTTACGAAAAGTCTAACAATACATAAATATGGGTTTCTTAAAACCCATTAAAATGATAATCAAGAGAGAAGAGATTAAACCAATCGAGTCGTCTTCTTCCCTATCTATGCTTCAGCGACCTCTACGAAATCCTCCCGGAAGAACTTAAAACTCCAGCCGCGCCTCCCAGAAGAATCACCGTCCTCGGCTGCCCCCTTCCTGTTCGATTTCTCTTCATATATAGATGTTGCTGCGAGAGCCCAAAAATAAGACCTAGACAATAGTTACCGAGGCCCAGTCCATTCACCACTCGCAATTTCCAAATTCCACTTTCCTCGATCCAACTACACCACAGACCATCTGAACACTTTCATTCATCATGCAAACTCAATTCGAGTCCGAGTTCAGAAGCCCCCAATCCATAGCACGGCTCCATCGTCATTCGCCTCTGCAAATCCGCATGCGGCCAACACCTACAGATCCGTCGTCACTGACTGCAATAGCAAGTCTCGGCTCCATTCCTTTCCTTCACCCATCGGCAATAAGCTCTTCTTCCTTGCAAACATTTATGATCACGACGTTAGCTTTCCTTCTCCGATCCTCTCTCTCAGCCATGTAGTTGCTAAAAATATAACAACCACACCCAATAAAACTTAACACCTAATATCAAGATCTACCAACAAGTGAGAAGCAAAGTGCATCAAAGTAAACATGAACACAAGGGTTTTTTACGTGGTTCGGCCATTAATGAAGCCTACATCCACGGGTTTCACTATGATCGGAAGTGTTACATACAAACTCCATTAAAGGGGATAGAGTTCTTGTTAGCTCTAGGATGTGGGAAGAAGGAGAGGGATCCCCACAAACATCTCTCTCTTTCCCTTATAAAGGGGTAGGAATATACACGAGTTACAATAATGCCCTTAGGGCTGACTAGTTAGGATAAGAGCTAGCAAAGTGGAACTATTTCCTATACAATGTTGTATCTAACCAATGATACTTCTTATCTAATCTTTGGACACGTGTTCCTTGTATATTTTGCTCCTATATTTATGCCCCTTTTCTTGAGGTTTGATCGTAGAGCAATCCTTAAGAAAATCCTTCGGATCGTGCGTCTGCGTTGTTATTGCTTTTGCTTCAGGCCTTGGCTTACTGGTTCTCTGTGTTATCCAAATTGGTTGTCAGTGGACTGTCGACTTGTAGTGACTCGGGTTTTTCGTCAGCCTGCTATTTGTTGAATATGGGCTTCCTTTTCTGATGCAAATCTGGTGGTGTCTGCCTCTGTTGTGGGTCCTTTGTTTGGGCAAGTTGATAAATTCGGCTGAATGGTGCGTCGGGTGTACTTTGCAGTGAGCTTTATGGCTTTTCATTGTTGCTGAAGGGACTGAGCAGAAGAACACAAACTGCGTCAGCAGTATGCATACTTGCCCCTATTCTTGTGCGAAGTTTCAAAGCAATTTTTGGTTCAAAGGTTGCTGGTTGTTGTCGTCGTGTCGTGGCGTTCCTTGTAACTCTGCTGCCATCGGGGTTATATTGTCTAACAATTGTGAATTGGATCGTGACCTCTGCCTCGAACTATCAATTTCCCTTGGTAATCGCTGCTTGCTTTGTATTGCTAGTCTTTTACCTGAAGCATATGTGAACCGTTCCCGAACTAGGTAGGCTCTTAATAATCTGGTCATGCGCTCATTGTCTTCAAAGTTGTTGTGTTTCTTCTTGATGGTCAATGCTCAAGCTTTGTCTTGGTTCGGTTGGCATCAGTGCTTGACGAATCGCGGTTGAAGCTCTCTAGACGAGTACGAGTACCTGCTGCTCATGAAGAGGAGTAGTAACTGCACTAACTCACGACTATTGAAGATTCAGATTCAAAATTCTATCAGGTTTCGCAAGCGTAAACATTTCAGAGATTAGATGAGGGCTATAAAAGGGCGTAAAAGCGGTTCTGGGTCTGTCATAATCAGAGGTGTTACCCGAATAATCAGAGATGTTGTTCACTAAGCATGCTCATGGTATAAATTAACAAAACAATTTTCATCTACAGTGAAAAGACACCTATAAAGGATACTCAAGTTAACTACATGGCATGTCGAGAACTACATGGCATGTCGAGTTTCCGAATATCCGAGTTCGCCTTAGTCATTGCGATTACGCAAATGAATAACCACTGAAATGCACATAATAGACAGTTTCTCGAGATAGATGATACTTAGCTGTCTTGTGAACCATCTGATGATCTTGGTGTCCTCGATTTGCTTCAACTGAATGAAGGTTTTCTCGCGTCGCTCCTCCAAAACACTTTTCTTGTAGTGTTGCGACTGTCCAATTGTTGTTGAAGGGACTGCGCAAAGGAATACCATATGCACCTTCCTAGTACGCGTACTTGCCCCTATTCGTTTGCGGAGTCTCGAGACAACGATTGTGCCCCAGATTAGCTTTTGCCCTTAGCTTCCGTGATATTTATTCTCACTCAAGATATGCGTCCAGATCTGTACACAAATACTTAAGTTCCGACATAGCCGGAGGGATTGTTACGACAATATTCAATAGAAAATGTCATGTTGGCGATAATGCATGTGATAGGGATCTGCCATATGAGCTACCAAGCATACATGTTTGTTTCCACACCGTTTGAACGAATAGTCAGTTGGGATTGTGTAGTGGCTGGTAATGAACAGATATGTATGGATGACATGTCCCCTTTGCCTAAAACATCCTACATCCTTGGAGATGCATCCTTGGAGATAAGAGATACTTAGCTTGTTTTTCGGTGATGGATTTTGGTTTTGTTGCTGACGATGAAGTCCATAAGTTCCTTTTCGTCCTGGCAAGTCTCGATAATCGGGTGTATTGTTCCATTGTACTTTGCGATGGTGTGAAAGGCTGTACTCGTACATTACTCGCCTTTCAAACTCGGATCAGATAGCTGCTTGTGACCTTGTTTGCTGCCAGTGATGTCGACACGGTATGGTTCGTTGTTGTAACTCCTTATTGGATTCATAAACTCAGGGGAATCTGTGATGTCGTTGGCTCCTTAATTCGGTTTCTGATCTTGATCCGTAGCTTTTGTTGTTTCCAATTCCCGACCGTAATCGCAACCAAGATAGTTATCCTTTCTCGTCTAGCTTCTCAGGCCCCTATATGTAGCCTTTATGTGATATTTAGCTCAGTGTGTTATCCTGGCATAGTTTTGATTTCCATCGGCTACTCCTGCTAGTGCTTATAATTTTCCGATGAGTCTCAATGATAAACACGAATAGAAAATGTCTAAAGTTGAAGACATAAGGGTAAGAAAGCTTCCCTTTTGCAGCTGTTGTGTTTACCCGCCGCGACTTGCGAACTTTGATGTATGCACGCTATTCAAGTTTCGCACACCGATAACCTAGTAGGTCCGTCGTCGTCATTACGTTGCCCCTGATACCGGCATACGTCTCGTGCCCCTGTGGGTGACCTCATTGGTGTTGTTTCCCAATGAACCATTCAAGTACCACCTGCCCTTGACAAGTGAAGTTCACCGCCAAAGTTATGCATGACCGTTCATAGTCTTAGCGCATACGTTTTCCTGTCATACTAATCATTTCAACATAGGCATTAGTTAATATTCCATATCTGTCGAACACACTCAACAGGGAGGGTCATCGGGCCCAATGCCATGTCCCGATTGAGGTATCTCATCACCGTCATTTTGATCTAGTGGTAGGGTACTTGGTCATTCCTAAATTCTATTGGCCCGATACCCCAAGGAGTTATCGATTAACTACCTTGGGCAAGTGATTTCGGCCACTTGCGCGGGGAGCAATGTTGTATGCTCGACTGTCGAGTACTCATGCCTCGACGCCGCCACCGGGTTTCCAACCACCGGGGCCCTAAGGCTACCTCGGCACTTGCACACCGCCGTCGCCCGAGTTCGAATAGCCCGTCTTAGTGTAAGTCGCCCGGCACTTGCACAATGCCATCGCCCGGTTCGAAACGACCATTAGACGCATAGCTCCCGGCTCCGTCCGGGCTCTTAGATCACCTCGGATCGTTCCGTTTGACGACCCGAGTACGAAATGACCCGTGTTAATTTACATCACATTAACAACCCAAGGCGTCCCCCAGGTTATTTAGTCACCAAAGTCTCGTGTAGTGGTGACCTCGATTCGACCGCTCTAGTCGGAACCCAAAACATTTAGACCATGTTAGGCCATTCCATCGGATGACCCGAGAGCGGAAGATCCCAAGGATAAATCAGTTCAAAACATTTCATAGAAGCATTTTCTACAACAGGCATAGCATGTTATACGATGAAAAGAATTTGACTTGTGTATGACGACACAACATGCTAAGCTGTGGCGTGTGCAACTCTATAAGGCTAAGCATTCAAAATACGAATTCGAGACTTGAAAAACCATATTTGCATCATCATTCAATTAATTCTGACGCGCCAGATAAAATTTCTGAGATGAGAAACGCTTAGCTCTTTGTTTTCATGGTAAGAGAACTGATTGCAATGCTCAGAACTGAAATTCACTACGCCCGAGGTTCCCTGTCGGATTCGCCACATGGTTTCAACCAGTACCTGGGATTTTCAGCCACAGTTAGAAATTGCAAAGAATACTAGACGATAGTCATGCATCCTGCTTCAATTTTAACGAAGATTAGTATTGTTATGCTGCCGCGAGTGATAAACAAAATGCAACACCGGTATGGCATAGGAAGCCATCTTGTCTAAGTGCCAATATCATGTTAGACATGTCAATGAATGCATAGCGGAACAGAAAGATGTATGTGAGAATGGTGTCGGGTTCTAGCAATTTTACTAGACATAGCATGCCACTAAGTATGTCAGCTTGTAACCATTTAAAAACTCGTGGCACATGATCATTTTGTTAGCTCATCTATCACGCTTAATAGGCTAAGGGAACTAAACGTATCATGTTAAATGTGGTTGTTATTTCAAAAACAGTATTATGTCTGCATTCATCTGTATTCGCCTCCATTTCCTGAGGGGTTTTTTTTTTTTTCTTTTTTTTCTTTTTTTTTTTTTTGAATTTTCTCAAAAGTTTTTGCAGATGTTACTTGAGCTATCAGTAATTAAAGATCCAGAAACAAGAGGGAAAGGATTCTCCCTTCTTAGATGTCGTGCAGAAATTGATGAGCCTTGCAAGCTGGAATCAGTGATGTGATCAGTCTGATATCTCGTTGGTCCTTCGTTACGAGGAAGTGTTCACTTCTAAGACCCGAAATAGATTGGATATGCCCCGATACGAACTGACACGAGTAGGCGCAGGTACATCGCTTTGTCCCGAGATGACTGATTGTCGCTCATAGTTCGACTGGCACATCCTAATGGATTTTGCAGACTTAAACGAACTGGATCGTTCTGTCGTGCATCCATTGCATACACCCTCCAAGCGATTAAAGTCTCCTTGTCGACCTTTCCGACCTCCTGTGGATTCAAAAAGGTGAGTAACTGTAGGATGAATCCAAAAAATCATGCATACCAACAATTTACTTTTATATGGATGATTACATATGTAGAGCCGATTTTCAAGTCTCAATTAAAACGTTTAAGTTTATTCCCATCAAGTAGCTACCTAAGGCCGCTTTGGCACATACTAAGGTCAATCTAAAAAGAGACTCGATTGTTTAATGTATTAAGAAAATATTGATGGCATCTTGATGTTCAATTCCAACATGAGTAAGAGTATCTCAATCGTAACTAGTCTTAGCAGAACTATATCGTTACAATGCCACGTCAACATTGATAAGGAGAATTATGATGAACCCATGAACTATGGGTACTAGTCCAATTAATGTATGCCGCGTGTTCCCTATCTCGTTTAATCAAGCAGCATGCGAACAAATTTCTTGTATGCTAAACTAAGTACAAAGGTGTGCGTGACAATGATAGACTAAGTTTCTTGCAGAATTCTTAAGTTCATTTTAATGACTTCCTATGGCCCGGTGACGTTCATTAGAGTATGCTATGCAAGTGATAAGCAACGGGAACCAAAAGATAAGAGAAGGAAAGTGTGATGTCCGATTTGTTGTCCCGAGCCAAGCTTGTCTGGTGCTGAAGTTCGAGATGGTCTGGGCAATCCTTGACTTGTCATATCTGGAGCTGCCCTGGACTAGATCGGTGCCAGTCATGAGAGAACTTCCGCATCACTGCGCGTTTTTGTGTGACGGGATGTGCTGGTCATTGATGTTTCTGTCTGGAATCCAAGAGGATCGTATGTACCCCGATGTGATCTGGCGCGAGTAGGTGCAGCCTGAGATACTACTTTTTTTTTTTTTTTTTTTTCCTGAGTTGATTGATCTGAACTATCTGAACTATTTGCTCAAAGATTGTCTGAGGTGCATTCTGATTTGAGCTATTTGTTCCAAGATAGCTTCCTTAGATGAAATGATGTTCCATGAGCAGACTAGTGTGGTTAACTCCAAGATGGTTGATCCAAAGTGATCATCCGTGACAAGGTTCCTCCAAAATGATCTCACTTTCGTTTCCCTTTGGCCGGCGCCACGGCCTGTGTCTCGGTAAGTGACAACTCTTAATGCTATATATCAGCTTCGATCCCCTTTGACCTTGGCAAACAAGTGATTGGTGTTGCAGCAACTCGTGACTATCCCTGAGGTTGACATCCTCCATTGGGTAGTTGTTCCCTTCCAATTACATGATTCTAGCAGGTTCTCCCGGTGTTGAGTTGTCATGTCTGGTGTTGACCGGAGATGAAATCTTGAGCTTTCCCGAGAAAATCACACCCGAGATGGTGATTCATGGTGATCCGAAGAAGCATATGTGAGTCGAATTTGATCGTGTGTGCAGTTCTTCACCCAATGAAGGTAGTGACCAGAAGTTGGTGAGACCTGAGCTAAAGGTTGTACGCAGGAGTGCAGAAATGATTTTGGTGCGAGACAGATGATCCAAAGTGATGATTCATAACGGTATCTTCCCGAACTGACTTTGCCGGAGGTTCAATATTCAAATAAAGAAATTTTAATTCCTTCATCATTTTCTGCAACAAGAAGTCACGTAAGTGAGCACTCAAGGTAAACCCAATCCAAATTGCATATTCAGCATTCAAACTGCAACTATAGCGCTGATGACATGATCTGTGACCTCCAAAATTAGGCTAGAGTTTTATCACTTAATGCCCTTTTTTTTAAAATAACGTATGGCAGACGGGTTTTTACGATCATTAAACAAAATCTGGTTTGGACTATTCTATAGCATTTGAAAGTTTAAACTGTCGTAACAAACGAATTCGGATATTGTATGCAATCGTAACGAGCTAAGTGTTTAAGAGTGACTGGTATTAGCTTTCTTTCTGATAGTTGAGAATGAATATCGCCTACACATTACTGACGCGATCCGTACTTCCAAGGCAGCTTGGTCAGAGGGGGTTGTATCGTCTCCATGAGCAGAGTTGCCCCTCCCTGGGAGTCTATGTCATCGCCCGAGGCTCGTGCTCACAATGTCAATATCATTCTGCTTCTTGATTGATGTACCTGCAACTTACAATTCAGGTGAGCAAGGTTAGTAAACGTCAGATGACCTCTATAAATGGTATTATTATGGATGCCTTGGTTAGGATATAAAATTAACACTATAAGAATTTCATGACCAGCGATGCGTTCAAGTATATTGACGATATATATAAGAATCAAGCATTGCAATGATTTAAACGGCTATTATGACAGGTTAAATATAAACGATAACTTGATGACAATCCCAAAGATTTGTCTTTGGTCTCTTTAAGGATTCAAATGCAATTCCTAATCCGATCACGCCATAGGGAGAATACATAAATGAAATGTCGGGGTTTATAGTAGATAATCCAGAACAATACTTGGATGGTCTCTTCCTAAACTACATCGTGAGACATCACCTTCTCCTAAAATATCTTTCATATTTCTCATTCAAGTACCATTTTACGACATTGAGATATTAAGTCAAGATTGACAATCTGCAATTCATAGCTACGAGCAGCGAAGCAATTCACATTTGTATGCCAAACATCAAGGGTTTAGGTTCTAGAACAAGAACTATTCATGTTTTCCTAGGTGAGTTGTATTTGACTAGGCCAATCGCCCTTGTACCAGAATTATATGAAGAATATTTTAAATAGCATCCATCAAAACAACTTTCAAAATGGGGATTAAAGAGGTAAGAATGTTCCCTGTTATAGATGAATGTCCCGATGAAGGTGTGCTATCCTGCAACGAACCGTCTCAATTTTCCCGAGCTGAGTTCCCGAAGCGAGTCAATTGTAATCTTCCCGAGTTCTTTGAATTCGAGATGATCTCGAATCGATTGCCTTGTCGAAGATAGTTCATCGTCCCGATATGGGATGAACTCGATCCGAGATAAGCTTTGCATCTGTCCGATATAAAATGGACTCAACCCGAGATAAGAACCGACCCGAGATAAGCTTGCATATGTATGGAATTGGCCGATGTAGCTAGGTCCGATCTGTTGTTGCCTGGTATTCTTCAGTTTGACTCGCACGAGATGATTTTGATCCGAGTAGGTTAACTAATTCGCCCGATGTGGGATTTCACGAAGCCGAGTTCTTTGCAATTCCCATTGATGCTATGAACAGATTTGGTTGAATTGGTCATTGATTGGAGATGTGCCGATGAACCCAGGGATGACCAGACCCGAGATTGATGTTATACATCGACGTAGTTAAAAAGTTTGATTGAGCTGTAATGTTTGGTCCCGATGATGATCTCTTCTGAGGCTAAATGCTGAGACCCGATTAACTTGATTGTGACTCTACATATTTTTAATCACATAAAGAACAGAATTCGATGCCCTGAATTTGACTCTCACGAGCAAGCCCGAGAAATATATTCCCCGAAGTAGCCGACCCGATGCTTTGATTGCATCTTATAACTGGAATTCATCCGAGGTGGAAATTGACGGGATAATGATGATCTGAACGAGGCTAACCGAGCTTTGTTCAACTGCAAGGCTCGGCTTGTCTCGTGACAAATCTCCTACGAATTCAGTTGCTGAGACCCGATTAAGTTGATGGTGATTTCACGGATTTCATCCTCCTGTGACTCTTGACGGTTATGGCTAGAGACGGAATCCACATCGTGGCTAATAGAATCGCTGCACCAACAAATAAATTGAGTGAATAGTCGAGAAGAGCAATCGTATCATTCGATTGAAGACATAAGACATGAAAGTCTCAGGTGAAATGATTCGTAAAATTCCCCAAATCATCTAAAGATTTTGTTACTCAATATTTTCAAAATAGCTTAATTGGGTTCGTAAAACAAGATCTCGCATAGCAAATCTCCCATCAAAACGTAAATCGAAAGAAAATCCAATTGTTGCTCAAGAACAAACCCTAGGTTTTATAAAACGCCTTTTGAGAATCTTTTAACTTGAAACTTTCAAATCTCAACGTTCAAGAACAAGATAAAAGAGAAGATAAGGAAGAAGATTTGTCCTGTTTCGATCTGTTCTTCGTTGATGGTATCTCCGTTTCCAATCTGGTTTAAGTTCTCTCGATACAAATCATCGTGCTTTCACATACAGAACTTCCAAGTTTTCTCCCCTCAATTTTTTTCGCCTGTTTGTTGTCTGGAAACCGATTTACTTTGATAAAGCCCATATTTACCCTTCACACTTCAACACTCAGCAGTCAGTAGATCAGCACTAACTTCGCTGGAACTACTTCTAAGCTAAAAACTACAGATTTGAGACTCTCGGTCCCCTTAGTCGGCGCCAGAATGTAGTTGCGAAAAATATAACAACCACACCCAATAAAACTTAACACCTAATATCAAGATCTACCAACAAGTGAGAAGCAAAGTGCATCAAAGTAAACATGAACACAAGGGTTTTTACGTGGTTCGGCCATTAATGAAGCCTACATCCACGGGTTTCACTATGATCGGAAGTGTTACATACAAACTCCATTAAAGGGGATAGAGTTCTTGTTAGCTCTAGGATGTGGGAAGAAGGAGAGGGATCCCCACAAACATCTCTCTCTTTCCCTTATAAAGGGGTAGGAATATACACGAGTTACAATAATGCCCTTAGGGCTGACTAGTTAGGATAAGAGCTAGCAAAGTGGAACTATTTCCTATACAATGTTGTATCTAACCAATGATACTTCTTATCTAATCTTTGGACACGTGTTCCTTGTATATTTTGCTCCTACAAGCCACTTACTCGATGGCTGCAACATCTTTATACAGCCACATCTCAAAACTCCAGCTGCCATTCCCTGACTTTTGTCCGTTCGTCCAAAGCACAAACTGCTAAGAATGCAACCATCTCGGCCAGAGCTTGGTGCGTCCCCATTTTCTTCCTTTTAGTTTCATCCTGAACAACAAACCATTAAAGCTTGAATTCAACTTCTTCACCGCGAACTATCAACACCATAAATTCATCGAACCCATTCTCGTTTAGTTCATCTCCCAACTCCAGCTGACATACGGGCCTTGATCTTCATCTTCTTATTTTCGTCTCAATACCACTACTGATCACCGCCTGCAGCTGCACTTCTTTACATTCCATCGACCACTGCTTTTCGTTCAATGATCAAACAACACCAATCTCTACTTTTTTTCCATCTAGGTTCAGCTCCATTGAATCACAACAGCAACTCCCATCTTCTTTCTCAGCTACAGTGCCTCTTATTCCTTGTCGAACTTCCATTTTGATCAACAACAAACCAGCACAACAATCGTTTCCATGTCGAGAACCTGACCTCAGCATCGTTCTCTCAATTCTGTCCGTTAACATCTCTCCATCTACAGGCCTCCAACGATTGCCAACCACCACTATGATAATAATGCACACGACTGGATTGATCAACTCATCTCTGCCATCAAGCCATTAATCATCTACCGCCAAGCTCGTTCTCAAGTTCGGCCAAGCACCGTAACTCAACAGCAAAGTTGGGATAAACCCATCACGACAACCAGTTCTCCAACTACTGCTAATTTTGAAACCCCAGACAACCATAAGCTGCCAAGTCCGGCCATTGCCTTCGATCGATCCATGCCAAACAAACCCCCTGAAAAAATCTCTCTCAACTTCCTGTGTTCACGATACCAACACCAGCAGCTCTTCTCAGGCAGCTGCGATCCTTCGCTGAGTTCTCTCCAATAACACCATCTGAATCTCTATTTTCTATCTCGGCCAAACATCAATGTCCGTGTCTTCGTAATGCAAAAAGTCAACAACACCTAGCTTTGTCAGTCACCACTCTCGGCTCCTCTGTAGCCTGAATCCAACAGCACCTATATCCTTTGATCTCGAGAACAGGATACTCGTCTCATTCTGTAGGAACTGATGCCACTATTACTTCACCACGACTCTTACTACCTTATCCATCTCAAATATATGCCTTAGCTAACGATTCACAGCCATAAAATCAGTGACATTCATTCCTAGCCGAGATACAAGAGTCCCGATACAGACTAAACACAAACCCAAGCTGCCTAGGTCACCACTATCAATTCCCTGTCTTCTGATATCCTAACTTCCATCGATGTGTTGATGTAGATCATCACCGGAATTAATTCTCGGGTTCAAATATGGTGTTGTTGATAAGAAAACACCGTTCACTCTCGCCTGTAGTAGCTGCTTAAAAGAGATTGATGCCATTAGGTGTAGTTGAAAAACTAGACACGTCTCTCACTTTCTCTTAGTCTTATAGCCTTGGTGGAATCCAACTGTCCCACTAATATGATTTCTTCGATATTTCTTGGCTGTGAAACGGCTGATGTTGACGCGACAGCAAATGTTGTTTACTTGGCAGCCACTTCCTTTGTTGCCGTGAACTGCCGCGTTGATGCCTCTAACCGCGCAAATGCCTCTTTAGCTTGTAGCTTAGCCACGTCTCCTTTTAGGTGTCAGAGATTGAATTTACTCTTCAAGCTGCAATTTTGGTGTTTATTCCTTGAACTGTCGAATTCATTTGTACTTTCTACAAAAGCACTAAAATAGTGTTATTAGCCAACATATCGAGTCCTAGCTAATATAAATATGGGTCTAAAATGTAGCACATACGTGCTTATCATGAATCTTCCTAGCGAAGCTAACAACCCATTTAACTTCTGAACATCTTTTACTGTCGCCGGTGTTGGCATATCGCGAACTGCTTGTACTTTCTCTGGGTCGACTTGAATTCCTTCTTTGGATACAATGTAACCTAAAAAATTTCCAGATGCGACTCCAAAGGTACATTTTTCTGGGTTTACTTTGATATTGAAATGTCTCATTTGTTCAAAAATTTCTCTCAAATCTCATACATGGTCTTTTGATTTTTTTACTTTTTATTAACATATCATCTACATATACCTCTAATGTTTTGTGTATCCATCTCGCGAACACCTTTTCTACCATTCTTTGGTATGTCGCACCGGCATTTCGCAAACCAAACGGCATTTTTGTATAACAAAGACAATCCTCTTGGAGCAAAGAAAGCGGTATGTTCTTGATCTTCTTCGGCGAGAGGAATTTGATTGTAACCTTTATATCCATCAAGAGATGATATCCTTTCGTTTAAACGCCGCTTCAACCAATTGCGGAATATCTGGTAATGGGAAACTATCTTTAGCACAAGCTTTGTTTAAATCAAGTAAAGTCTATACAAATTCTTATTCCTTTTTTCTTCTTTGGGACTATAACCATATTTGCTATCCATTCGGGATATTTTACTTGTCTAATGATTCCTGCCTAACATTTTCTCAGTTCTTCTTCTATTTGAGGATGATATCTTTGTTGCGATCTTTCTAATTCTTTGTTTAAACGGTCTTACATTCTTGTCAATTTCCAACTTATGGCAAGCCACAGATGTATCTATACCAGGCATTTCATCCATATCCCACGCGAAAATATCTTTGTAATCTCGCGGAAATCAACAGTTCTTCTTTCTTCATCCGCTTCCATTTTAGTCCCAATTTTTAAGATTTTGGGTTCCTCCTCGGTTCCAACATTCACTTCTTTTGTTTGTTCCGCTGCGATATAACTAGACTTCGGTTCTCCCATAGGAGTTGGTCCTTTCATTTCCTTCGTGAGCTCACTCCCTTTTCCCATGATTTTGCTTGGTATTCCTTTTCCTTCTTTTGCTCTTATCATGTAAACTCTAAATTCTTCTTCTTTCTTAGCTGCTTTTATCATCTTCTTGCGATCTTTTCGCTTCTTCACTTGTTCTTCATAATGCTTTACTTCGATTCGATGATAGATTCTTCCTTTATCAATATCTCCTCTGATTTCACCAATTCCACTTGGCATAGGAAATTTGATGCACTGATGAAATGTTGACGCTACCGCCTTAATTGCATGTACCCAAGGTCTCCCTAACAATATGTTGTACGGCGATTACATATCCACTACACTTAATGTCATCTGTGTTTCAATTTCTCCGAGTAAAATTCGTAATTTTATCTCTCCTTTAGGTATTGTTATAGACTTTCCAAAACCATGGATATAATACATTGGAGAAATCATTTCTTCATCTTTATATCCTAATTTCTTGTAGGTATGGTAAAACATGATACTCACCAAACTCCCAGTATCCACCAAAGTTCTATTTATTGCCCATTCTTCCACTACTTTTGCCGATTCTTCTCTCTTTTTGCTTGCATTTATCGTGATCACTAGTGGAGATGTATGATTCAAACTTTCTCTAGGCACTTCTGCTGCTGTGAACGTTATTTTCTGTTTTTCCCATTCTTTCAAAGACGATGTCTTCTCCTTATCTATGATCTTCTTTCCTTCAAAACCTCGTTTATGTATCCTTCCTCTAATATTTTCGTGAAATTCATTAATCATTGCTTTTGTAATTGAATTGTACTCCATATCTTCATTATATTCCTTGTTTCTTAACTCCTCTACCTCATTTGATTTAACATTTTCCTTTCTCATTTTCTTGATTCAAATGATTTTTAACTGCAATCTTCTAACTTTAATCTTCTTCAGTCCCTGTTTCTAGCGCATATGTAGTTGCAGAAAATCCCACACTACACCCCTCAATAGATTTTATTCAACTAATCCATTTGAATATGACTTGCTATGGGTTTTATTGATTATTCTCTTGAAATGTTTACAAAGAAAGATATATCAGAGCTAAAGAAATTACAATCACTCTAAATTTTCTCTCTCCTCATGACTTTCTTAACAATTCAAAAGAACTCCCCTTACAACAGACTTACTCGACCCTTTATATAGGGTATTACATAGTGGATGACAAACTAAGTCGTCCCTTTATTTTCGGAATCCTTCGCGAAGCATTGCGAGTGTATAAATATTTGTCCTCGCGACACTCCTAAATCTCGCCAAATCTTCACACTTTTCTCATGTCCTGGCTGTCGTCATCTGATGCGTCATTTAAATTACTTCCCTGCGACGCCTTCGCAATACTGTTGTTTATTAATCTCGCGAAGTATTACTGTCGCGATATTCTGATCCTACATTTATAATCAGGATGACGAGGTTAGAATTGGTAACACTACTTGTGTAGATGAGGTTTAACCATTTTCATGTTGTTATAATGATGATTATGATGAGGATAGTGTTGATGAAGAATTTGAAATAAATAGGCATAGTGATCAGGAAATTGTTATCCCAATTGAGCTTTATAACGATAATATTATTTCTACTTCAAATCCAAATAATTTTAATAATTATTCACCTATTCAAAAGGATGAGGATTTGACTAGAGATACCCCCGTTTTAGACGATGTAGTATTTCCTTTTGATTACGAAGCCAAGGATGGTTTAGAGGAACGAGTATATTTTGAGTTTAGCGATTTAGAAACAATAGACTTAGAAAAGGAAAATGAAGTAGAGATGAGTGAGGATGTGCCTGACTTAGAAGAATCAATTGGCCATTTTCGGAGTTTCAGATAACCTTGAAATTAGGGAAGTTGTGACTAGTCTTTTTAGAGACACTGAAAACTCTAAGTTTGGGGGTGATTATCATTCTCCATACTCTTAGAAAGGTCCCTAACTTGGGACTTGACATATGTGCCTCAACCATTTTAAAAGATTATCTTCATACACTTTTTCCTGAGCCTAGTTGTGTCCATAAAGAAGTTCAGGTTGTTAGAAACCCATCCTCTCGGTTGATGTGGTTAACCCGTGGCTATGATACCACAATTGATTTTGTTTTCCCACCAAATATTTTTCAACCAATTGTGGGAACATATAAGTTTCAGATGTGTCAATTATTAAGTTTTGAGGATAAACCTAATTACTTTAGGAGATTAGGGTCGACACATTTGATTAAGAATGATCACTACCGTGGTCAATCAGTGTGAGTCAAGTCGATTGACTTAGAGGATCCCCGTTTATTCAGTTTATTATTATGTGCTTATAAGTTTTTATTTGAGTTTTTCCAGACTCTAGAACCTGAACATTCGGATCTAACTCATAAGGAAACGCAACCCATGAAAATATGTTATCTAGACCCTTTTATAAAGCCTGAAACCGAACCACAGCTAGATGTAGTTGTCTTAAACAAAACAATATATAAGGGTGTGTTGGATATCTTCCCGGTGCATGGCGCTTTCCTCTTCTTGTGGTTAGCACTTTTTGATCCGATGACCCGATTATTCCGATTTGTTGCTATATTATTCTTCGAGGTGACTAATCCTTTCCAATGTCTCGGGTCAAGACTTTAAACTTAGCACTTCTTGGGAGGTAACCCATGCTCTTGCAACACGGTAATATATTTCCTTACTCTTCAAGTGGTGACAGATTTCTCATTGTTCATGCTTTTAATTTCATCTTTAGAACATTGAAGATAATGTTAGATTTAAGTTTGGGGGTATGGGAACTGGAGAAACTTTTTGTCGGTTCTGCAATAAATAAACTCCGAGCCTAGAAATTTATGTTTATTAAGGTCGGCACTAACCAATCTAAGTGGATGGAAACATTTTGGTTGTAGGAGTTGAGG
This sequence comes from Papaver armeniacum, assembly GCA_023531295.1. Taxonomy (NCBI): domain Eukaryota; kingdom Viridiplantae; phylum Streptophyta; class Magnoliopsida; order Ranunculales; family Papaveraceae; genus Papaver; species Papaver armeniacum. The sequence goes on along the minus strand of JAJJWW010005689.1, from coordinate 204,739 downwards.
AACCAATCGATTAGATGGCAACATCTAAAGAGTCTATTCATAAAAGCACGTGAGCTCATGTGTTAGAAATAACATGATAGTTTCACCATATCTCGTTGAGTCCTTTTCACTTGTTTTTATTTTGTTTTGTTCTTTGTAAACTATGTTTCTCTAAGTGATTAGGTGGGGCCCACGAATCAAGTTGTTACCAATGCTAAGGTGAATTAGAGTGATTGAGATACCAAAAAAAAAATAGAAAAATAGAAAAAAATGAAAAAAAAGTGAAAAAAAGTGAAAAAAAAAAAAAAGAAAAAGAAAAAGAAATTGAGACCGGACCATCGACCAACCTAATAAATTCAATAAAGTCGACCACTTGGAACCCTTGTATATGCCGTTGTGTTGACCTAGAGTTAGGATTATCGACCATTGGTTCCCTTGTATATGCAAGTGTGTTGATATTAGTCGGACTAGTATCTCGGGTCCATTAGGATAGGTTCATTTTGGCGGAGGCCTTTGGACAGATATGGGAAACAACGTTTACTTAGTAAACATCAAAACCATCTATGTTTTTCTCTATACCCATCTTCTTGATCTATCCATGTGATTAGTTTTGACTCCGGGTATTGATGTCCATAGTGCGACTATCGAGTAGAGCTCTGTGAGTTATATATGAATTTTAGTATGCTTGAGTGCAAACTCGTGTACAAAGAATTGGAATTTCGCATCGGGGTACTTCCTCTTGTAGTCAATAAGTATGCCAACCAAAGAGATTCTTTAGTGCCTTCCAAGGTTACGTAGAGATAGCTAGGGTGCTGAGTAAAGGTTTTGTGGGTACACCTCTCCGGTAAACCCTCAGGAGACAACACTCACCACTAGGGCCACCTATGGGTTCAAATGATTTTTATTTTCTAGAATAAATTTGCTCGAGGACTAGCAAATAATAAGTTTGGGGGTATTTGATAGACGCATTTATGTGTCTAATTTGTCCCCAATGTTTCGTATTATTAGTACCCCTTTTTGTCCTTATTATGGTGTTTTGTGTGTTTGTAGGTTTTTTTGGAAATAAACATTTTTAGAGAATTCGGCTCGAAAAGTTGGTAAAAGCACCCCGGAGGACATTTGTTATTCGGACTCCAACTTTGGATAAGGGGCACCTCGGTTGGGCACTGCTATTCGCACCCTGGTTCGGTTAAGGGGCAACCACCTTCTTCGTTTGAAAATGAAAAAAGGCGGAAATGGACTTGGAAGTCCAGGAGATTTTCAGTGCAGAATTAGACGTAATATTTGCCGAGTTTCTCTCGGATTTGACTTGGAATGATGTTGTTACACTAAAACAGGAAAGGTACTTGATTCATGCACGTAAATAATGGAAGAAATCATCAAACAAGGGATGAAATATATTCTCGGATTTTCTGTTTTAATTTCCGAGTTATTTTGGGAAGAGTTCTTGTGGCCTGAGCGTGTTCGGCGCATGATGGGATGTGTGGAAGAGTGTTTGGATGGAGGTTGACTGCAACAAACGCATGAAGAAGAAAAGAATGGGAAGAAAATATTCCCGAGAATAATTTTCTTTGATGTCGAGTTATGGGAGATTTTGGGTAATTATGAGACATTATTCTTGTTCCAAGTGAGTATATATATGGGGCTGGTGTTGCATAGAAGGGAGATGGAGAGTTTGGGGAGAATCATTAGTTTAATATAATTTTTACAAACCCAATTTTAGTTGTTTTTCTCCAATTTCATTATTGTGATCATCCTTTGAGCAATACGAATGAATTTTGAGTGTGTTTCCAATATGCGGACCTAGAACCCATCAACTGGACGACGGAGGAAGCCGAATTTTATACATGGGTAATTTTAATTAATTCTTTTTATGACTTTTGGACTAATTAAAATTGAATTATGATTTGATTAAATTAGTTATTATTTTATTAGATGGGTCATGCTTGCTTAGATGTTTGACGTCCCATGCTTACGATTTATAACTAATATTTTGAGAATCAACCTTGGCAAAAATAAGAGTCCATGTTTTTATTTGTTGAGCTATAATTATTAAAAGAATTAATATTTGAACCTTTTGTTATGAATTCAGTGGAATCCTGAATCCCAGTAACACTCTCCATCCTGTGACAATATTTGTATATATTTTTCTTTTATTTTAGTTTATTAAATCCTAAGATCAATTTCATCAAGTCCGAGTGAACGACAACCCCTACCTATTACTACAACATTATTGAGTCATATCAGTACGTAATGTCTGGCTGAAGACGTTAAACTTAGCACTTCTTGGGAAGTAACCCAATATTCATGTGACACGGTAATATCTTTCCTTAACTCTTTTAATTCAAATGGTAAATGATTTCTCCTTGTTCATACTTTTAATTTTATCTTTAGAACATTGAGGACAATGTTAGATTTAAGTTTGGGGGTATGGGAGAAGCATTTTAGTTGCATTGTTAAACTCTAGAGCCTAGAAATTTATGTTTATTAAGGATGGCAGTAACCAATCTAAGTGGATGGAAGCATTTTGGTTGTAGGAGTTGAGGAACCAATCTGATTAGATGGCAACATCTAAAGAGTCTATTCATAAAATCACAGAGCTTAGGTGTTAGAAATAACATGATAGTTTCACCATATCTCGTTGAGTCCTTTTCACTTCTGTTTTTATTTTATTTTGTTTTTTAACTATGTTTCTCTAAGTGATTGGGTGGGTCCCACGATTCAAGTTGTTCCAATGCTAGGGTGAAATAGATTGATTGAGATACAAAGTAAAAAAAAAAAAAAAAAAAAAAAGTGAAAAAAAAAGTGAAAAAAAAAAAAAGAAAAGAAGAAAGAAAGTGAGACCAGACCATCTGACCAACCGGAATAAATTCAATAAAGTCGACCACCGGAACCCTTGTATATGCCGTTGTGTTGACACGGAGTTAGGATTATCGACCAACGGGTTCCCTTGTATATGCCGGTGTGTTGATATTAGTCGAGCCAGTATCTCCGTCCATTAGGATAGGTTCATTTTGGCGGAGGCCTTGAGATGAGATATGGGAAACACCATTCACTTAGTAAACATCAAAACCATCTATGTTTTTCTCTTTATCCATCTTCTTGATCTATCCATGTGATTAGTTTTGACTCCGGATATTGATGTCCATAGTGCGACTATCTGAGTAGAACTCTGTGACTTATATATGAATTTTAGTATGCTTGAGTGCAAACTCGTGTACAACAATTGGAATTTCGCATCGGGGTACTTCCTCCTGTAGTCAATAAGTATGCCAACCAAGGAGATTCTTTAGTGCCTTCCAAGGTTCTGCATAAATAGCTAGGGTTTGGAGTAAAGGTTTTGTGGGTATATCTCTGGTAAACCCTCCCGAGACTATAACTCGGCCACTAGGGCCACCTAGGGGTTTAAAGGCTTATTGCATACGCTAAATGCAATCGACGATGCCTGCGACAGTGAGTTAGGATTTTATTTTGTAGATTTGATTTACTCGAGGACAAGCAAATAATAAGTTTGGGGGTATTTGATAGACACAATTTTGTGTCTATTATGATCTCAATTATGTACATTGTTCGCACTTGATTTCGTAATTATTATGGTGTTTTATGTGTTTGTAGGTATTTCTGGGCAATAAACGTTTTTGGAAAAATCGGCTGGAAAAGTTGTCGAAAAGCGCACCCGGAGGACACCTACTATTTGGACTCTCAATATGTATAAGGGGTACACACTTGATAAGGGGTAGCCCTCCGTTATTTGTACCCCACATCATTATTTGCACCCCTTTATTATTTGAAATTCGGAAAATGGCGGGACACAATGGCAAGAATGAAGTAAATTTGGGTTTGAATTTCTCGGCAGATTTGGAGAGATTCAACTGTGTAATTCTTATGGGCTGGACCTGCTACAGCCTAACAGGTATGGTATGTGTGATTGGATCAACTGAGTTGGGCTGGATAAGCCGGAAGAAGAAGTCAAAGGTGTGGAGTTCACGGGATTGCTGAGATATGTTGGATCGGATTTGGGTGATATTTTGGTCGGAGATATTCATGGGAATGACTTGGGATTAGTCGGTGGAGATAAAACAGGAAAGATATGTGTTTTAGTTTCGAGAAAACATGGATGAAAATAGGTTGGAAGCAAAACAGGGAGTTTCGTATATCCTCGGATATTTTGGTTTTATAAATAGAAGTACGAGAGGATTTTACGCTTGGAATTGGATGAATCGAGTATTGATTATGTCCTGAAGGAGTTTGAAGAGTTGGGATAGCTTAGCGGAGACGCGTGAAGTGAAGATAAATAAGGAAAATCCGCGACTTTGCGTGGAAGAAAAGAGATGGGTTGAGAAGATTTTGTCGGGATTTGGGGGAGATATAAGGTGTAGGGAAGTCACAGAGGGGTATCGAGACCTTGGGGGAGATTTTAGAGGCTAGCAGAGAAGTGGAGGAGGTTGCAGAGACGATTACACAACACACAGGCGAGAGGAGGAAGAAGAACAGAAAACAATACTTAAGGAAAGTCGTAGAACCCGTGACCTATAGTTTCAAATTCATTCTCTTGTAACAATTTTTCCAACAATTATATTGAGTTCGCAATGTTACGCAAATAGAATAACAACGGTGGGCTCAGAACAATTATAATCTATTACAAACCCATTTTTTATTAGTTTTCTCTTGTTTTTCACATATTTGAGCTATGAACACCTACTTTGAGCACGTGAATAATATGAGGAGCTAAACCCCATTCTTTGAGGCGACGGAGGAAGCCGTTTTTCCAATTATTATGTGGTAAATTCTATTTAACTTAATAATTGTAATTCTCTTATGATTATTTGCACTTTGAATCTGAAATTGATTATATGATTCGATTAAGTAGTTGTGTTTTCAATTGATGGGTCATACTTAGGTTAAGTATTTTGATGGTCCATGCTTTCGATTTACAACTATTTTTTTGAGAATATACTTGTCTAGGCAATATTTTAGAATCAAACTGAATGTATGAGTTGCATAATTATTGTTTTTGACTGAATCACTGATAATTGGTTGATGGTGGAATCCATAGTCTCAGTTTTCTCTATAATCTTGAAATCAATCTTATTTTACTTTGAGTCTAAAACGAATCTTCACAAGTCTGAGTGAACGACATCTTTTACTACCACTTTCTACAACAATTTAAAACCACATCAAATACTTTAACGTTTGAAAGAGGAAAGGACTTCCCATTTGAGTTGAGCAAGGAAAAGAGGCAACTGGGCCCACGAAGACAAATCACCAAGCCGTCCGCGCCATGCCTTGGCCCTACCACTCCAAGCCTTCCGTGCATGCTTTTCCAAACCACGCCTTGCCATGCCGCACCATGCCAAGCCGTCCCTCCATTGCCGTGGCCCCATCATGCCAAGTCGTCCGCGTCGTGACTTGCCACGCTAATACTGACAATTCTCCAAGGCAGCGTCATGATGTTCTCTAACCCATCGAGGATGATACATAGCTGGACTAAACCGAGGATCCTCATCTCGCCACCTCGCGTTCTACACCATAAATGTAATCTATGCAATTCCACCAAACACGGGATCATGAACTCTCCTTACCTCTCGAAAAGGTTAGTCGGACTTTCCTCGACCATCTTGCATGATTTACGTTTCGATTCTGTCCTTGTCTGTCACCCTCTTATGCTTACCTCGCAATAATGTCCCTGTTCCGAGCTAAGTAGGGGACTTAATGTTAATAGTGGTTTTTAGCTTAGGGTTAAAATCGTAAAACCCTAGTCGGACAGTGACGTCACAGAATTTGAGTAATAATGTCTCTACTGAGTGAATTTATTGAACCCATTAATATGTCTGCGAAAAAATTACCAGTGTACCTTTTTTTAATACCAATTAGGGTTTCGACAGGCCAAATCCTAATTCCCACACCACTGTGCCAATGTCAAACCATGCCAGCCACATCTACCGCGCCAAGGCATGCCAACCATGCTAGCTGCACCACCGTGCCAATGGCAAACCATGCCAGCCACGTCTACCGCGCCAAGGCATGCCAACCATGTTAGCCGCACCACTGTGCCAATGGCAAACCATGCCAGCCACATCTACCATGCCAAGGCATGCCAATCATGCTAGCCAAGCCAACCGCACCTTTACTTGGCCCTAACCATGCTAGACGCACCATACGCCTACGGCATGACAAACCCTTGGCCCCACCATGCCAAGCCAACCACACCTTGGCCCCATCATGCCAAACCGTCCATGCCAAACCCTTGGCCCACATGTGCCAATGGCATGCCAACCACCTTGCCGTGCCATACCGTGTTGGCCTTCCCCATGCGGCTACCAAAACAAAGGCCTGCAACAATCAACGACCATGTTCCCATCTAAGATGCAAATCTTAGTCGTCCAAGGTCACCAACCAACGCACGGTAACCTTTGACCCAACGCCAAAACCCTAGTTTTGGCCACGCCTAAACCGCACCAAGGCATGCCGACCATGCCACATGTGCCAATGTCATGCCAACCACCTTGTCGCGCCATACCGTGTTGTCCTTCCCTATGCAGCTACCAAAACGAAGGCGTGCGACGATCAACGACCACCCTTCCATCCTAGGTGAAAATCCTAGCCGTCCAAGGTTGCCAAACAACGCATGGTAACCTTTGTTCCAAAAGACGCTAGCTTCCCAAAACTTGCTAGCTTCCCAAAACTTGCTAGTTTCCCAAAACATGCTAGCTTCCCAAAAACGCACCAAACATGCCACCGTCCCTCTTGAATTCTTCCCGAGTTTTACTTTAGCTGTTTTCACCTCCCGAACGAGCTCAAAACCTAAATATTCCCACGTGGGGAGATAGGAAATTCTTTTCTATATGAGAATTCTACATCGATTCTAGTAAAGGGCGCTAATTAGGGTTTCAACATACTAAACCCTAATTTAGACAAAGTCGCAAGCGTTTCCCTTCCAAGCCGCACACTTGCCCGGTGGCTCCACTCCATGTCAAAGCCATGCCGGCCATGCTTTCATGCCGCGGGATACCAAACGAAGGCCTGCAACAATCAACGAACATCTTTCCATCTAAGATGCAAATCTTAGCCGTCCAAAGTCGCCAACCAACGCATGGTAACCTTTGTCCCAACGCCAAAACCCTAGTTTTGGCCACGCTAAACCGCGCCAAGGCATGCCGACCATGCCATATGTGCCAATGGCATGCCGTGCCAGCCACCTTGCCGCGCCTAACCCATACCATGCCGGCCTTGCCAAAACGGAGGCGTGCAACAATCAACGACCACTTTTCATATAAGGTGCAAATCTTAGACGTCCAAGGTTACCAGCTAACGCATGGAAAACTTTGGCCCTAGTTTGGTCGCGCCTAAACAAAGCCAAAACCCTAACTTTTGGCCGCGCCTAAACAAAGCCAAAACCATAACTTTTGGTCGCGCCTAAACTAGGCCATATTAAAGCCATACTGATCATGCAATAATCAACGGCTACCTGTCCTCTTAAGATGAAAAATCTCGACCGTCGAAGGTCACCACGCAAGTCTCCCAAGCTAAAATTGCCAGACAACAACAAACGTGCTAATGTTTTCTACAAAAAAATTTGAGACATCAACGCATCCACAAACCGGGGATGCTCATTGGGTATTGGTTTGGCGGTTTACAGCGTGCAGCGTACACTACGCCCGTTATAAGAGAGTGTCATAAGGATGAAGCGGTTAGTAAATACAGGGAGTAATGGTGAAACGCCTTCTCTAATGGAACATCAATTACAGGCGTTACCTATGACTACCTCCTCCCATTTACTCACCCGTTTTTCATTTCTTAATGAGACCAGAGTACGTTTCATTCCGACTTGTATAAATGGGTCTTACCTATTTCCACCGAACAACAAGTTCAGGTCAGGAGCATAAAACACTCAGAAAATATTTGCTAGCTCTCTATCTGTTAGCTTCCCACTTTCTGATACAAGTCGTAAAATGACTACTCTTCCAGAACTAACTATTCTGGTCTCAACACTCTCTTCGCTTCCCTCCCCGAAACCAACCCTTCTCCTTCACTTTGTGACCGAAGCAAGTCTGGAACGACCATTTATTGGTTTAGGCCGGATTTGTACAGATTGATCTCTCGAATCTAAAGTACTCCCTTGCAGTACATTTTTTAGGGTTCAGACTCGTTTCTCACCCACACACCCGAAATTACCAAAATCAGCAGAAACCATTTTCACCCTCAAACACTACTATAAAAGCTCTAAGCATTTGGTTTGAGTACTTACAAGTTGACAAAATCTGGTCATCAAATAGCAATTAACAAAACCCCTTATCCTAAACCAATGGGGATTAGCCCGGTTTATGCTGGATCGAACTCCCGGGTTATAGGTTAGGTATCCGATTCCGTGTTGTATTATAAAAATAAAAAAATAAAATAAAAACCTTATCCTACTAGTTTTGTTAATGGCTAGAAACCCTCGATTGATTAGTATTAAAAGTCAAATTAATTGAGCTAAGCAATGTTAGTGATTAGAGTTGACAAATAATTTCATTTATAATTAGTGTTTGAAAATCAAAAATCAAAAAATTTTGATTTTTTTTTTTTTGAAAATTGAACTTAGTAAGATTTCCTAACCGTAAATACAACATATGGTTGGGAGATCAACCGTAAACCAATTATGAAACTAATTTCTAAATCCCTAGTTTACTTAAATTAACTTATTCATGCAATCAAAAGAAAAAAAAAAAAAAAAACGGGTTTTCCAATTCATACCCAATAGAAATCATTATAGCTGAGTCATTGAAGAAGACAAAATGGAAGAAGATGAAGAATAGACGATGGCGGAGAAGAAGAGAGGGATGTATGTGAAGAGGCGTGATTTATTTTTTCTTGGTTTAGGTTTAGTTTTTGACTTTGATTTAATAAGATTTAAGCGGGAAAATTAGGTTAGTTAAGGTTATTTTTGTATTTTTGTTATACATTAGGTCTCCTTCTCCACTTTTAGGATATTTGAATCCATAAGGCCTAAATCTATGCAGAAGTTTAAAAAAACCTGTTTGACATACCAGGTCGCATGGAAAATGAATTACGCGCCACTATGGGAAGAGCACAGAGCGACATAGTTTCAAGCGAACGAAATTAACTATATCACCAGCGATAAAGTCTTTATCACCAGCGCTACCATGAATGTCGCTCGATATTAAGTCTAGCCTCAACGACTAGTTTTTTATCACCTATAAATAGGTAATTTTCAAACTCAAAACTTGCACCAAATTTTTTGTGTAAAATTTTTCTCTATTTCTCTCTTTCTCAATCTAATTTATTTTTTCAATTTTTCCCAACTGGCACAATTTCAAACACAACTTGATTTTTCTAGAGTAGTGCTTGAAGGTGCCGTTAAGAAGATATGTGATAGTTATAAAGAAATAGGTAACAAGCAAAGAAGTCTTCAAGTTTTGGATATTAATCAAGTACAAATGCATCTAAGAAAAGACAAAGAAAAGTACAAGGCAAGAAAAATCAAGGCAAAGCAAATTTGAAGACAAAGAAAAAGATAAATAAAGAAAACTTCGTTCATGAGCGCATTGATTGGAAGTTTTGTGAAATAAGAAAATAAACAAGATGAGAACACTGTCCCAAACTTTTATTTTTAAAGTCTAGTTATGTTTATTTTTCAAATTGTTATTGTCTAGCTTTGTGTCTTGTAAAATGACTTTTAATGATTAATTTGAAGTTTAATGAATTTGAAAATTTGACTCGTAAAATCTCACATTTTAATTCGTCTATTCTCACATTTGAAAATTTGACTCGTAAAATCTCACATTTTAAAGCTTAATTCGTCTATTCTTAATCCAATCTTACATTTTAATTTAAATTAAAGTTGGAAAAATATTAAAACTTAATACATAAAAATTAAAACTTAAGTTGACAATTAAGAAATTAAAACATAAATATTGGATTATATTCTGGCAACCCTCCTAAAATCTCAAAACAACTTTCAAAATGGAAGTCTTTTCCGTTGATGTGACGATATTCCACACGACACCTTTGTTCAAGTTCGATCATGGGTTCACTATCCCTTAAGTTTTGACCTTCTTGTTGAAGTAAAACAAGATAATTACGAATTTTCGTATTCATTACGGTGAAGTGATGAGACAACCTGAAACATCACGATTGTTGGGGTTCATTGTTCGTTCTTCAAATTTTCTAAATATCCTTTCCCAAAAAATTTGGTGACGGTATGCTTCTCCGAATATAGTCTCAGTACAAACAATATAATTCCTGCAAATACTTCATCTTCCTCGAAAGTAAATTTCGGCAGCATGTTGGTTTGCCATGAACTCGGATATGTTCATATTATCAGCTATGCTCTTTAAAGAATTGGAAGAGTGATGAAAAGAATTGGAGATTAAGAAATTCTAGAGAGATTTAGAAATTCTAGTATGAGTGGAAATGAATTTGAACTTCGGTCGTTGGATGACCAAGTCAGCGAGTGGCATAGTGGCTATCGCTGAAAATATAGGCATAGTGGAATGACCAACCTGGTGGTGGCTAGACCATCTAGCGATGGACATTCTATCGCTGTTGTAAAGTCCATCATGTATGCCTATATGTTATATATTTGACATATATGCATATGTTTGGCAATCGACATACCCATAGTGGGTGCTAAAGTGGCGAGAATCGGTTATTTGACATGTGCATTAGAATAAGCCTAAGAACCGTCGAAACCAAATCTTTGGAGCCTCTATAAAACCATTGTTAATAAATGGTTAGTGGAGTTCGACCTTCTGACCACTCTATTCATGTCTTGTCTTTAACATCCCTATGTCAGTATTTCGAAACTCTCGTTATCCCAAAATATGACCAAATTTGTCTAGAGAGAGGAAGAAGGAGATCAGCGAAATTGGAAATAAAATGATTTTTGTTAAAGGGAGAGCAGAAAAGGATCCGAGGAGATCAAAAACCGTTGTTGACTCACTAACTAGACCGATTCTTGTATTGAGTTTTGACTCGGACAAGTCTACCCTTCGCACACTCACCTTACATGCTTACACAGACGACCAAACCCAACTTAACACAAAAATCCAGTTCCTAACCAGTCAAACCCCTTACTTCTTCTTCTTACTTCTTCTTCCATACACTGGATATTTATATTTCCTGGTTCCTAACCAGTCAAACCCCTTAGTTTCTTCTTTCTTCTTACTTCTTCTTCTTCTATACACTGGATATCTATATTTCACCATAAGAGAAATCCATGTTATGTACTGATCATTGAAGCAAACAAGTGGTTCACGTTCTAATAAGTTGTGATGAATATTAGGTAGTATTTCAGTAAGTTGAAAACAAACATCCAAAGCCAGTTATGTAGTCATTGATCGATGGTGGACGCCAAAAAGTCATTACTAGTAAGAATGGGTTGGAAACGCATACAGTAAATGGTTCTCATGGTAGAGCAGATCTTCGGATTATCATTTTTTATATTAGTAAAAAAAATCCCGAGGTCGACAACCGTTTTTTTTTTTGGTTGTTGTTAATTTTGATATATTTTCACGATTGATACAGAAAGACCTAATGGTGTTGAACTGATAAATCGTACTTTTTTTTTTTTTTGAAGCATGTTAAACTTATCTGACTACCTGGGATTCTTGGTTCCCTGTAACATAACCTACTAATTTAAGACAAATATCCTTGGCTTGTGTCGATTAATTCCTGGTTTCCTACCATATCACCGGTAGAAGTCATGATTTGGGATTTAAGGTTTGTCTGTTATTTTCTTTGTCCGTAATAATAACAATACACTTCCTTGAATTTCCGTTTCAATAATACCTTAGCTTAACTTAATTAGGTTAATAAGTGCGGTTAGGTTAAAGGGTATATTGGGCTAGAACTTGACTCAACATAGGAATCGGTCTGGTTAGTGAGTCAACTACGGTTTTCGCTCTCCTCGTATCCTTTTTTTGCTCTCCCTTTAACAGAAATCAAATAAAATTCTCAGCTTCAGTTTCAAAACCTCACAAGAAAACCCAAAATGTCTGCTGCAATTATCAGTCGTATGATAAAAATTTCAACTTTAACAACACAGAGACTAGTAAGATCATCAACTTCATCATCATCTTCGTTACTAATAACCCCTTATTATACAATTCTCGATCATCATCATCATCTTGCGAAATGGTACCATAATAATTACCCACATGATCTTCCTGGAATCCCAAATGATGGTAAAGTTGTTCTTCTCAATAATTCAAAAACTGGGTCTCAAGTTTATCTTGTTGGGACTATTCATGTTTCACAAGAGAGTGCGGATACTGTTAAGAAGGTATATTTCATCTTACTTCTCTTGGATTTGGGGGTTTCTTGTTTTTGTGTGCATCAAATGTGTTTGCTAAAATGCCTAACTCAACTTAGCTCTCTCTTTTTTTTCTTTTTTCTTTTGGTGTTATCATAGAGGGGTGCATTTCTTAACTTTTTAATGCCTAACTCAACCTACTAATTTAATTGGTGTGTTATTTCGTAGGTGATTAATTATGTAATGCCTGATGTTGTCGCGGTAAGTAACACCTTCCTGTAATGTTATGCAGAATTCTTTTTGTTGATGATGTCATAGTGAGTAAGAAAAGTTGTGTTTGTAATTTGTTCAGTAGACAGTCGATTTTAAGGATAAACATGTTTCAGTGAATGTGAGCAAAGTTGTATGTGGAGAGTATGCAGCGTGTATATGCTGTAATTTGGGGAATAGGATGCCGCCGATTTAGGCTTTGTCCCCTTTTATGTACTTATATTCAACCTAGGAGAGACCTAGTTTGAGCTCACCTTTTAAAGCATAGTTCCTTCTCCCTGAAGTTTATAGTTACATTCAATTTAAAGTTTCCTGGATGTCATAAGATTTCAAGATCGTATCGTCAGTGGTCTTTGATTTAGCTTCTAGGTCGAGATTTCCAAGGGGATAGAAATTTTGTTTGAGTTTAAGATTATGTGTAACTTTCTGTAAGGGATTTTTTTGGCACTTTGGATATGCAGGTTGAGCTGTGCAATAAACGGGCCATAGAACTTATGAAGTGGAAATCTAGCGATGACGACTTGTATAAGTTGTTCCTCAAGTCCATGAAAGCCCCAGGTGGATTAAGCATGAAGCTTTTTAGTTTTCTTATTAACTTATGGTATCGTCGTTTGAGAGCTGGTGGAACATTTCCAGGCCTGGAGTTCAAGGTAATCCTTGAAAATTGTTTGGAATATTTGGACTCCAGGAATTCATAGTAATTGTTCAAAAATCTTTCAAATGAATGTGATGATTTTGTCTATTTCTTTGTTTTCCTTTAAAAAATTACCTTTGGAATATTACAAATCTCGTTGTTTCAGGTTGCGATGGAGGAATCTATTAGAGTTAAAGCAGAATGTTTCCCTATTGATCAAGATGTTCGGGTAGTTATCATTACTTTGTTTTCTTTCTCTTTTGTTTGATAATTTCTTCTAGAGAGCAGTACTTGAAATTTCAAAAGGTGTTCTTTTCTTCAGGTTTTGTTTCAACAACTATCTAAATTGTTGTCATACAACTTCTTTTCGAGAATATGTACCGAAGTTTCAGAGGATTCCAAGGAGATGGATCAACTGCTTAACTATTTTACTGACTTCAAAGATGAAGACATGACAAGATCATCTGTACGGGAAATGATTAGATTTCTGAAAAAAGTATTTCCGGAGATTGTAAGTTTCCACGGTCCTGACTCTCTTGGCTATTCATATTTTTGAATTCACTTTGGTAAGATCAGCAATATATACCACGAAAACCTTGTGGTCAATAAGAAACAGAGAGTTTTTCTTTATCAAAAAAGTTTTAAAAAAAAAAAAAAAAAAACAGATTTTTTTCTGCTTTTTCTTCTGTGCAATGTGGTCTTTGAGTAATTAGTATGATTTTCTACTTCAAGTTTTAATATACTTAAGCTGAATCTAAAAGTTCGAAACTACTTTAAATTGGACAGTCGAAGCTGTTTATTGAAGATAGAGACAAGGTTATGTTCACTAGGCTTAGACGTTTTCGAGGGAAAGTTGTAGCGGTTGTTGGGATGGGTCACATGGATGGGATAGAACTTATGTGGAAGAGCTCAGAGAATGATGACAATACGAAGCCTCCTGCAGCATCAGAAGATGTCACTTAGCCATGGTAATCCCATACTCATTGATCTGTTGTTCTTATTTATGTCTAAGAACTTAAGTAAATACTGCATATATTGCACAATTTATATAATAAAATGAATTGCCTTTCTTCTGTCGCTCTAGCTTCATGGTATGTTTTTTTTTTTTTGGTACGCTTAAGTTTTTCAAGTTTAAAATAGAGATTATTGTTGGATTCAATCCATTCTACATACAGTATAAGAAACCTGGATGTTGAAATCAGTCATGCTTTTTAACTTTCTGTTCGAGGAAGAAAAATCATGGAAATCTTCACGAGTGTAATGATTTTTAAACCATTGCACTTGAATCTTCTTGGAGTTCGAATTTTGTAATTCCATCAAGGATTTCCGAAGCATTGTGTTTTCCATATAAGAAGCAACATAAACAGTAATTCAACAAATTGATTTTACTTCTTTCATTAGTAATAATTGACCCATATCTTGGTTTCTTTCAACAGAAACAGAAACAAAAACAAAAACATTATAAACTAGTCCTCTCAGCGTACACATGCTCAAAAATTTATAATATAAATTATACAAACGTTGAGTTTATGTGTACAAATACCTGACACACCTATCTGTCAAACTTAGTTTCTTAGCTTATACACTTCATCCCAGTATAGTTTGCTGCCTCCTTTTGTTGCTTTTTCCGCCATTTATCAAATTGTATACATTGCTTCCATGTGGATGGTTCTGAATGTCCTTCGAGTATTCCTTTAACTTAAAAACAAGCATTCGATAGAGTGACTGGTCCTTTATCTGTAATTCAAACCACAAGCATATAAACACTTAGCTTAACACTCACACATGCATATATGTATGCTTGAGAAAATAATAGATGGGTTACCTTTGTGGTTTCAAGTAGCGTTTGAACGACATAGTTTCCGTTTTGATTTTGGGCTAGTTCCACGAGTGTGTTGTTTGCCAGAAAATCAACTGACGCTAATTGCATTCCTATTACAGTTGAGTAAATACATTTTTCCACAACATAGCTGCCACATTTATCCTTTGATAGAGGTACATAGTGGCCTCTGAGCATTTGACATATGATTTCAGTGAAAGTGTACATAGGGCTATCCAATTTGATTACATGTTGTATAACAAAGTTCCTGTGTAAAAAAACCATGATACAACATTTAAAACAGCACCAAAATCCATCTGATTTCTTATATAATCTAAAATAGCATAATATGTGAGTTTATTATTACCCGCATTGATGATACGAAAGAAAGTGAGCCGCATTCGAGATGCTCCGCAGAAGTTCATCTCGGAAAGGATTCGGTAGGTTTTTCATGATAATTTGGAGTGTAATACATCCTTGTTTATCTGTAGCTAATTCTAATTGAGATTGAGATGACATCACCACACTGTAAATCAACTGCAGATCCATTTTCATTAAAATTTTAATCAGCATAAGTGTATCTCAGTATATGTATGCGTTTTTCTAAATATGGACTAAAACAAAAGTGAAATGCTGTTGTCAGAGTAGATAATAGCGGAGTAGTTACCTCTTTTTGGTGTAAATTCAGAAACTCCAGCAAAAATTTGATTAAACGGGTACCACATTTGCTCTTCATCACAACCAGTATTTCTCTAGTTGCCAAGGCAGAAATCAGCTTATTAACCAAGTCTTTGTTTTCCTTCTTGGATATTTTCATGAGCTCCTGGATCGAAGATACCCTATATTGTTACAGAAAAAATAAGGCATCAATGAATAGCTATGCACAAAAAAAAACTAAAGGAGAAATGCAGTATATTTGAAGAAGAGCAAAGTATATATACCCGAATTCCGTTGTTGCTGCTTGGATAAGAGCATAATTTTGAAATGCCATGTTCTGCACAATGTCCTCTATCAGGGCTTTGTCAGTAACTGATGACAGAAGTTTCTTAAAGACGGCACTGCCAAATTGATCACTCATCAAAGGGATGAGGTTACAAAAGATTAGTTTGGTCATCTTCTCCGGAATTATTCCGTCCCCGAACTAAGGATTTCTAGCAAGTAGTTAGAACCCAACTTAAGTTTAGCCATCACAAATAGTTCATCTGGATTAACTTCAGAAATAAGTGTTGAATCACCAGTAAGAAGTTTATGCAACTTTTGCATATTCCAATTGTCTAGCTTTGCAAGAACAAGGGCATCTAATAGTGCCTCTTCGCTCAATATATCGCCGTTTTGTGCAGAAAAAAGAACCAGGGCTTCTAATAGTACCTTTTCACTCAATATATTGCCATTTTCTCCAGAAAAGGCGCAGTTAAGGTTGTTTGTTGAAGCTGATGCTGCTGCCGTTGATGGATTCTTAAGAACGGGCTGATTTAAGCCTAACGGACTGATCAACTGATTACTGAAACGTCCCACAGAAGAAGAACTGTTTCGATAACCAAAACCCGAATCGGAATACCCAGCTGGATGTGCATATTTAACACCCGAAGCAAAAAATCATTATTTGACAGAGAATGTCTGGTATTGAATGATGCCGGAAAGGTCGGAACACTGCTTGCATCTAATGAAGTATTTCCATGGTTCAAATTGCCAGAAACCCCTGAACGGAATTTAGCTAGAGAATCCTGGCCGCTCAGTATATTGCCGTTTCGTGCAGAATAAGCGCAGTTATCAATGTTTGCCGGAGCTGCTGCTGCTGCTGCCATTGACGAATCTT
Source organism: Papaver armeniacum (assembly GCA_023531295.1). Lineage (NCBI taxonomy): Eukaryota > Viridiplantae > Streptophyta > Magnoliopsida > Ranunculales > Papaveraceae > Papaver > Papaver armeniacum. The sequence continues at coordinate 187,965 of JAJJWW010005689.1, read as the reverse complement.
GGAGAACAGACGCATCTTGATAAAAGGGACTTCTATTGGATTGACCCATTGTTTCCTTATTATTTCCATGGCTTAAATTGTCAGAAACTCCAGAACTGATCAACTGATTACTGTAACCTCCATGAGAAGCAGAATATGGAGTTCCATAATAATAACGAGTTGGAGGTACGCTGCTATTAGATTGGACAGTTGTTTCCTTATTTATACGGTTTCCAAATCCAAAACCATTACTCAGCTGAGATTGACCATTACTGGATGCTTCTGCAAAACTCGGAACAACTCCGCTTCTACCATCGAATGAAGTAATTCCATGGTCTCCAGAACTGCGAGATTGCGCAAGAGAACCCTGGTTGCTCGATGAACCCATGTCATCATACACTGAACGGTTCTTAAACAAAGAAAATACCTCATTATCATTATTATTGGATGGTTGATATAAACTCGCATAAGGCGAGAGAGAAGACTTTTTATCTGCTGCTGCCATTCTTGCAGAGAAAGATGGGAGAAACAAATAACACTGGAGAAGATGCCAACCAAATTGCAGTGTTTTTATAGGCTTCGAAACATTGGTAGTATTTTATTTTGACTCGAACTGCACTATTTGGTTTCCTTATAAAACTCTTTTCTTAATGCCTGAAACCGTTTATTTAGAGAGTGCTATAAAAAGAAAATTCCATAGCAGGGGACTACCATTCCTTGTCCAACTCTCAAAAGCTTGCCCTTGAACTCTCTTTCTATATATATATACTCGTAGAGTTTTTTTTTTTTTTTTTTGAACTCTGCTGTATCAACTTTCAAGAAGTGTGCTGTGTGATCGTTTTAATTAATTAGGGTTTAGTGTCAAGAGAAGATGGGAATAAGTACTGAACGAGTAGAAGCTTATCGTGCTTACTTGCGGGCTGTGCAGAAAACAGATAAATGTCATGAATTCCGTCAACTGATGAAAGAGTTCTTGTCTCTGCAAGAACACGATGCCGCGACGTTGCAGGATGTTGCAGCAAGGATCAAAGACGTTTTTAATGGTAATCCGAACCTTATTTTGGGGTTTAATGATTTTTTGCCTAGGCGATATGAGATAAACCTGACAGTAGAAGAAGATGCTGATGAGATGACTCAAGATAGGGTTGAAGAATCTGATGAGGCTTCAGACTCGGATAAAGAGTTGTTGCATCATCATGGTGAGTATCATCCAGAATTCAAATTATTTGAGTTTATTAAAAAGGAGAAAATTGGAAATCCTGATGAGTACCAGCAATACTTGAAGTGCTTTTATCTCTTTAGCAACAAGATTATTTCAAGAAAAGAATTGTTTGCTATCGTTATCGATTTGCTGAAGCAAGACCACAAAAACAATGAAAGGGAAATAGGTTTTGAAGCTTCAACATCAAAAAGGAGGAAATACGAAGAACCCATGAATGATGATCGCGTCTTAAACCGTGAACATGATAATAATCCAAGTTATAAGCTTTCGACGGAGACAGTTTTAGCTAGCGGAAGGACGAAACTTGGAAAAGCAGTACTGAACGATTCTTGGGTGTCTGAAAGCACTTCGATAGGTTTTAAATACGATTTCAAAAGAAATGTCTATCAGGAAAACCTATTTACATGTGAAGATAAGAGATGCGAGTACGATAGGAAATTTCACTTGGTAAAAGGTACTACTAAGCGTGTGCAGCGTTTGAAAAGAAAGATTGAGGAAAACAAAGTCAACCCGAATAGTATACGTATGGAGGATCACTTTAAAGTGCTACAACTAAGGCAAATTAGACGCCAATGGAGTAAATCTGAGACAGGACGGGTTAGACGCTTAAGCAGTAAACTTATGAAGGACTTGGTGGATGAGATACGGAAGAATGCAATCTCTGTATTGAATCGTATATTAACTCTGTTGGAGCAGAAGAAAGTCAGGGCGGAAACTCGTATCTTAAATTTGTTGGAAAAAATGAAAGAAATTTATTCCAAGAACCATAAGAAATCATTGTATTTTGGCTCCAGTTTGCAGCAACAAGATGCAACGAGTCCGAGTGGTAAATGCGATGCATCAACTTCTTGTCCAAATCTGAACCCTGAGGCAAAAGAACAGGCTCGTAAGCTTTAAGTTAATATGTTTAATTCTTAGTATGTTATATGAGGAAGTAGTTTTCTTAAGTTTTTATGGCGATATTTATAATAAATTTCAGATTCTTAAAAAATGTATTAGTTGATATGCCATGTTTTAGATTATGGATTGTAAAGATTGGTTCAACTACGGTAGTAAATTCCGTTTTGCGCTTACAATTTACTACTGGAAGGAGAAATAGTCCATCCACTGTAAAGCTTTTTCGCGTCTGTGGTTCATAAATTGTTCTCATGTATAATCAGTTACAGTATCCCCTCCAATGCCAATGACGTGATAGTGGCACCAATATCGGCCTTATAGTACCCAACTCCAATGCCTATGACCTTGTAGTGGCATCAATAGCGGCCTTTAAACATGGATATGATTAAATGAACAGATTAATACTGATTCAATTGTTAGAGCAACCACGTTAGTGGTCGATTAAAACCAAATTTTTGGTCGAAACCCAAAAACCCAAAAACTACGGAGAGGAGTAAAGACCAAATACCAGATTAAAACCAAAACCAAACTATATTTGGTCTTTGGTCGGGCGAAGTTTAAAGATTGCGCCTGGTGGAGCGAAGATTAAAGTTACGCCCGAATTTTAAAAAAAAAAAAAAGAAATTATGAAGTTGCGCCTGATGATCGGACGTAACTCAAAGTTACGCCCGAAATCAAAAAAAAAAAAAAAAAAAAAAAAAAAAAGGTGGTTTTCCACCGTAGCGTCGCACCACGGAGTAAACCCATTTTTTTCAAATTTTTTTAGTTTTTAGTCTTTGGTTATAGTCTCCCCACTGCAGTTGCTCTTACAGGTATTAAGAATCATATGGCTGACTGGCAGAGTGATACGGGACATATGTTGGCAAGTCTCCTATATTCCAAGATTTGGCTAAATCTTGGATTTCTCTTAATTTTAGTACTTTAATTATTAGGATAATTAGTTTCTTTCTTTGAATTATCTTGTTTTCATGAGAACAATATATTCTCTAGGCTAATTTAGGAACGTTCTAGAATGTAGGGTTTATGTTTGCGGGCTATAAATAGCCTTTTCTATTATCATTATATTTGAGCTTGGATTAGCTCGTTTATGAAAACTATTATTTGGTTTAAAACCCTTTTACTGCTCTTAGAGGGTTTTGATCATCTTGATCGTTTATAAATTACTTTGCTCCTGGATTGGAGTTGTTTATCGTTTTGGGTCCTATTTACCGGAGTGGATTCTCCGCGTGTCGATTTATTTCAAATCGTTTTCGCTGTGCCATATCACGTGCTACCAGAGCAGGCTTTTCCTGTGATGTTCATTTGTGGGTTTTGCCTGGAAGAATCGATCGATGAGTCTCGTGATATCTAGGTTATTTATCAGAAAAAAAAAAAAGTAAATAAAAATGTGTTGATTGTTCAGCCGAGTACCTCAGTTTTGGTACGTATATCCTTCATCTTTATTTACTGCTGTGTTACGTCAATTTGTGAAACTCTGGGGTTGTAGAGTTGTGTGGTCTGGGATAAGTTGATTGGGTTTCTTCGGTTACTACTTAACTTGAGCCCAACCCATTAATTATTACTCTATTGTTCTTATATTTCATAAGCCCATTTGTTATCGTATAATACAATGAGGTTATAGTGAACATTGGTTCCACCGAGTCTAGTTTTCAAACCTTTCCTTAACCAATCGGTACCTAGGAGAGGAACTTAATATATATGCAAGAGTCGAGATGCAGGAACCGAACTATACTTTTCGTGGTCAATACATACTTCAAAAGAGGTTGTGGGATTTTGTTATCGATGGTGGTTGTGAACAAAATTTGGTTTCCATTAAAATGGTGGAAGCTTTGGGTTATGAGATGGACTGGTATCCCGTACCAGACCAGATTAAATGGGTGACCAACGACGAAGGCATAGTCACTTGTTTGGGTGTTTGCAAAATCCATATAGCAATCGATAAGTGTTACTCCGACACAATATTTTGTGAAGTAGTTGATATTTACATTTGTGATGCGGTGTTGGGTGCTCTGTGGTTGTTTGACATTCGAGCAAGTTTTCATGATAACATTTGTGAATTTGTATGGGGAACAACCAAAGTCAAACTAATGCCTGGAAAACTGTAAAGATCCTCACGCTCGTCAACGCTATTAGACCAGTCAAGGGACGTTTTAGCCGATAATAACTCGATTATTTTAACACGAACGTTAATTATTAGGAATTAATCTAACAACGATTTAGATACGAAATTAGTAGTTTCGAATAGATCTAGAAAAGTTGCGCGGAATGGACTATTCGAACGTGTCAATCGGACATCAGAAAAAGAAGATATCATTGGATGTGTATGAAGGGAAAAATAGTCTTTTGAAGCTCAACCGTCCTGGCTTCCCTTATCCGTTTCTTGGGTGCCTTAATCATTTCTGGTTGGTCTTATCCCAATCGAGTAGATAAACTCGTATTTTCATTTCTTCTATTTGTAACTTATTCGTCTTTCTTCTCGTTATTTCTTTCTTCTTCTCTGTTCTTCTCCTGCAACGATTCTGAGAATAAAATAGTGGTTTTGAAATCAAAGAAAGAAGATGTTGATCGAGTAATAACTGATGCTGATAGTTTTGATTATAGTTAACGATTCAGTTTTAAATAAAAGGAGAACCAGAGAATCAGAGTTAGGGTTTTTGGATTTTGGATTGGCTTCGTGAGGAACTGTTGATGATAAATGAATAAGAAGAGGGTTGTTGTTTAATTGAATTAGTGATGATATCTTGAAGAGGAATGAAGATGTTAATGATTAAGTGAAGAAATTAGGGTTTGTAGGATAAGTCATAGAAGGTGAAATTGAGGGAGTTATCAAGAATAAAGAATGGGTTTTTCATTGTGAAGACCTTAAAGAGGAATTAGTATTCGATTTTCAAGTTTAAAGAAGGTTTGGGGATTAAATTTGGGTTTATGAGAATGGTTGAAGTTGTGATTAGTGATGATTAAGAATAGTTGATAAGGTTGGAGTTGAACTCTGTTAATAAGAAATTGACGGGGATGAAGATTGATTGAGTTGAGGTTATGTTGCTGAATTGAATCAAGGTGAGGAGGAATTTGATTTCAATTGCCAAGGTTAACTTAAGGTAATTGTTATTCTTAAATTGAACTTGTGAAGGTTTTTCTCTTTTGCTGATTTTTATGATTGTTGATGAAGTTAAGAATTGAAATGGTTATGCGATACATATGTGATTGAGATGATGGCATGAGTTAGAGTGATGCAGGGAATGGTTGAAGTCCTTTGGATGAATGTTGTTCAGGTTGTATCCAAGTAGTTAGATTGAGGTATGTTGTGCAATCATAACGAATGAGATGTTGTAGGAAATGTATGTGTTATCTGAGTTGAGAATTAGCTAAGTTGTTGTGGACATGAGTTTGAATGTGTCTGAGTTGTATTTGAAATGTAGATAGTGGTATTGATCTCGCAGTGCTGAAATAGATAAGATAGTTATGGTGTTGCTGAGTTCATGTGGTTTTTTATGAAGTTGATAGTGAGATTGTTTTAGAATAGATAATCAAAGTACAGAGTTATTATGACCTGAGATATGTTGTGCAGGGCTGTTTGAGTTGAAATGTCTTGGAGTTAGAACTATAATTGGTGGTGTAGGCTTGAAACTGTTGGATACAGAACAGTGGTTGAAATTTGGAGTTGTGTTGTATAATCACAACGATGGGAAGAGTTGGTGTTGCTATATTTTATTGTGCAATGAATCAAGTTACATGGAATATAGAAGTTTGAATGTGCAGGCAGGGATGGTGTAACTGAGATGGTAGTTGTTGGATTATAGATAAGTGATTGCTTTGAAAAGCTTAAAGCTGCAATTGCAGGTAAACTTAGTTTTTATTTGTAAATGAAGTTTGAAGTTATTTAATTATGATTTGATGTTGTAATGTTAATCGAGAAGTTGGGAATGTAATAAATAGAGTTGAGGTTAGTCTGCAATAGAATTGTAGCCTGTTAGTCATCCTAGTAAGATTATCTGACTCCTTTTGTACCTAGCTGACTCAGGGTATCTGACTGAATCGAATCGTGTGGACTCACTGAGTTGCCTAACTAACTCAGTTGGCCGATTTAGACTTAACCAGGACTTTGACCTTTGAATGATGTTGACCGTTAATCTAACCAGTGACCAGACGTTGACCGTTACGTTTGACCGTTAGTTGATTTTGTTGGACTTGGGCTTAGGGCCAGTTTTCTATATTAACCTTTTGGACCCTTATGGTCTGATTTAGCATTTGGCTTCTTTTACAAGTTGAATAGATTCATAAGACTTAGCTAATGGACTATAGAACTAATCTAATTGAAGTAGTAAACCTTAAATATGCTAAAAATGGATAATAAAAGGTATAAAACCATAAATGGGCTTAGTTATGTTAGATAGACTTGTTTGATTCTTGTATGAGCCTTCTTGGATAGATTCTTAGACTTCTTGTATGATTAACAGTTAGTCTTTATTAACAACGATCGATTCAAAAGATGAACCAGTGGATCGTTGGATCTTGAGGTAGGCGAGGCTTGTCATCAAAAGAGGTGGGAATTTTTATTTAAATCTCCTGTGATTATTGTTGTTTTCTTTCACATAAGTTTATGTTTAACAAATTCATGCATTATCTGCGTGTGTATTCCCTGCATTGTTTTATTTTGAATTCTGAAAGTATATATTGTTGTTTCTTTTAATCTTTCCATTGCTTGGAAAGGAATTGTAATGCTTTGTATGTCTTCATGAAATATTTGGGAAATAAGAATTTCCATTTGTATGCTTAATAGGTGTGTAAGGAATTGGTCGACACCTATTAGGGAAATGATAGGTGTGCAAGGAATTGGTCGACACCTATCCGGGAAAACGAGAGTTTTTCCATGCGTGGTATATAGATAACTCCTTCATTTATATCTACATGAATTCGATCTTTTATGCCTAATAGGTGTGTAAGGAATTGGTCGACACTAATATAAACTAATATGGTGTGTAAGGAATTGGTCGACACTTAATATATACATTGTTTGAAGAAGGAGTAGTTTCATATACATTATTGTTTAAATCTGTGAATTGATTGCCTTTTAATATTTAGGAAAAACATGTAATGTTTTCTAGATCATTTCAGTAATTACTTGAAAGTTAAATGTTATTCCTACTGGGCACCCCTTTTAGGGATGATGTGCTCACTCATTCCCACTTTCAGTTTCAGAGACAGATCAAAGTTGCGTAGCGAAAGCTTCAAGCGTTGACTTCGTTAGTTGGTTAACTTCTTCTATGTTTATTATGTTATATATTCTCTTTGTAAACCAAATGACTATTGTATATGTATCAATTAAGAGGAGTTCTTGTATTTATATTTTAGTTGGGGATAGTTTTTTATTAAGTTTTATAACAGATTTCTTAATTGAATGCTTAAGTTTATGATTTAGATTCTTAGTGCTTATTATTTAGCTAATCTCTTGGATTAGTCAGCTGTTAGCTTTAGGGGCGCTACAAAAACGACCACCAAAAAAGTCGAAAGAAGCATCTTTAGAAAGTGCACTTTATACAACAGATGAGGCTGAGTTGAAAAACAATGTTGGTGGAGTTGAACAGAACAATATTAATGATGTCCAGGCAATTAATCAAGTGACCATGGGAAATGAGATGCTTAAGGTTAGTCCTTTTTGGATGAATGCAACTGTAGTGGTAGCTTCCCAAAGCACTTATGAACACCCGTTTACCAAGTTTTATGATGGTACTTCCAACTCTTATGGACACCGGAGAGGGACAAAGGCTTGGAAGATATCGTGGGAGTTTCTACATTGCAGTGGAGAGAGCAAGCGACATTGGGTGACGAGTTTTTACATGCATAAAATGAAGAATGTAAAGTCGAGACTATTTTCTGAACGGCTAGTGATTCCGATGCATGATTAAGGATCGAGTTGTGCCACCAGTGGTAGTGTCAAGGTTTTTTCTTCGACTTGCCATTTTCAAGTATAAACTCGAGACGAGTTTCGTCGCATTAGGGAGCCCGATACGGGACATGTTGGCAAGTCTCCTATATTCCAAGATTTGGCTAAATCTTGGATATCTCTTAATTTTAGTACTCTAATTATTAGGATAATTAGTTTCTTTCTTTGAATTATCATGTTTTCATGAGAACAATATATTCTCTAGGCTAATTTAGGAGCGTTCTAGAATGTAGGGTTTATGTTTGCAGGCTATAAATAGCCTTTTCTATTATCATTGTATTTCAACTTGGATTAGCTCGTTTATGAAAACTATTATTTGGTTTAAAAACATGCACTTCTCTTGAGAGATTTGATCATCTTGATCGTTTATCAATTACTTTGCTTCGGATTGGAGTTGTTTATCTCTTTTGGGTCCAATTTACGGAGTGAATTCTCCGCGTGTCGGTTTATTTCAAATCGTTTCCGCTGTGCCATATCACAAATAATACAGATAACTCAACCTACAGGGAGAAGAGATAATGTGTATCTAATACAACAAAGGATTTGGAAAAAACCTGGAAATAATGACATCAAAGTTAATTTTGATGCTGCTTACTGTAAGTTTAATGGATTGACAGGCATTGGACTAATTAGCCGTGATGTGTCAGGTACAAGCAATGGAGCTTGGGGAAAATGTACTTCAGCAATGAACCCAGAGCAAGCTGAAGCATTGGCAGCATTTGAAGCAGTGGCGTGGGCAAAGGAAAAGGGATTTCAGAATCTGCATCTAGAAGGTGACAGTCAGAGAGTGGTGAATGCAATAAATGGAAGCAGGGAAGCGATCAAATGGACCAATGTTACGATCATACAAGATATAATCTATTTGCTTAATAGTTTTAACACATGGAAATGCATTTTTGTACATCGTGAAGGAAATAATGTTGCGGATTCAATTGCGAAAAAAACACTTTTCTTTTATTTCTAAACAGGAATGGCATCATAGTATGCCCCCATGGCTCACTGAGGTTTTAGCTTCGGATGAAACTCTTTTGTCTAATGCTTTTTAAATGAAATAAAAATCTCTCATTTCGTATCAAAAAAAAAAAAAAAAAATGACATGTTGCTGTATAGTGTGAAGTTGCACTTATGTTAAGCAGCTAAATGTGCCCCTTCCTGGACCTGCTTTCTTTTGTATTTTTTTGATATTGATGCCCATGACTCCTTTAATACTATTACGGGATACACCCCGAGGGATCACTAGAGAGAGAAAGAAGAAGAGGGACGAAGGAATCGTAGACTACTTAGCCTCTGCTCATGATGACATATTCCCTAGGAATATCGTTGCACAAAATGAATTTCAGCTACATATAATCCACCTAGGAGAGACTCAAGAGAGAAAGAGAGAGAAAGACCGTTACTTCTTGATGCGTCGAGGAAATAAAAAGGGAAAGAAAAAAGTTGATGAACCTATTTTGTTTGTTGCTTTTTTCCCAAATAAATCACACCCAATAATGGATCCGTTACAAATGTTGACGAACGACAACTAGAGCAAACAACTTGAGTAGATGAGTTCCCGTTACATACAAATGTGGACGAACGAGCAGCTAGTGCAAACAACTGTGGTAGACAATCTGAGAATTGCCCCTGTACCAATACCACCGCCTCCCATCCCCCAGTCACATGATATTCCTCTGACAGCAAACCCAATCATGTATGTTATGTTAGGACGGATTATCTAACTTAAGCAGTTTCGCATTGATCTAATTTGCTAAAGCTTGAATCTTAATCATTTCCGGCTAGTTATTGTCTGATTGATTACTACAGTTGGTTAATTAAAGGAGGAAAAAAAAAAAACATGGCAAATTGTTTTTGGAACAACAATTTCAAAACCGTACTAATGAGTCCTTGAAAATGCTTAGCCGAAATATATAAGAATACAATTAATACTGAATAACAAGAGACGGAATTGAGATTAAAGAATCTCCAAACAACACGTTCAAACACTCAAAAAGTAAAATTCACGCATCAATCTTCACCTTTGCATATATAAACTAGATCTCTGCCTACCTGGTAAACAAAGACTTATAATCTTTTCTTTTCCTCTAGATATCAATTATTTCTTCGAACATCTTCATTGCAGAAGCAGGCAAACCAAGGAACAAATTTATGTCTCTCCTCTGACCATGAGGCAAGAACAAAACCACATTTTTTGCTACATGCAAGGGACCTGAGTAAATAGGTCCTCCCCAACCAAAATCCACACTATGGAATGCTAGCCGAGACCAAGCATTTAAGAAAATGGTATATGTTAAAGGTTTCCTTTCATGTTGTTCCTCGAAAAAATCAATCCCTGATCTGATATAATCATTTGTAACCATCTTAATTTTTTCTTGAATTTTCTGTATTGTTGATGACAATGGGTTGTCTAATATCTCCTTCGCGCTGGACTGGCAACTCATTAACACGGCTGCATTACCGAAGTATCCTTTTGGTAGTGGCGGGTCTAATTTTGACCGTGCATCAACCGTAAAGAGTACCCTTACTTGTTGATCAGGATGAAGTCGTAATGATTTTGTTTGAGCTTTCCACATGAAAGCAGTGAGTGTTTCAAAAGTAGTACATTTTTTTAGCACCTCATCTTCCATCGCTTCTTTCTTCAGTTGTTCTAGCTTCTCCAAGCGAAAAACAAAGGATTTGTTGACAAGCGTTTCTTCTTCTAAGAGGGCCACAGTGTCTGACGACATGTCAATTATTTGTTCAAATGCATGGGAAAATTTAACCATTGGTGGGACTCGTGCTTTCAGCAAGGTTCGATCTAGGAACGGTGGGTTTGAGATTGGCAACCCTCTTGTAACTTCACCCCATGAATTCACAAACTCCGTTGCACCAATTCCATCAAAAATTATGTGATCCATGCTTAGACCCAAAGAAAATCCTCCACACTTGAATTTCGTCACCTTCAAAAATATACAGATCATACGAAGTTAATTACAGAAAAAAGATTAAAAAAAAAAAAAAAAACTTATGCGTACATACAAACCTGAGCCACAAGTAAAGGAGGATTTTGTACACCATTAATATCATAAAGAAGTTTCCCGAGGCTAACAGAATCGGGTTTCATGAAATCATTGATATCTTCCAATGTACAATCAGCTTCAGCCTCCACAAAGAGAGCACCTTCACCTGTGCAGTTGATTATAAACCTGTTTTTCTCATTCATTGCTACACGTCCAGCAAGAGGATAATAATAAACAAGAACTTTTGCTAAGCCCTCTCTGATAGATTGAGCAGCATTAACTAGTTCACTATCAAAAGTTTTGTTAAAACAATAAATTGTATGAATCATAAACGGACCACCGTCGAAGTTAGACAAAAAATATTCACCCTCAGGTGTCTTTTCTGCTGGAAAAATCGATGTTGGTTCTCCTTCGATCATGACATTAAGATTTACATTACCAGAGGTAGTCGAGTTGCTAGTCTCCTCCATTACAGACACAATGGATATTGCTACCTGAATTGTTTGTTAAGTTCACCAAATGAAAACAGGTTTATGATCAACTGCACAGGTGAAGGTATGAAAACATGATTGATTATTAGCATTACTTATAGATGGATACAATTAACAACACTTTGATCAAGTCAGGATCGAAAATAGACCAAGTCTAAGTTAATTAACGTGACAAACACATCCTAACAACTCTACTATAAATGAATCTCACTTGAATGGTGTAGCATCGCTAGGTGCGGTGTGATGTATGATGTATGTGTGGTTGTGCCTGTTACGTGTGTACAGCTGCACTGTGCCTGGTCGTGTGCACCAATTTTTTTGAACGAAATGAAAGAGTTTTCAATGGGAACTATAAGGATCTGGATTCGATCATTGACAGCGTTAAGAATTACATTTATAATTGATGTCTGGGAACTAATATCTTCGATGGTTTTCATCTCGATACAGTTCTACACAATCGGGATGCTATCATTAGATAATTATAAAATTTTCCCCTTTTATTTGCTCTTTATTGAGCTCACTTATGTATTCTTTTTATTCAACTCTATCACTATCTTAGTGATGAGTTGATTTTTTCAATATATTCGTCCTTTTTGAATAAAAAAAATAAAATCTCGCTTGAACTGGGATTATAATTTATTTATTTTTGGTCCATTAAGACAATGAATTTGAGTATTTCGTAGCAGTTCTCCTTGTTAATATTTCTATCTCCAAGTCTAAATGATAACTTTGGTCATAAATTCTTACAGTGATGAGTTTTAACCCCAGACGTTGTATGTATGCTTCATACCCTAAACTTCTATCAGTTTTGGATTTTTTTATTTCTTTAAAAAATGGCTGTGGGAAATTTATGCCACCATGTACGATTTATCATTACTTTTAACTTTAAGTGCTGGGTCGCTGGAGTCCCTTACATACCTAACGGCCAGTATACATTTACGGCCTGTGAGAGCACTAATATAGCTAACTGCAGAGATCTCCTAGTTAAAAAAAAAAAAAAAAAAATCATCATCAAAATTAACTAAAATACTCGTAGTTTTGGCAGAGACTTCCTGGTTAAAGAAAAAAAAAAGCCATTTCATCATCAAAATTAATTCAAACCCATCAAAAGAAGGTGAAAAATCAGGTACCTTTGGTTATGAACCAACAGTAACATCACGGATCTTATTTAATTGAAACTCTTGAATACTGTCAACTTGGTATCCAACAGAACAGAAATACTAACATGAGATCAGTCCTATTGTCGGGCATATACCACCACATATACCCTGTTCGGCTACACATTATACTTGGGAATCTGCCACCAGTTTTAGAAAAGCTGAGCACTTTGGTGCACAACATTATTATTGTAATAGAACTGTCGTTTTCAGCATATTCGTAGAACTAGTTGACAATCATAATAGTAATCAATAATCATGTCTTTACCTGCAACACGGAATATTTTGTAATAGACTTACAGTTCTTTATGAAACAAGAAAATGAATTACACAGAAAATGTATTTGAGAAAGCCTAGAAAGAATCAGACCAAAGTCTGTCTGTTCATTACAAAGAACAAGAATTAAAGATAAGTATTTAATACACAGAAGACATGGACAGAAAGGCCAGTCAGATAGTCAACCAAGGAACCTATGAGAATCGAAAAAGTGTCGAATAAGAGTGGTACAAGCTGTAACACTTGCCGGTTGTAAATACAAAATGTAATAAAATGGCTAATGAGAAGACCGTCTAATAGCCCCCTCAAGTTGAAGTGCCCAGCAGATGAACTTTCAACTTGTCCCTTAGAAACTGAAATCTTGGACTTGAGAGGCCCTTTGTGAAGATGTCTCGCAACTTGGTCAAGTGTGGAAATGTAATGAACTTTTTAAGTGCTTGGAGTGAACCGGTTCTCGACAAAATAAAAATCCACAAACTAAGTGTTTCATTCTCCGTGAAACTCGGGATTGGAGGACAAAGAAATGGCACTCGTGTTATCACATTGTAAAGATAGAGTAAGTTGCGAAAGACATGAAGATCCTTGAGAAGTCGACAAACCCATGAAACCTCTGCAGCAGAGAATTAGCTAATGACCTGTACTCAGCTTCAGTGCTGGATCTGGCTACAGTAGCATGTTTTTTTCTGGACCAAGAAATAGGATTAGTGCCAAAGAAAATGCAATAACCTCCTGTGCTTATCCTAGTGTCAGGAGAGCCAGCCCAATCAGCATCATTAAAACCATGTATAGCCAGCAGACCTTGATTGAAAAGAATCCCATAATCTAGTGTAGATTTGATATATCTTAGAATCCTTTCAGAAGCTGTGAAGTGCTCAATAGTGGGAGACTGCATGAATTGACACACCTGATTAACAACATAGGCGATTTCGGTGCCTTGTCCAAGTAAGATACTGCAATGCTCCAACTAGAGACCTATATGGAGTTGGATCATCTAGTGGAACACCATCGAGTAGCTGAAAGTTTAGTGCCAACACAAAATGGGGATGAACATGGTTTTGCACATATCATGCTTGTTAAGTAAGTCAAGAGCATATTTGGTTTGAAAAAGAAAAATACTTGAAGCATCCCTTTTAACTTCCAAGCCCAAAAAATAATGTAACTCCCCTAAATCCTTGAGTGGAAAGTGTGCTTGAAGAAGGGAAATGAGTTCGAAACGATTATGCAAAAGAATTACCTGTAATGAGAATGTCATCTACATAAACAAGAATCATAGTAATTCTTGACCCAAACTTCTGAACAAAGAGTGAAGTATTTGTTGTAGAAGCAATAAAGTTATAAGACAGCAGAACATTCATTAACTTCTCACACTACAAGAAAAGTGGTATATTGCTACACGTCAGTCATGTGGTGTGGCTAAATTCTTTTGCCACATAAAAACATTTTGCACAGTGTGGCAACAACCAGGTGGAAAAAATGTAATTGCCACACCTTTGATGCGGTGTAGCAAAAGATGGATTTCTTGCCACACCAAATTGTGAGGCAATAGCATGAGGCAAAAAGGTATTTTCTAATTTTATTTTTATTTTTAATTTTTAATTTTTTTAATTTTTAATTTTTTTTAATTTTTAATATTTTTTGCCACACCAAGTACTAAAGCAATAACGTGAGGTTATTTCTTTATTATTATTTAATATACATTTATTTTGAATTCCATTTTATTCAAAAATTCTTTTTGCCACACCATTATTGTAGCTATAATCCCAACTTGACTGCTGCAAGACCACCTCTATTGAAACAGCTTGCATGTAGCAAAACCACATTTAATGATTTACACTGACTATTGTAATATTATGTTTTCAATTATACACAGTAACAATAAACATAAAGCCATAATAACAATTTACTTGAAAGAAAAGTATTTGTCATAAGGTATAGTGAATCCCACTTAACCATTAGAAGAAAAAAAAATGTTTTACACAATCTCAAATTATAGTATCAACCTAAATGGAAAGTAGAGAAACCTAATACTTCAAACTTGGCCTAGTACACGTTAAATCAACTCTCAGACGGCCTAGGTAATCAATCCCAGATGTTCGTTCCTGGACCACGTGTACGCTAAACAAATCACAACAAAGACCACCAAGCAAAAATAACATCAGCAAATATAGAGAATCATCATATCTAATGGATAAAATCAGCTCTCTGATTATCGACAAAAGGTATAAAGATAAATAATTAGAAGAATTCTGCACCACACAGTACGATGGTTCAAATTAACAAGAAAATCATCTTGAAAATCAAATCCAAGAACACGTATTCCAAGTGTGAGAATTTGTCATCTGTGAGAATTTCATTGGATCCTTAAACCGTGGTCCCTGCCGCAGCAAAAAGAAAAGCTTGGCTTAAAAACTGTAATAAAATATGCAACCAACTAATTAAGACAGATGTGCTACAGAAGGCTTTGCGCGTCATTCGTCAGAGGATCAAAGTGCATTTAGGTAACAGGGAACGTTCAGAGTAAAAGGCAGGAAATTAAAAGCACTGTACATAACATAATGCAAGTGCAATTTAGGCAAATGAAAGTGGAGGGCTCAATTATTGAAAGGTCAACCATAAAAAGTACAATTCGTGAGCCATTCCCGAATCCCAAATCCATTCAGACACACATAAACTTGTCACTTTTGAGAAAAAGTCAAGACCACCATTACATAGTAAATCTGGCAATATGACTGACAAGAAATTAAGAATTTTTATTTTTGAATTAACTGAGTGACCTACTGCATTTCTCTGTCGATGAATCGGTGATGCCTATGTATAACCTATTATGTAAGTGTCTAGTCTATAAGACAGAGAATAAGCTAAACAAAATGGGATCGACATGTTATCTTACCGAAGCAACAAGATTATGCTCCCCTGTGGATTTCAAATTGCCTATTGGTTTCGTGCCAGTTAAAATCTCCCACAGTACAACCCCAAAGTTCTAAACATCGGATTTTAAAGTATGTTGACCAGTCATTGCATACTCAGGTGCACAATAACCGTCTCAGACCATAACTCTCGTGGACACCATGAGTGGTATCCCCAACATGACCCGTTTGCCAACCCAAAATCGAGATAGTTTAGGATGGTATTCCTACCCAAGAAAAATATTTGAGCATTTTAAATCTTGGTATATAACAGACTTATGACTCAACATACAATTCAATCTCTGCTCTAACAAGAGATACTTAAACAACCTCTAATTCATGGACAAAATAAACCGAAATCCTTGAAGGAATTAGGAGACTAGAGATGGATACAAAAACATCGAGAATCTGCAATTCATATATTCTAGTGAGAGAAATGAGTTTAGTTTGCACAAAGTAACAGAACACTAAAGACAACCAATACCCATAATCATTTGCAAGGAATCAACAGAACAATAGATTATCAAGCGGATACCTGCTAGACGGATCAAGTCTCCTAGAGGCATCCGGGTATTGACTAAGCAATTTTCTTGAAGTAGATTTTTCCTGTAATTTACAATCATACAAAAGTTCAAATGACAAACAGAAGGATGAATAATCAAATCTACCAAAACAGGAAGGAACACTACAACCTCCAAAAATCTAGTACACTAGAATATAGTGCAAAATCAGAGTGATTGAAAACCAACCTACGGACTATAATAACAAACCTAAGTTACCTTATTTCCCCTGTTACGGCTCAAGCTTACATCCAAATCTTCAATCTCACAGTGGTGTGATTATGGCCTTGAGGAAAAAACTCGAAGGCAAAGCCCTATTTCATATATCATACCTAATTTAACACAAAAATAAAAATTAGGGGAAAAGCGAAAAAATTTTTGTTAAAACCATAAACTCTAAAATCCCAATTTCGCAACAAGATTAACATTGTTCGTAAGCCAAAATGAATCATCTAGAGATAAAACTAAAACACCAATCACCTTGATTACAACTACTAGCATATGGAGTATAAGATGTTGCGAAAAAGAAACCGAAATACCATAAACTGATCGGTTTCGAGAGAGAGAAAATTGTTTAACATGATGTGAACTCGTTTTCAAGGGTTTTGAGAACGAAGAATTTTTTTCAAGAAGATTATAGGATAAGGAGTTCGTTTTACGGGGTTTTGATAAAGATGGAGTTGCAAGCTTCGATCCATGGAGAGAAAAAATGAATTGGTATACATAAAACACATTTGAGAAATGATTGGATGCTGGTTATGAAGTTTTGGAGGTTCAAGTTGCAGGTCTAGAAATACAAAGAGAAGGTTTGGGGGGTTTTGGTTGTCAAGAATTAAGGAGTTATTGTACCTCGGTTTTTCCGGTATAGGGAGGCACGTCATTCACGTAAATAACTTCTTTCTGTTTCTTTTCTAATTTAGCTCACAAAATTAAAAAATAAAAGGATTAATAAACATTTTTTCAGACTCAAAAAATTAATGATTGCATTATTATACTTTTTGCCTCATGTACGTGGCAAAAACTATACTTACTGCCGCATCACTAAATTTTGTGTGGCAAGAACTAATTTTTTGCCTCAATTATTTATTAATGTGGCAAAAGCTCTTACTTAATGCCACACATATCTTGTAATCAGGCTAAAGGCCACCTATTGCTACATCAATCATAGATGTGTGGCCAAGAAGTGAGGCAATAGACTCATTTTCTTGTAGTGATATGACTGTCACCTATTGTGACAAGATAACCTGTCGTTGAACGACGAGTCATAAGGCAGCCTGCCCAATCGGAGTCAGTATAGCCATGCAAAGATAAAGAACTGGATGAAGATAGAAAGATACAATGGCTGATTGTACCTTTGAGATAACGCAGAATTTGATGAGCAACATCAAGATGAGATGTTCTAAGTTTCTGCATGAATTTTCTTAAATAATTAACTGAATAAGTTATATCAGGACGAGTAACAGTAAGATACAACAGACATCCAATGAGACGACGAAATGGACTTGGATCAGTTAACTCCTTACCATCAGTAGGGAGAAACTTGAGATTAGTATCCATCGGAAAAGATGAGACGCGAGCCCCTGTGAGACCTGAGTCTTTTAGAATGTTTAAGACGTATTTTCTTTGACATAGAAAGATGCCTTTAGGAGAACGAGAGACCTCAATCCCTATGAAATATTGTAAGCGTCCTAGATTCTTAATAGAGAAATGATTACAAGACGTAATTTGAGTGAGGTAATGAATGAATCATCTCGTGCGGTGATAATTATGTCATCGACATAAAGAAGGACAAAAATAGAGATTGAACTCCGATGATATGTGAACAGAGAATTGTCACATAGATATTTTGTGAAACCTTGACTAGCAAAACTGAGGATAATTTGGCAAACCATTGTCGAGAGGCTTGTTTAAGGCCATATGGAGATTTCTTAAGTTTAAAAACTTGAGACTCACCTTTACGATCTAATCCAGGAGGAACTCTCATGTATATTTCCTCGTCTAAATCCCCTTGGATAAACGCATTATTGACGTCCATCTGATGTAGAGACCAACCCTTAATGGCTGCAATGGACAAAGAAACGCGAACGGTGACTAGTTTATCTATAGGCGCAAATGTATCAAAATAATTAATACCTTCCTGTTGAGTATAAACTTTAGCTAGCCTTGTAACGTTCAATAGTGCCATCGAGTTGAATTTTATTTTTAAAACCCATTTGCATCCAATTGCTATTTTTCCAGGCGGTAAATCAACCAGATCCAAGTATTATTAGCCTCTAAAGCAATAATTTCTTTTGCCATAGATGCTCGCCATTTAGGACATTTGTTGGCTTGAGCAAACATTTTTGGTTCGTCTGAGAGAACAACAGCAGCCAGAAAGGCTAGATGAGAAGGTTTGAATTTATCAAAGGAAAGATAATCAGTGTGAGGATAAGCGAATGCTGTTTTGCAGGTGGTTGCTGAACAGTGATAACCTTCAAGTATATTGGTGTATTTCTTGTACGAGATAGACGAGAGTCGATGAGGGATTAACAGCACTCGAGAAGATGGTACAATGGTAGGAACTGATGATCGTGCGAAATTTTAGTATTATCTGGTGCGAAGAGAGATGCACATGAGATGTTGCATTAATTGGAACCACAACGACATCGGTGTGGTTATTAGGGTTTGGATATAAAACAGAAATTGAAGAACCACATGAATTTGGTGGTACTGAAGAAGGAGTGCCTATGGCACGCTGTGAATTCTGACAGCGAAATTGAGAAGTAGAAGGTCTAAATGAATTTCCATTTAAAGGCAATGGTAAAGATGGTGACGAAAAAATGGGATCATAATAAGTGTACTTTCATTGTTGTACGGAAATTGATCCGGATGTTGTGGAGTTAGTGTTGGAATCATCAAAAGGAAAAATAGTTTCATGAAACACAACATATCTTGAAGTATATATAGATTTTGATTCAATATCATAAATCGAGTATCCTGTTTGACCATAGGGATAACCAATAAAGATGTCCGGCTTGGCACGTTGATCAAATTTGTGAGAAATTGTTGTGTTTCTTGCAAAACAGAGACAACCAAACACTCTCGAGGATGAGTAATCTGGTGGTTTAAGTAGAAGCATCTCATGTGGAGTTTTATGAGATAAAACAGAGTTGTCAACTTATTGATAATATATGCAAAGAACCATAATGCATTCTCCCCAGAAGCGAAGAGGGAGATTGGATTGAAAACGTAATGCTCTAGCAATGTTTAATAAGTGATAACTCTTGTTTATGATATTGAATGTCAGTTGGGTGGGCCCATGTCTGTTTGCAAATTCCCTCCTGTTAGAAATCATTATGCTGAGTATCTTCTTGTTGTTGATCATGGACATCCGAAGCCATGATATAGATCTGTTCTGATGTTGTTATTTTTAAGGCGGCGCAAACAGAGAAAAAGAGACGGGGGGAGAGGTGAGATCAATAAAACCCTAAATCACTTCACTTCGGTTATATAATCTTTTATGATAATATACACTTTGACATGAGACCATAATTAATGTACACCTAAGCTACCTTGAACCACTTTGACATGAGACCATAATTTTGATGTGCTTCCCTTGAACCAAAATTAGTTTGCACACCCATCTATAATCAAATGACTTAAGCTACCTATTTCATGTTATTTATGTTAAAAACAAAACACTGCCATCTATAAATTCGTGTGAGCCGTTAAATCTATGTTGACATAAGATGAACGGCTACAATTTAACCCTAATATGTAGGGTCTATATCTGACAAAAGAAAACAGGAGTTGTCAACTTATTGATAATATATGCAGCAACCATAATGCATTCTCCCCAGAAGCGAAGAGGGAGATTGGATTAAAAATGTAATGCTCTAGCAACATTTAATAAGTGGCGATGCTTGCGTTCAACAATTCCATTCTGTTGTGGAGTGTACACACAACTCGTTTGGTGTAAAATACCATGCTGGTGAAACCATGATTGAAGTTCATTGGATTTGAACTCAGTCCCATTGTCAGACCTAAAAGTATGTAGTTGAGGGATGATTAACGAATTAATACCATAGAAGATGCTGGTTATTTTTTGACCAAACTGTTTAATAACAAAGTTAAAAAAATATTTGAGAAACTTTAGAGTTTCTGATTTTGCCTGCATCAAAAATATCCAGGTGCATCTAGAATAGTCATCAACTAGTGTAAGAAAATACTTAGCACCGGTAATAGATGGGGTTGAAAATGGTCCCAGATATCAGCATGAATTAATTGAAACGGATGTTGAGATAAATAAGTACTTTTATTAAACTTCAGTCGAGATTTTTTAGCCCGAGGGCATACATCACAAACATGATTAGAAGGAGAACTAATGAAAGGGAAATTGCGAGATAAAATTTTTATACAATCCACACTTGGATGACCGAGATGGCAAGTGCCATGTATCAACCGGCTTATTTGCAACGAAAGATAAGGAAAATGGTTGAAAATAAAAATGATAAAGGCCTGCAATTTGCCTACTCCATTGAATCTCCTTGGTCGTTCGACGGTCCTGAAATATACTAGACTCGTGTGAGAATTTGATGCAGTAATTAGCCGTTCTAGTTAATTTACTAACGGAGATTAGATTGAACTTGAAGCTTGGGATATTAAAGACATAAAGTAGTTTAATTGAAGGTGATAAATCAACTGTGCCAACATGAGTCACAGATGTATGTGAACCATCTGGTAGTTGGACAGTGAGTGGTTTTGTAACCACCGTATGACATGAAAATAAAGACAGGGATGAACAAATATGATGTGTTGCTCCACTGTCAACTATCCAAATATTTGAAGAACAAGAAAGAGTAATACCTGCAAAATTTGCATATGGAGCTATGTCATTGTTCTCATTGTCGTTCCAACGAGAGAGAAGGCGTGCATATTGTGCAGCGGTAAGCAAAAAAAGAGCAGGTTGATGTACAACAGCAATGGTATGAGAATCCAAATCTCGTTGTTTTTGGCAAATCCTTCTAATATCCATTGAGTTTCCAACAGGTCTGCCTTGTGTGACCATGTTTGTTGCAATGATCGCAGAAAGGGCGTTGGCGCTTGTTGTTACCATTTCTTGGAAAAACCCTAGGGTTTTGCTGATCACTGCGTGTGACATTAAGATCTGCAGACTCAACAGAAGTGACAGAAGAAGATTGGATTACCTGTTGTTCTTCTTCCTGGCGAACATGATTGTAAATTTTGGCAGGTGATGGCATGGGTTCCATGAGAAGTATTTGGCTTTGAAGCGATCATGTAAACCCTGTAACAACTCCATGGATCTGTCTTGATTGTGATGATCCACATAGTTCTTTCCAGCTCTGCAGATACATGGTTCAATTGGCCTAAAGGTGTCCAATTGATCCCACAGCGATTTGAGCCTAGTATAATACATTGCAACACTGAGGTTCTCCTGTTTCAGCATAGTAATAGATTGCTTCAAGGCGTACAACTTAGATGCGTTATGAGGAGAAAAACGCGATTTGATTTCCAGCCACTGCTCATGAGCAGATGGAAAGTTCATGGTACTTGATTCGATTTGGATCCACGGAATTACTGATCCACCTACCAACTAAGTCATCACATCTCGTCCAATGTGCGAGATCTGATGGATTAGTCGGCTTCTCTACAGTACCGTCAATATAACCAGTTTTCCCTTTCGCAGAAAGAGATTTGGTCATCCCTCTGCCCCAGATGCAGTAGTTGTCATTTGTAAGGAGAGGGGTAAAGATAACAGACGTTAGATTGTCTGCTGGGTGCACATAATAAGGGTTGGAGGGGATAAACCAGTGTCCTTATCGGTGGTGATGACATTGTGAGATATGGAAGGGTTTGATTGATCTCCTTCGATAGTCATTGATATGAAGTTCTTTGGGAAAAGCAAAATTACCTAGCTCTAGTATACCATAAAGGAAATTGGTTTTGTTTTTCTCACACAACTATGTGTAGACTGATTTTCATTAAGAGTTAATTTCAGTTTACATTTGAATACATATAAGAATACATAACAATAAATACCAAAGAATAGTTGTAGCTGGAAAATAGAGAGACTGAGCCTAATGGACTAAGAATAGGGATAACAGTTTATATAACAGAAGAATAGGTAAAACAAGTGAAAGATACAATAATATGTACGTGTGTAAGTTTATCAACAGGATGATAAACTTAATAGAGCGAGACCATAATTCCTTTCCAAAGGCTTATACCATGCGAAGAAGACACCTTGTTTGGGTACCACCTAGATACATTTCCTCCATGCTTTTGATGAATTAAAGTCCTCCATAGACTACTTTTTTCTTTACCGTATCTCCAAATCCACTTCGAAAGTAAAGCCCTATTAGTCTCCTTAATCTTCATGATACCTAAAACTCCTTTATATTTTGGTTTGCAAACTTTACTCCAGCCAACCGAATGAAAACTTTTTTCTCATTAGTGTCACCCCACAAGAAATCTCGCGATAATTTTTCAATTTTTTTAGCAACCGAGACAGAATAGTAAGAGAGAAAGTAAATAGACTGGAATACTTGCAAGTGTGCTCTTGATGAGGACCAATCTCCCTCCTCTTGACAGAAACCTTTTTTTCCAAGGAGCTAGCCTTTTTCCAATTTTCTCTAAGATAGGATCCCAAATAGCTTTCTTTCTCTCTTTTGCTTCTAAAGGCAGGCCAATATAAGAAAAAGGAAGAGAACCCACTTTACATCCTAAAAGATCTGCTGCTTGAATACCCACTTCCTTATCTTGCTCATTGTTGCTTATCACCATCAAACTACTCTTTGACAGATTCACTTTTAAACCTGTAACTACCTCGAAACAAAGAAGAACTTGTTTTAGATTATGCACTTGGCTAAGATCAGCATCTACAAATAAGAGAGTGTCGTCTGCGAACTGCAAATGAGTGATACTAGTAATGTCTGGATTAACTTGAAAACCTTTAATTAAACCCATGTCTTGTGCTTCGTTCAATATCTTTGAGAGAATTTCATCAACCATGAGAAAAGGAAAGGGACATTGGGTCCCCTTTCCTTAATCCTCTATAGCTCTTAAACTTTTTGGTTGATTTCCCATTAACAAGAACTGAAAAATGAGTAGTACAGAGACAACCTCTAATCCATCTTCTCCATTTCCCGCCAAACCCAAATATACCCATCATGTAATCAAGACATTCCCAATTTACTCTATCATAAGCTTTTTCGATATCAATCTTACACACAAATCCTCCTTTGCCACTTCTTAGTCTTGAGTTAATTAACTCGTTTTGCTATTAACACACAGTTGTCCAATATTTGTTTGTCTTTCACGAATGCACCTTGAAAATTTGAAATAATAGACGCATTACCAACTTGGTCTATTGGCAAGAACTTTAGCTAGAATCTTGTAAACACCCCCAACTAGACTGATAGGTCTGAAGTATTTGAACTGATTTGCACCTACCCTCTTTGGAAGTAACACAATGAAAGTACAATTAAGCCTCCAATATAACTTGCCTCCATTTTGGAACTCTTTAAAAACTCTCATGAAATCTTCTTTGAGAATTGACCAGGAAGCTTTAAAGAATTCATTTCGCATACCGTCTGTACCCGGAGATTTGTTGGCGGGCATGTTGTTTTCCACTTGAAGTATTTCTTCCATTTCAATAGTCTTTTCTAACATTTGTCTTTTGAACAACAGAGATAGTTGTAAACTCCAGATTATCTAATTTGTGTCTCCACATTTGGTCTTCAGTGTATAACTCGGTAAAGAACTTGACTACCTCATTTTGAATCTCATTGTGAGTAGTAATATCTTGGTCATTCACCACAATCTTATGAATCCAATTTGTTTGCTTTCTTCTGTTTGCCACAATGTGAAAATAAGAAGTATTTCTTTCTCCTTTGCTAATCCAGTTCACCTTCGCTCAGGACAGCCACTTTTGATGTAGCAGATGAGATACTTCATTGTGAGTATCTAAAGAACAAATTCTATCATTGAACTCAGCCATAAAAAGAGGTGTGACTTCTTCTTTTGAGTTCGGGATTGCTATATTAACTTCACATTTATGTATCCTTGCATCTAGACCTTTAAATGTTTCCTTGCTCCAGTTATCAAAATAGGTTTTAAACTTTGTACTTTCTTTGCAAAAATAAAACTACTTGAACCCTTAAAATCAAATTTATTCCACCAGAACCGCAGTATATCAAAGAAGGAAGTATCCGTAAGCCAATAAATTTTTAATCTAAAGGGAGATCTAGAAATCTGATTGTGACCAAATTGAAGAGTTATTTGTGCATGGTCCGAGGCAGCCCTAAGAAGAACAAATTATTTCATGTCTGGAAAGATATCAAGCTACTCATCCAAGAATATAAAACAATCAATTCTAGTTAGAGTAGGGTTGATACGCTTACTAGTCTAAGTATATTTTCCACCATGAAGAGGCAAGTCCACCAAAAGCAGCTTCTGTGATGAAATTATCGAATTATTTCATGTCAGGATTAGAGTTTGAAGTTTTGTTTTTCTCCGAACGGTATCTTATGCAGTTGAAATCCCCACCAACGACCCAAGGAAGTTGCCATAAGCCCCTTGTATCCCACAACTCTTCCCAAACAATTTCTTTCCCCCCTCTTTCAGCAGAACCATAAACATTCGACAACATCCATGTAAATCCATCAGCTCTATTCCTTAGTAACAGAGTTATAGAACAAGGACCCTGCATATTGTCTAAACATTCAAAATTTGTAGAATCCCAAACTAATAAAAGCCCCCTTGATCGGCCTAAAGGAGGGTAGTGAATCCAATCAAACTGATCATTGCCCCAAAAATTAGAAATTTGATTTCTAGTGATATCGCTAACTTGTGTTTCTTGAATAGTAATGTTGTGGTATGCCTTAAATACAGCTTTGTATTCATTAGGCTTGTCTCCTTTAGAGCCAGGTGAGAAAATTTGTTTCCACATAACTAAAAAGGCATCAGGAACTTTTAGGTTACATAAAAGGATAAGGGTCATTTTGTTTTCCCTTATATTCTTAATAGAGAGAGAAACTCATGTGAAGAGTGTAGGAGGCACCAAAAAGGGGGCTAGGGTTCTTGAGAGTGGGTTGATTCAATACCTTGTAATCTTGTTGGATACATAGTGATATCGTTATCGTTGTCTTCCAGAGTGGATGTAGATCATCTTGATCGAACCACTATAAATCCTTATGTTGTGTGTGCTTGATTTTACTTTGATTTCATTTCTATTTCAATTCTTGATTGATTGTACTTGGAAGAGCCATTTGTTATAACAAATTGGTATCAGAGCTCCGGGCGGGAACGATCTAGGATGGCGGCAAAGTATGAGATTGAGAAATTTGATGGAAGGAATGATTTCAATTTATGGAGGCTAAATATGAGGGCTGTTTTGGTACAACAAGGTTTGGTGAAAAATCTGAAGGGTAAAACGGGTCTAGGAGCAATATCAAGGATGAGGAAAGGGATGAATAATTGGAGAAAGCACATGGATTAATTTTATTGTGTTTCAGCAATGAGGTCTTGAGATAAGTTGCGACGGAAACGACACCGGACGGGCTATGAAACAAGTTGGAAAAGAGGTATATGACTAAATCCGTAACTAATCGTTTATATCTTAATAATAAATTACATATTCTTAGAATGCATAAAGGAATGTCTATTATAGATCATATTGATGATTATAATAAAATTCTCTTGGATTTGGCAAATATTGATGTCAAAATTGAAGATGAAGACTAAGCATTGGGTTTGCTTTGTTCCTTACCACCATCTTATGATAATTTTGTTGATACTGTTATGTATGGAAAAACCACAATTTCCATGGAAGACGTTAAAGCGGCTTTGAACTCTAAGGAGTTAAAGAAGACGGGTATTGATGGTAAAGATAATTCGGGAGATGGGTTGTTTGTAAAAGGAAGAGGAAACCAAAAAGCTGGACTTGATAGGAGTAGATCAAAGTCAAGGTCTAAATCTAAATAAAGGTAAATTATATTGTTATTTTTGTAAGGAACAAGGGCATTTAAAGAAGGATTGTCCAAAAGGAAGAATGTTGAGAAGAATACTAACCAAGGCACCGCAGCAAATTTTGAAGTAGAAAGTGATGATGGAACGGTTCTCACGGTTTATACCGAAAGCTCGGAGGATGGGTGGATTCTTGATTCGGGTGTACTTTTCACATATGTCCTAATAGGGAGTGGTTTACTACTCATCAAGCTAGAAAAGGTGGTAAAGTTCTTATGGGAAACAATGTCACATGTAAAGTGGTGGGTGTAGGTAAAATTCAAATTAAGATGTATGACGGTATGGTGAGGACTTTAACTAAGGTTAGGTATGTTTTGGACTTGAGAAGAAATATGATTTCTTTGGGTACACTTGATTCAAATGGCTGAAAGTATCAAGGTGAAGGTGGATTTATTCGCGTCTCAAGGGGAAGTCTTACAGTTATGAAGGGCGGGAGAATTAATGGTCTTTATACTGTCCATGGTCTTTATCGTGTCCCGTATACTGTCTTTATACGAGAGAATTAAAGTCTTACAAATGGTCTTTATCTGTTGATGGTGGTTTTTAGCTTAGGGGTAAAATCGTAAAACCCTAATCAGACAGTGACGTCACAGAACTTGAGTAATAATGTCCAAACCAAGCACATTTATTGAACCCTTTTAATTTGTCCCAAGAAAATTACCAGTGGTACCTTTTTTAATGCTAATTAGGGTTTCGAAGGCCAAAACCCTAATTCTCACACCACATGTGCCAATGGCCAACCATGACAACCACACCTACCGCGCGCGAAGGCATGCCAACCATGCTAGCGGCACCCATGTGCCAATGGCAAAATCATGCCAGCCACACCTACCGCGCCAAGGCATGCCAACAATGCTAGCGAACCCCTGTGCAATGGAAAACCATGCCATCCACACCTACCGCGCCAAGGCATTCCAACCATGCTAGTCGCACCCCTGTGCCAATGGAAAACCATGCCAGCCACACCTATCGCGCCAAGGCATGCCAACCATGGTAGCCGCACCCCTGTGCCAATCGCAAACCATGCCAGCCATACCAACCCGCCATGCAAACACACCTTGCCATGGCCCCATGCCAACCTAGCCACGCCACCTTGCTGGCCTTCCCTCGCGGCTACCAAAACGAAGGCGTGCAAAAATCAATGGTCGCCTTCAATCCTGTGGAGCCAATCCTAGTCAAAGTCGAGGTTACCAAACTACCTTTGGCCCAAAGTCCTAGCTTGGTCACGAACCTAGCTAGGTCACGCCAAACCTGGCCCCACATGCCAAGCCAAACCGCACCTAGCCAAGCTAGCCACGCCATGCGCCCATGGAAAACCCTTGGTCGCACATGCCAAGCCAAACCGCACCTCCAGCCAAGCTAGCCACGCCATGCCCCCATGGAAAACCTTTGGCCCCACATGCCAAGCCAAACTGCACCTAGTCAAGCTAGCTGTGCCATACGCCCATGGCAAACCCTTTTGCCCCACATGTCAAGCCAAACCGCACCTAGCCATGCTAGCCGCACCATGTGCCAATGGCTTGCCAAACCCTTGGCTCCACATGCCAAGCCAAGCCACACCTTGCCTGGGCCCTAGCCATGCTAGCCTCACCATGTGCCAACGGCTTGCCAAACCCTTGCCCCACGTGCTGTTTTTCAACCGCACCCAGCCATGCTAGCCGCACCATGTGCCAACGGTTTGCCAAAACCCTTGGCCCCACATGCCAAGCTAAACCACACCTTGCCTTGTCCCTAGACATGCTAGCCACACCATGTTCCAACGGCTTGCCAAACCCTTGGCCCCACATGCTAAGCCAAACCGCACCTAGCCATGCTAGCCGCCCCATGTGCCAACGGCTTACCAAACTCCTTGGCCCCACATGCCAAACGCACCTAGCCGCACCACCATGCTGGCCTTCCCTACGCGGCTACCAAAACGAAGGCTTGCATCGATCGACGATCCCCCTTCAATCCCAGGAGAAAATCCTAGCCCTCCAAGGTTACCATACGACGCATGGTAACCTTTGGCCCGAAAACCTAAGTTCGGCTACGCCAAACCACGCCATGCCAATGGCATGCCAACCTAGCCGCGCCACCATGTTGGCCTTCCCTACGTGGCTACCAAAACGAAGGCGTGCGACAATCGATGATTCCCCGTCAATCCCAAGAGAAAATCTAGACATCCAAGGTTACTATACGACTCATGGTAACCTTTGGCCCGAAAACCTAAGCTTGGCCCACGCCACACCATGCCAACGGCATGCCAACCTAGCCGCGCCTCCATGCCACGCCAATGGCATGCCAACCTAGCCGCGCCACCATGCCACTGGAATGCTAACCTAGCCGCGCCACCATCTTTGGCCTTCCCCATGCGGACACCAACGAACGGGCGTGCAACGATCAACGGCTACCTTTCCTCTTAAGATACAAAATCTCGTACCGTCGAAGGTCACCAAGCTACCAAGTCTCCCATGTTTGACTTTCCAGAAACAACCATATGCTACATGTTTTCCACAAAAACATTCGAGACATCAACACATATCGCAAACCTGGGGATCCTCTTTGGGTATTGGTTTGGCGGTTTACAAATGCGGTGTACACTACGCCTGTTATAAGGAAGTGTCATAAGGGTGAGGAGGTTAGTAAATCAGAGGGAGTTAAAAGTGAAACGTTCATGGGACATCAATTCCATACGTTAATGTTTTATGGAACATCAATTCCATGCGTTAACGATTTTATGGAACATCAAATTCCATGCATACGGTTACCACCTCCTCCCATTTACTTACCCATTTTTCCATTCCTTAATGAGACCAGGGTACATTTCACTTCGACTTGTATAAATAGGTCTTACATATTTCCATAGAACAACAAGTTCATTGGGGAATATACAACACTCAGAAAATACTTGCTAGATTACCATTTGTTAGCCTTCCCACTTTTCTGATAAAAGTCGTAGTAACACAACTACTCTTACAGAATTAACTACTCTGGTCTCATGACTTTCCTTGCTTCCCTCCCCAAAACCAACCCATTCTCCTCCACTTTGAGACCGAAGCAAGTCCGGAACGGCCATTTCTTGGTTTAGGCTGGATTTGTACATATTGATCTCTCGAATCTAAAGTACTCCCTTACAATACATTATTTAGGGTTTAAATTGTTTCTCACCCATTACACCCGAAATTAGCAAAATCAGCGGAAACCATTTTCACCTCTGAAACAATTGGCGACCACAGTGGGAGATTGATCTTTCGATTTACAATGTCAATTTTCAATAAATCGATCTCGTGCTTCGACCCGGACATCAAGATGGTAGAAAAAGGCGATCCACTCCGACTCGGTCACCGACGACCCGATTATCAGTCATGACACGACAAGGGATGACTGGGGACTTCCCACTGGAAGTTATAATCAAACAATCCGCCCAAGAACCGAAGCCGAATCGATTATCGAGATAACTCGAATGACCGGGGACTTTCACTGGTCACGGCGGTATTTCCCATAAAGCTCGGTCTTATACTCGGAGGGTTCACTTTTCATCGGAGACCTAAAACCGAGTAAGTATTACCTAGACAAGATACATGGTTTGCTATTTCAAGTTTTCGCGGGAATGACAAAATCGATAGCCATGTTACGCTTTACCCCATGTCATCTATCAATACATGGTTCTAAGTTTTTCCTGGAATGTTTATATCACTCGTAATCATAACCAAAATAATTCATTCCTAAACAATTCATTCCAGAATAATAATCCAAAATCCTCATAGGTAATACTTGTCTGTCAACCCCAAAAATCCAGAAAATCAAAACTATAAACCAGGTTTTCCATTTGCCTTTCAAAAAAAATAAAAAAAAAAAGTTCGAGAAGACATAAATTGTATTCAAGGAAAATTTTCAACAACGGCTTGATCATCTTAGCAAAGGCCTCCTTCGTGCTCTGGAGAGCCGCCCTTTTCAACTTCAGTTGCCTGCACAATTTTTTGAATTCCGCTTCCTACTTCTTCACCATGTCTCGGAAGGACCTTCGATTTGCTTCACCAAAGAACTTTTCAACCTCAGAGAAACCGTCAATGAACCAAGGAGCATTGAACGAACTCCATGCACATATCGTAATGAAACCTCCAGCTTGAAATTACATCCTCAGAAACTGTGTGACCAGTCACGTTGCGCATGTCGTCGATCGAAGACAAGACTTCCTCCACACGCTTAACCAACGCGTATCAACTAATAATTTTCTTGGTCGTGGCAATATGACCGTGGATTTCCCATATCTTGGTGTATAACGCATCATGTTTAGCTAGAACGCTAAATCCCCCAATCAACACGTGATCCGGATAAGGAACCAGGTATGGAGGAACAAAGGTGGCGCCTGCGACTGCATCAATAACCGATTGAGGATCCATAACAACAATTGCGCCGGTGTTCACATGAGAAATCCCCGTCATCTGAGTCACAACAACGCTTTCATCTTGATCGGCCTCTGTTTCAAAGCTACCAGGATTGGCTGACACGGCTGGAGACAAAGCCGTGTCTTCACCAGTTTCCTTATCAAGTTCAGTGTGACGGACCGGAAAATTACGCCTTTGGCGCGTTGCCCCGCAGGCCGTAATCTCCCCGGTGCGCCATGATGAAGCTACGATCCGGGCCTCAAAGCTAGGCAAATGCACGTCCAATTGCCCTTGCAAGCATGCTCGTGGAGCATGACAACGACTAACTTAGCTTCCACCTTTGTTCCAACTTACCCTTGTGCCGCAAAAGGTTCTAAGGCCATAAGGCCAATGCCAATGCATTTTTCATGCGTCTGGCTTTACCTTTACGTAGGGAATTCATAAATGAATTTCCTAGCTAGTGAGCAACCGTCACATTGCCGTGTCTTGTCCAGGCATAAGCCTTAGACTTTAGCGTAGGCCACCCGAGCCCTTGCCATTTCCCACGTTACCTCGCTTACCATCTCTTTATAACTTGATAGGAAGTATGAGCATCCACTTCTTTGGAATGCAACTAAGCCTCATCAAGTCCGGCCACAATCATCTCTTGCGTCGAGCTACCAAGCTTAGATGATATGAGGGGCCAACGTCTTTGGACCGACAATGCTTTGCAACTCATTGCGGCTGCCACGTACCCTTCCCTACTCTAAAGGGATCAAGCACAGGCCGTAGTTCATCCAAGGGACGAGAAAATTAAACCAAATCGTTTGCAAGGTCATGACCTAGCAAAACGGTAATGGCTGAGTTCGTATAAAGCCATTCCGCCAAGATGCATAATCATTATGCATCATCGGGTCCGCGCCGTGGCATAGTGATGCCAACGCATCAAATACCCTCTTCGAAAGGCTACGCAACTATAAATGAGCCTTAGGCATCATTTATGCTCTTCCGGCTAAGCTATGAAGCTTACTTGGTACATAGTCCGCATATGCACCTTCAACCAACTACCCCTCCCTATATATGTCTTAATGGAATTTCTACAAGTATGAAAAGGGGAGCATATTGACATGCTTCACTATTCATGGCCGTTTGCCATGAATTTACGAATGACCGCAATGATTGCGAGTTTCCGTTCATTGCACAATGATTGTGCACCACTCGTTCAATCTGCTTGCACAATGATTATGCGACATTCTCTTTGGCCTATCGCATAATGATTATGCAATATTATCTCGACCAGCCCTCTGCTGGTCCGATGCACAATGATTGTGCGATATTGGTTGTTGGCCAATAACTCTCATAATGCGCAATGATTACGTTTGTAAGCTCAAGGCCACTTACCCAATCGCCTAATGCATCATGATGATGCAATATTGTCCAGCCAAATGCAAACATAATACGCCATTTTGGCGCTGGATTAGCCCTAACCCAATCCACCTTTTCACGCTGCGTGCTTTGGATGAAGCTTCATCACAAGCAAATGGCGCATCTTTTAGCATGCGCCATGCTAAAAACACGGGGTGTTACATTCGACCTCGGAACCTGCGTCGCTCCGTGATATCACTACTAGACACTCTTCAAAAAAAAAAAAAAGGAAGAAGAAGGGCATGGATAAGACTCACTGATTCGCTCTCAGATCGACTAGAGGAAGATTCATCATTGCTATCGGAAGAACTACTCTCGCCATCTCTGGATTCTGAGCTTTCATCCTTCTCGGATTCCCCTTCGTCATGGGTAGGCCTCAACATCACCGCTTTCCATATCAAGAGGTGTTGTTTTCTGACTACGTGCAAGTTTAGAAAAGGCGTTCACACTTATAGGACCCTGGGAAAGGCATAAGGACAGACACTCAGAAATGAGACAAAGACATACGTAATCTGACTAAGTCAAGAAGAAAATTATACGTACTCGCATATTGGAAGAAATAAAAGTCGGGAGAGCCGTCGGACCCGATCAAAACCACCAAAGCACGGCTTTTAGATATTCTCTCCTTCACTTGGGGACTATCTGCATTCGGGCTAACGGATTTTCTCTTGGGACCCCTCGCGATGGAGTTTCCGCTAAAACCGTAGGATAAGGCTTACCGCGACTGTTTTCTACCACACCATTCACAAATCCTGGATAACAAGAAACTCATCCTGCCAAAATATGTTATACTTGGAGGTTGTTCATGGGTTTTGTTCCGCCAAAAGGGAGACTTTTATCCGACACAAGAACACTAGCATCGAGATCACCCGACAACGGGATTTACAGGAACAATCCGGGTGACGAATGAGTGGGACCCTTGGTCAAAACCCATATGCCGAGCAGCTATATCGATGTTGTAGGAGATTGCTTTACTAGATCCTCGTAAGAAAGACGACACATGACCAGGCGTGCATCTCTGCATGTACACCATTTCTCCAACGCTCAGATCCTCTTTATCAGAAGACAAAGAAATGTTCGGAACAGAAGCAAAGACACTGATCTGAGTTATAGACGCATGCACCAGAGCCCATGGACGAAAATTAACCGTGTAGGAGTTGTCAAGAAGTCCGACCAGGTTCGGACCAGTATTTGGGCGCCTGTTCGACCATCGCAGTATCCTAGAGCCACCGCAAGACTGGGGAAGTACAACCAACGGTTTTGGGGCATAGTCCATGTCTGGAGAAAGGCGACATGAATATACGAATCCACTTTCATGTAGCCGTTTGAAGCACGCATGTCCGAAACCAGCTGATCCAGGTGTGCATATAGAGAACCAAGAAACAAACTGCCAATAGGGAGAACGACGCCTTTTGCCAATTTTATGGCAAACTTGATAAGCTCCAGTCTTATCTCTTTCTTACCCGAGCCGTCGTCAAAAATATCTCTGGATAGCCAAAGAGCCAAGAACGCCGCGACGTGAAGTATAATATTCTTCTGATTCAACTCTAACGCGTCGGGAAACCACTGAGACGCCCACCAGTCATAGAAGCACTTCGTCTCGTTTTCCTTCCGAACGAATCCTTTTGATTTCGCGACCAGGGCGGCGCGCATTTCTTCTTCATCTACAGACAGCCTAACATCGAGGTTTCCGATCACGGGAAGGTTTAGGAATACAGCCACGCTCTCTAAGGAAATGGTCATTTCACCCCACCTACATATGGCGTGGGTGTCCTGGACACCATCTGGAAATAAAAGCAGCCAAGCCTAGAATATCTTTCATAATTTGAAGCACTGCGGAGGCTACAACGGCATTAATGATCTGCGCCTTGGTCAAATTAATTTTTACATGCTCCTGACTCAAAATGAATTGCACCCATTTCTCGAAGGGACGCAATGGACTCACAGAGGTTTTGAAATCGATAGGAGGGGAACGATATTCGTTCTTCTGAAGACAAAACCTTAGTACGCCTCCGGGTCGAACTGACTGGTCTCCTCCCTCACTTTCCGGACCGGTCAGAAGAAAAGACACGTACTGAGGGTGGTTTCTCTTAACCGTGGCTGATGTTATAAAGAATTCATCACTTAAGTTTGGCTTGGAGTTGCCAATGTCCCTCGGTACAACAAAACTTTCCTCATGTGATGTCATAATGAAGATTCTCTCGCGCCACTTTCACCTTCCGAACAACTACAACGGAACAATATGAAGAGAAATTATTACGAAAGTGCAGGGAAGTTATTTTATCAGACGCATGAAGACCATACGGGACGCAAGCCAATTGGTTTTAAAGCCATTTTGCACATATGCGAAAAAATAGGGACTGACAAATTCTGCATCACCACTCCGTGCAACGGAAATTTGCGCCTAGCCAAACAGGCGCGGCCCACCACGGGAACTATACACACGGCCACACCAAAACAAGGAGTAAACCCTAAAAACTAGGTTTTCGTGGGGAAGGGATGGCAATTGCTATCGCGTGCTTACTTTGCACAGTGAGTTGAGGCGTTCAACATTACTATGGTATTCATGCCTAAGTACTACTACAAGCTCGTGCAAAACATACCTACGGCTAGGATTCACATCAACACTTTTCTACAAGGTCATGAAAAAGTACGCCTACAACTAGGGTTTACACCAACACAAAAGAAAAGAAAACAATTTAAAGAAGAAGTATTGGAAGGCATACACAGGATTTGCTTGTCCGCTTTGCTTTACTTTTGCCACCACACGATTTGGGATAAAAAAATATTGGCGTGAAACAAAAGTGAAGCCGGCCTTCCTTTTATATATACATGGTACGTGGGAGTTTGAACAAGCAATGGATTTTTTATTTTGAGTCAAGAAAGGAAAAGAGGAAACCGGTCCCGCAGACCAATTTCCGTGCCCAAGACCGCTCACGCCGTGCTTGGCCCACCACGCCAAGCCCGTCCGCTATGCTTTGCCTACCCAAAGGTGTGCACACCTCGCCTCACCGACCACACCTTGCCATGGCCGCACCATGCCAAGCCGTCCACTCCACTATCGCAGGGCCCTATCATGCCAAAGTTGTCCATGCCATGAAAACACCACGCAAACACCAACAACTCGTCGAGCCAACATTATGATGTTCCATAACCCAACCAAGATGATGAGAAGCCGAGATTAAGTCACGCCTCTCACCTCACACTTCCACAGTCTACATGAATAAGATCTATGCAAGGCTGCCAAACGTGGGATCATGAACTCTTCTTGCCACAAATAGCAACCGTGCCAAGCCATCCACCATGCTTGCCTTCCTAAGACCACGCCACCTCTTGGCCCCAGCGTGCCAAGCCATCCGCTCACGCTTTGCCTTCCAAGACTGCGCCCGCTTTGCCTCGGTGATGTACGACCATACCAAGACAGCAACTTTTGTCTCACCACTCCACGGTCCGCATCCCCAGTACAACTTATGCAGTGCCGCCAACACGGGAAACAAAAACTCTCTTCACCTCTCAAAAAGGTTATTCGGATTTTCCTGACCATCTTTGCAATGATTTACGTCTTGATTCCGTCCTTGTCTGTCACCATCATATGCTTACCTCGCAACAAGGCACTTGTTCCGAGGCTAGCGGGGACTTATGCTTGATGGTGGTTTTTAGCTTAGGGTAAAATCGTAAAACCCTAGTCGACACGGTGGCGTCACAGAACTTGAGTAATAATGTCAAAACCAAGCACATTTATCAACCCTTTAATTTGTCGGCAAGAAAATACCAGGGTACCTTTTTTTAATGCTAATTAGGGTTTCGACAGGCCACAACCCTAACTCTCAAACCGCATGTGCCAATGGCCAACCATGACAGCCACACCTACCGCGCGAAGGCATTCCAACCATGCTAGCCGCACCCTTGTGCCAACGGCAAACCATGTCAGCCACACCTACCGCGCCAAGGCATGACAACCATGCTAGTCGCACCCCTGTGCCAATGGCAAACCATGCTGACCACACCTACGCGCAAGGCATTCCAACCATGATAGCCACCCACATGCCGATGGCAAACCATGCCGCCCACACCTACGGAGTACCAAGGCATGCCAACCATGCTAGCACCCCTGTGCCCAATGGCAAACCATGCCGACCACACCTACCATGCCATGCCAAACACACCTTGCCATGGCCCCATGCCAACCTAGCCACGCCCGACACAACGTCCTCGCCCTACTGCGGCCTACCAAAATGAAGGCGTGCAACAATCAACGGTCGCCCTTCAATCCCAGGTGCAAATCCTGCCGTCCGAGGTTACCAAACGACCTTTGGCCCAAAGTCCTAGCTTGGTCACGAACCTAGCTTGGTCACGCCAAACCTTGGCCCCACATGCCAAGCCAAACCGCACCTAGCTGCTAGCCACGCCATGCGCCCATGGAAAACCCTTGGCCGCACATGCCAAGCCAAACCGCACCTAGCCAAGCTAGCACGCCATGCGCCCATGGCAAACCCTTGCCCCACATGCCAAACCAAACCGCACCCTAGCCAAGCTAGCCACGCCATGCGCCCATGAAAACCCTTGGCCGCACATGCCAAGTCAAACCGCACCCTAGCCAAGCTAGCCACGCCATGCGCCCATGGCAAACCCTTGGCCCCACATGCCAAGCCAAACCACACCTAGCCAACCTAGCCAGGCCATACGCCCATGGCAAACCCTTGGCCCCACATGTCAAGCCAAACCGCACCTAGCCATGCTAGCCGCACCATGTGCCAATGGCTTGCCAAACCCTTGGCCCCACATGCCAAGCTAAGCCACACCTTGCCTGGGCCCTAGCCATGCTAGCCTCACCATGTGCCAACGGCTTGCCAAACCCTTGGCCCCACGTGCCAAGCCAAACCGCACCTAGCCATGCTAGCCGCACCATGTGCCAACGGCTTGCCAAACCCTTGGCCCCACATGCCAAGCTAAACCCCACCTTGCCTTGGCCTTAGCCATGCTAGCCACACCATGTGCCAACGGCTTGCCAAACCCTTGGACCCACATGGCAATCCAAACCGTACCTAGCCATGCTAGCCGCCCCATGTGCCAACGGCTTACCAAACCCTTGGCCCCACATGCCAAACGCACCTAGCCGCACCACCATGCTGGCCTTCCCTACGCGGCTACCAAAACGAAGGCTTGCATCGATCGACGATCCCCCTTCAATCAGGGAGAAAATCCACAGCCCTCCAAGGTTACCATACGGCGCATGGTAACCTTTGGCCCGAACCTAAGTTCGGCTCGCCAAACCACGCCATGCCAATGGCATGCCAACTAATCGCGCCACCATGCTGGCCTTCCCTACGTGGCTACCAAAAACGGTTGTGCGACAATCGATGATTCCCCGTCAATCCCAAGAGAAAATCCTAGCCATCCAAGGTTACTATACGACTCATGGTAACCTTTGGCCCGAAAACCTAATCTTGGACACGCCACGCCATGCCAACGGCATGCCATGGCATGCCAACCGCCTAAGCGCCTCCATGCCATGCCAACCTAGCCGCGCCACCATGCCACTAGAATGCTAACCTAGCCGCGCCACCATGCTGGCCTTCCCCTGTGCGGCACCAACGAATGCGTGCAATAATCAACGACTACCTTTCGTCTTAAGATTCAAAATTTCGACCGTCGAAGGTCACCAAGCTACCAAGTCTCCCAAGCTCGACTTTCCAAGCAACAACCGTATCATACATGTTTTCCACAAAAATATTAGAGACATCAACACATATCACAATCGGAGGATCCTATTTGGGTATTGGTTTGGCGGTTTGGTATTTGTTTATGGTGAAAATCGTTTCATTGATTTCGGTAATTTCGGTGGGTGAGTGAGAAATTGATTCAAACCCTAAACAAATGTCTGCACGTGAGCACTTTGTAGGTCGAGATCGATCGTGCATAAGTCCTACTAAACCAAGAAATGGTCGTTCCCAGGACTTGCTTCGGTCACAAAGTGGAGGAGATGGGTTGATTTGGGAGGGAAGCAAAGAAAGGTGTTGAGGAGAGTAGTATCTCGACTTGTATCGAAAGTGAAAGCTTAGGAAGCTTGCAAGAGATGGAAGCTTTTGAGAGAGCTTGCAAAGTTTCCTTTAAAAGTGTGTAAGTGTATAGTATATTTCTCCCACCCAGAGACTTGTTGTCCGGTGGAAATAGTAAGACCTATTTATACAAGTCGAGATTGAAACGTGTCCATGGCCTCATGAAGGAAGAGAGTAAAGGGTGAAATAATGGGAGGAGGTAGTAAATCAGATGGTTTAATGGCGCGTTTTTCACCATTATTTCCTCTTTTATTTAACTTCTTTATTCCTTTTCACGCTTTCTTAATGCGGCGTAGTGTCTGTTGCATCTTTGTGACCATAAACAAAACCTAAAGAAGCATCCCCCGGTTTGTGTCGATGTCTCGAGTGTTGGTTTGCATCTTGAGTGCAAGTGGCGCCTGCTAGTGGCGCGTGTGGCATGTGCCAATGGCATGTGCGGAATGCCTTGGTGGTAGGTTGCACGGTTTGCAAGTTAGGTTACCGAGCGTGTGTGTTTGGCATGTGCCAATGGCATGTGCGGAATGCCTTGGTGGTAGGTTGCCGGTTTGCAAGTTAGGCTTACCCGCGTGTGTGTTTGGCATGTGCCAATGGCATGTGCGGAATGCCTTAGTGGTAGATTGCACGGTTTGCAAGTTAGGCTACCAGCGTGTGTGTTTGGCATGTGCCAATGGCGCGTGCGGCCATGTTGACCTAGTTGCAAGTCTTGCAAACCTAGGGCGGTATGTTTGGCGTGGGCCCAAGGCATAGCGGCTTAGAAATATGGCTTGCGGCACGTGTTGGCATGTGCCAATGGCACGTGTTGGCATGTGCCAATGGCACGTGGCGCCATGTTGACCTAGTTGCAAGTCTTGCAAACCTAGGGCGCTATGTTTGGCGTGGGCCAAAGGCATAGCGGCTTCGAAATATGGCTTGCGGCACGTGTTGGCACGTGCGGCCATGTTGACCCTAGTTGCAAGTCTTGCAAACCTAGGGCGCTATGTTGGGCGTGGGCCAAAGGCATAGCGGCTTGGAAATATGGCTTGCGACATGCGTTGGCATGTGCCAAATGGCACGTGTGTCCATGTTGA
This sequence comes from Papaver armeniacum, assembly GCA_023531295.1. Classification (NCBI taxonomy): domain Eukaryota; kingdom Viridiplantae; phylum Streptophyta; class Magnoliopsida; order Ranunculales; family Papaveraceae; genus Papaver; species Papaver armeniacum. Next base: position 148,614 of record JAJJWW010005689.1, on the reverse strand, counting down.
CCTAGTTGTAAGTCTTGCAAACCTAGGGCGCTATGTTTATGGGCCCAAGGCATAGCGGCTTAGAAATATGGCTTGCGGCACGTGTTGGCATGTGCCAATGGTACGTGCGGCCATGTTGACCTAGTTGCAAGTCTTGCAAACCTAGGGCGCTATGTTTTGGCGTGGGCCCAAGGCATAGCGGCTTAGAAATATGGCAGGGCACGTGTTGGTATGTGCCAATGGCACGTGCGGCCATGTTGACCTAGTTGCAAGTCTTGCAAACCTAGGGCGCTATGTTGGGCGTGGGCCAAAGGCATAGCGGCTTGGAAATATGGCTTGCGACACGCGTTGGCATGTGCCAATGGCACGTGCGCCATGTTTACCTAGTTGCAAGTCTTGCAAACCTAGGGCGCTATGTTTGGCGTGGGCCAAAGGCATAGCGGCTTGGAATTTGATGTTGTTGCCATGGTGCGCAGGGTGCGTCTTGGTTTGGCATTGTTGCCATGGTGCGCAGTATGCGGCTTGGTTTTGGCATTGTTGCCATGGTGCGCAGAGTGCGCTTGATTTGGTATTGTTGCCATGGTGCCGTGCAGATATGCGGCTTGGTTTAGCATTGTTGCCATGGTGCGCAGTATGCGGCTTGGTTTGGCATTGTTTTGCCATGGTGCGCGGTATGCGGCTTGGTTTTGGCATTGTTGCCATGGTCTGCGATATCTGCGGCTTGGTTTAACATTGTTGCCATGGTGCGCATATGCGGCTTGGTTTAGCGTTGTTGCCATGGTGCGCAGTGCGGCTTGGTTTTGGAATTAGGGTTACGTATTTGAAAACCTAATGGGTATTTTGAAAAAATACCCCTATTAATTATTTACACCCTGAGTTAAATGCTCTTAGTTAATGTGTTGCGGGTAACACTAGGTCATGGGGTTTTATGATTTTACCCCTTGTCTAAAAACCACCATCAACATTAAGTCCCTATTTTTAGCTCCTGAACAGGGCTTTGTTGAGTAAGCATAAGATGGTGACAAACTATTAACAAAGAAACCGTAAAGAAAATTGAAGGAGGCTCAGTCGACCTTTTTTAAATAGGATTTGGAATCCTTGCCTCGGCGATTTGCACGACCGGGAGGCTGGCGCGAACCGGGAAGTCGACATCATTGAGAGACAGGAAGGCAGGCGGCGTTGAGAAGTTGACGCGAGTTAGGAAACTGAGCGTGCTAGCTGATGGGACCGGCGCATGATGGGGAAGCTGAGTGTGCTAGCATGGCGCGACTTGGGCGGTCATTGGGAAGTTGGCGCAATTGGTGGGACCGGTGCAACTTGGGCGACATTGGGAAGTTGGGCGTGAGTCGGGAAACTGAGCGTGCTAGCTGGTGGGACCGGCGCAAGGTGGGAAGCTGATCATGCTAGCTGGCGTGACTTGTGTAAACAAGGAGGGAGTAGGTGTTTCCACAGATAGCAAAGTTTCCTTGTTTTGCCTTCCTTCACGCGCGCTTCAATCGGGCATTATCCATGCTAAAATCACAGGCGTTATGTCCCTCATTGCTTCCTTTCCTTTTCTAAGGTTCCGTGTTCATACCCAACGTAATTGCATCATCTCTCTCGTTTGAGAAAGGGTTCTTCTTGTTGAGTTTCTCTCTTTGTCATGTCGCACAGAGACTAACCATCTTCTAACCAGCCAGGTTCTCCAGGTGAAGGCGCGAGGTCGACTCTGGCAGGGAACATCCCAACAAAGGTTATTCGGGTTAAGAAAATCATACCAGGTATGTTTTCTTCTACTTTGTGGACCGACGTATGCTTTACGGCTTGTTTGATGAATGCAAAATTTTCCTTTGTGCTGAGATATCCCGTTGGAGCATGCTTCAAGTTATCGACGAGGATGACCTAGTCGTTTCCCTCCCTTCAAATCCAACCTTGTTGACTGCTGCAGACTTGGAGAACGCTGATTTAGGGATCTCTTTGTCATGAATATCCCTATGCAGGTTCGTCGTTTGAGACTCGTATGAGGTGTCTCTCCTCCAATTATCGGAATGTTGGCGGTTTCCTGGTGCGAAAGAATTTGTGGTCCTTTATACGAGGATATGGAAGACATACGGCCATATTGATACTGGGAGCGTAGTGAAGTGTTGTTCGTCCGCCTTGGTTTCCGTAGTGAATTATCTTTTGCCAATGATTGTTGAGATGGAGAATTTGTCCATCCGTGCTTTCTTGTAGTCAGCCATTCAAAGGTGGGAGAACATGGTGTCCACTCGTGAATCCTTGGAGTTTAATATCACCGGGTTGCGGTATCGTCTCAATATTGTGGAAAGCCTCGTAGCCGGTATCCTTCTCGTAGTGTGATTCTGCCCACGAAGCCATCTTTGGAAGAGGAGAAAGTTTTGGCCTTGGAGTCTCGGAGGATTGAAGATTTGACTCGAGACTTGAAGAGTAGGAATTTTTGATGTAGCATGTTGTAGGGAAGTGATTAGGCGTAGTATGCCTTAAGCCACTTTCCGTTGATGACTTCCTCTAGCTTTCCCATCTTCTTTGATAATCTTGTAGTAACCACTTTGTCATACGCTTTAGTGATTATGTACGGCCCTTCCTATTTGGGAGAAAACTTGATGCCGATGCATCTTCTTTGGATGTGTTTGGCGGTTTTAGCACTGATCTCCTTCCTTAAAAACACTTGGATTTTACATGGTTTTGTCACGCCCGGAAATCCTATTTTTGTATGATTGTGCATGTTCCTCACGCCCCGGATCTTCTGGAGTCTATAGTATCTAGTTCTCGATTACGGTTGAGGGAGTGAAAGCATCTCACGCCGGTAGTCCCCATGCATAACCCACTTTCATTACATCACCTTGATTCCCCCCTCCACGGGGATTTGATATAAACTGATCGTACTCTTCGGATGTGACACTTTGGGATGGTGAAAATTACATGATGACATATTCGGATAGTGCAGGCTCGGGATCCTCCGCGTCCTCGTAAAGTGTTGAAGGCGTCTTCTAGACAGAGAGGTGATGATATTCTTGCGTTGCACCCTTGAAGAGTAGAGGACCTCGTTGTGGGTGCGACTTTTTGGTGGATTGTGTCTTGGAGCTTTGACATGAATGGATCCCGTGTATATCTTCCGTCCTCAAGTATGGTTTACGTGTTTCCATCTTTGTAGTAATTGCTTTGTTGCGGTGAGGCTCCTGGCTGGTATCAACGAGTGAGGGGCAACAGTTCTTGGTTGGAGATGTAATCGGGAGAGACTACATTATCGTGGTAACAAAGTAGGTTGGCTGATATTCTATGGGCTTCCGTGGAAGTAAAAGGATTGGCTAGATGCGTAAGCGAGCAAACTTTGCAGGAAGGAGTGGCGTTGAAGCGAACGTTGAAGCGAAGCCGCTGCCGGAGAACGCTGATGCGTAGCTACTTCTGGAGAGAACGTTGATGCGGAGCTACTTTTGGAGAGAATGTTGGAACGACATCTTGCAACTTTCAGAGCCTTGACGGTTACCATTTTGAAGTCGGAGTCCGCGTCCACGTTCTGTCCAAACTCGACATCCCTCAAGAGAACAAGGTTAGGAGTCCCCGGTTTCATCTATCGATCATGCTTTCTAGGAGAGGTTGGGGTTTGGGAACGGCTTCCCAGGCGGAAGCGCCTGCTTTCCTGATGTAGTGCGGTTGAGGGGTGCAAATATGTCTTGACGCTACGCCTTGGAGAAACATAGAATCTCATATAACTGTTTCATCATAGAATGTACGACTTTGTGGGTGAAGTTCCCATTGTGCGGGTCCTGACGGGAGAAGGGTCTATGTGAACTTCGGGAGAGTTGTTGATTTCCCTTGCTTTCGATTTTTTGAGAAGTCTTTCGATCTTCATGTGTGACGAAATTGGATTGCTTATCCCTTCATCAAGGCGTCTAAGAGCAACGAGAGCCTCTTAAATCTATAAACGCACGTCCCATCGAAGTATCTTTTGTCTTTTCATCAAATCAACGGTGCTAAAGAAGGCTCGGCTTCTTCCGGATCTTCCGGTATCTTGCCCCGATGGTGGAGTAGCGTCTCTCACGTGACGGTTGAAGCTGCCATACTTGAATAACCGTTGGGGTGGCGGAAGAGGCTCCCGGTTGGTGATCGTAAGTGTATCGTGCGGAGATGACACGGTTTTGATCACCCGAAGTCTTTGGAGCCATGGCGCCCATTTCGAAGGGCAAGGATGGTCTTGGAAGGGCGCAAGATGTTAGCGCCTGAAGGATGCAAACTGTTAGCACTGAGTGTGAGACCGCGGGCGGCATGCGCGTGCGGCAGTGTGCCTGGATGTGCGTCTCAGTAGCGTGCACAGTAGCACGTCGGGCAAGCGCCGTACGGCAAGCGCGTCCAGTAAGCGCGTCTCGGCAAGCGTGTCAGCAAGCGCTTCTTTTCTTTCTTCTTCTGTTTCCTCTTTTGAAAAATGTCTAACTCGGGTCGCAGGAGGAATCCGGTTCGGAGGATGATTACTGGGGTAGAGCCACACGAAAACTTGCCTTTGTGACCACCGCTGGTGACTTGGAGATGGGCATTAGCCAATTTCCGACACGAGATGTGGTTCAAATCGGTGGATGATTCTACGATGGTTGTTTGCCGTATACATGGAAGAAGACCCTGCGCAAGTCGTGAGGCCAGTGCAGGCGCCATTTTTGATCCCAGTACTTGGTTCCTTATCCAGGTCATGTCTTTGGTTGGCGGCTTCGGCGTGGCGAAGCATGAGGCGTTGTACACTGAATCTGGGAGAAGTACGGACATATGGCCACAACCAAGAAAATCACTAGTCGATTTGTGCTGGTTAAGCGTATGGAAAGAGGCTTTATCTTATCGAGGATATACGTGGGTGGACCGGTCACACCGTTTCAAGACGTTATTGCCGGCCGGGGAGCACCATCGCGACGTGTGTGTATAAAAAGGAGTTCAACACTTCGTGGTTTGTCGAAGGCCTTGCTTTGAGATCAAAAGTTGAAAAGATGCGAAGAATCGAAAGCCTTTCCGCCGAGGGATTGCACGACAGAGGTGGAACTCGAAAATCTTTCCAAGATGTTGACTATGAAGAGAGCGGCTCTTGAAAATGCAAAGTTGACTTTCTCCAAGAAAAGGACTTTTGTTGGATGATTTTCCTTGAACGTTTCTACGTTAAACTTTCATTTAGGTTCCCTTTTTTTTTTTTTGAAAGACATATTGGATATGTCTGTTTCAAAACTTGATCTTTGATAGATAGCCGGTAGCTTTTGGGGGTATTGGATTATTTACGGATGAATGGTTTTGATAATATGACTACGATTATGTTTTGGGAAAAGAATATTGCTTTTATGAAAGTGTGTGCTAGCAATAGGCACAAGACTCCGTAGTATGACGGTTTTACTAAGAACCTAAAAATAGATCAGTATATCTCGCCCGATCCGTTTACTCACTTCATAGGTTTTGCGAACACGCCCCTCTCCATGTAAAAGGCGGTTTTGATGGCGTTTTTGCTGGTAGCATCGCCAGCAAGTCCCCGATCGCTGGTAGCATCTTCGGTGAGTCCCCAGTTTCCTCATGTAGTTTTTGGTGCGGTAGGGTCGATGCGGTGGTTGAGTCGGATTGAGTGGTAGCATCTTCGGCGAGTCCCGGTTTTTTCGTGTAGTTTTACGACTAGTAACCGGGTTGCACAGTAGTTGCGTCGGATTGAGTCGCCTTCCCCTACCATCTTGACATCTCGGGTCAAGAACGAGATCGACGGATACGACATTGTGGCCAGATAGATCAAACCTCCCGCTGTGGTCGCCCAATTGTTTATGGGTGAAAATCGTTTCAGCTGATTTCGGTAATTTCGGTGGGTGAGTGAGAAATTGATTCAAACCCTAAACAAATGTGCTGCACGTGAGCACTTTGTAGATTCGAGAGATCGATCTGTACAAGTCCGGCCTAAACCAAGAAATGGCGGGTTCCCGGACTTGCTTCGGTCACAAAGTGGAGGAGAAGGGTTGATTTGGGGAGGGAAGCAAAGAAAGGTGTTGAGGAGAGTAGTATCTCGACTTTGTATCGAAAGTGAAAGCTTAAGAAGCTTGCAAGAGATGGAAGCTTTGAGAGACCTTGCAAAGTTGCCTTTACGAGAGTGTAAGTGTAGTATATTTCTCCGACCGAGACTTGTTGTCAACGGTGGAAATAGGTAAGACCTATTTATACAAGTCGAGATTGAAACGTACCCTGGCCTCATGAAGGAAGAGAGTAAAGGGTGAAATAATGGGAGGAGGTGGTAACCGCATGGTTTAATGGGCGAACGTTTTCACCATTATTTCCTCTTTTATTTGACCGCTTTATTCCTTTTCACGCTTTCTTAATGTGAGCGTAGTGTGTACGCGCATTCGTGACCGCAAACCAAAACCCTAAAGAAGCATCCCCCAGTTTGTGTCGATGTCTCGAGTGTTGGTTGCATCTTGAGTGCAAGTGAAGTGCGCCCGCTAGTGGCGCGTGTGGCTTGTGCCGATGGCATGTGCCAATGGCATGTGCGGAATGCCTTGGTGGTAGGTTGCACGGTTTGCAAAGTTAGGTTACCGAGCGTGTGTGTTTGGCATGTGCCAATGGCATGTGCGGAATGCCTTGGTGGTAGGTTGCACGGTTTGCAAGTTAGGCTACCAGCGTGTGTGTTTGGCATGTGCCAATGGCATGTGCGGAATGCCTTGGTGGTAGGTTGCACGGTTTGCAAGTTAGGCTACCAGCGTGTGTGTTTGGCATGTGCCAATGGCGCGTGCGGCCATGTTGACCTAGTTGCAAGTCTTGCAAACCTAGGGCGCTATGTTTTGCATGGGCCAAGGCATAGCGGCTTAGAAATATGGCTTGCGGCACGTGTTGGCATGTGCCAATGGCACGTGCGGCCATGTTGACCTATTTGCAAGTCTTGCAAACCTAGGGCGCTATGTTTGGCGTGGGCCAAAGGCATAACGGCTCGGAAATATGGCTTGCGGCACGTGTTGGCATGTGACAATGGCACGTGCGGCCATGTTGACCTAGTTGCAAGTCTTGCAAACCTAGGGCGCTATGTTGGGCGTGGGCCAAAGGCATAACGGCTTGGAAATATGGCTTGCGACACGTGTTGGCATGTGCCAATGGCACGTACGGCCATGTTGACCTAGTTGCAAGACTTGCAACTAGGGCGCTATGTTTGGCGTGGGCCCAAGGCATAGCGGCTTAGAAATATGGCTTGCGGCACGTGTTGGCATGTGCCAATGGCACGTGCGGCCATGTTGACCTAGTTGCAAGTCTTGCAAACCTAGGGCGCTATGTTTGGCATGGGCCCAAGGCATAGCGGCTTAGAAATATGGCTTGCGGCACGTGTTGGCATGTGCCAATGGCACGTGCGGCCATGTTGACCTAGTTGCAAGTCTTGCAAACCTAGGGCGCTATGTTGGGCGTGGGCCAAAGGCATAGCGGCTTGGAAATATGGCTTGCGACACGCGTTGGCATGTGCCAATGGCACGTGCGGCCATGTTGACCTAGTTGCAAGTCTTGCAAACCTAGGGCGCTATGTTTGGCGTGGGGTCCAAGGCATAGCGGCTTAGAAATATGGCTTCAACGGCACGTGTTGGCATGTGCCAATGGCACGTGCGGCCATGTTGACCTAGTTGCAAGTCTTGCAAACCTAGGGGCGCTATGTTTGGCGTGGGCCCAAGGCATAGCGGCTTAGAAATATGGCTTGCGAACGTGTTGGCATGTGCCAATGGCACGTGCGGCCATGTTGACCTAGTTGAAAGTCTTGCAAACCTAGGGCGCTATGTTGGGCGTGGGCCAAAGGCATAGCGGCTTGGAAATATGGCTTGCGACACGCGTTGTCATGTGCCAATGGCACGTGCGGCCATGTTGACCCTAGTTGCAAGTCTTGAAACCTAGGGCGCTATGTTTGGCGTGGGCCCAAGGCATAGCGGCTTAGAAATATGGCTTGCGACACGCGTTGGCATGTGCCAATGGCACGTGCGACCATGTTGACCTAGTTGCAAGTCTTGCAAACCTAGGGCGCTAGGTTGGGCGTGGGCCAAAGGCATAGCGGCTTGTTAATATGGCTTGCGACACGTGTTGGCATGTGCCAATGGCACGTGCGGCCATGTTGACCTAGTTGCAAGTCTTGCAAACCTAGGGCGCTAGGTTGGGCGTGGCCAAAGGCATAGCGGCTTGTTAATATGGCTTGCGACACGTGTTGGCATGTGCCAATGGCACGTGCGGCCATGTTGACTTAGTTGCAAGTCTTGCAAACCTAGGGCGCTATGTTGGGCGTGGGCCAAAGGCATAGCGGCTTGGAAATATTACTTGCGACACGTGTTGGCATGTGCCAATGGCACGTGCGGCCATGTTGACCTAGTTGCAAGTCTTGCAAAACCTAGGGCGCTATGTTTGGCGTGGGCCAAAGGCATAACGGCTTGAATTTGGCGTTGTTGCCATGGTGCGCAGAGAGCGGCTTGGTTTGGCATTGTTGCCATGGTGCGCAGTATGCGGCTTGGCTTGGCATTGTTGCCATGGTGCGCAGGGTGCGGCTTGATTTGGCATTGTTGCCATGGTGCGCAGTATGCGGCTAGGTTTGGCATTGTTGCCATGGTGCGCAGTATGCGGCTTGGTTTGGCATTCTAAGCCGTTATGCCTTTGGCCCACGCCAAACATAGCGCCCTAGGCTTTCAAGACTTGCAACTAGGTCAACATGGCCGCACGTGCCATTGGCACATGCCAACACGTGTCGCAAGCCATAATTCCAAGCTGCTATGACTTTGGCCCACGCCAAACATAGCGCCCTAGGCTTGCAAAACATGCAACTAGGTCAACATGGCCGTACGTGCCAATGGCACATGCCAACATGCTCGCTAGCTAGCTTACCTATCAAGGTTACGGCCCTAACGGCCCCGCATGCCATTGGCACATGCCAACATGCCTCGCCATAGCTAGCTTCCCCTATCAAGGTCACGGCCCTAATGGCCCCGCACGCCATTGGCACATGCCAACATGTTTGCTAGCTAGTTTCCTTATCACGGACCTAACGGCCACGCATGCCATTGGCACATGCCAACATACTCGCTAGCTAGTTTCCCTATCAAGGTCACGGCACTAATGGCCACGCATGCCATTGGCACATGCCAAACGCACACGCTGGTAGCCTAACTTGCAAACCGTGCAACCTACCACCAAGGCATTCCGCACATGCCATTGGCACATGCCAAACGCACACGCTGGTAGCCAAAACTTGCAAACCGTGCAACCTACCACCAAGGCATTCCGCACATGCCATTGGCACATGCCACACGCGACACTAGCAGCACCACTTGCACTCAAGATGCAACCAACACTCGAGACATCAACACAAACTGGGGGATGCTTTTTTTTAGGGTTTTGGTTTGGTGGTCACAGTATGCAGCGTACACTACGCTCACATTAAGAAAGCGTGAAAAGGAATAAAGCGGTCAAATAAAAGAGGAAATAATGGTGAAAAACGTTTTGCACCCATTAAACCATGTGGTTACCACCTCCTCCCATTATTTCACCCTTTACTCTCTTCCTTCATGAGGCCAGGGTACGTTTCAATCTCGACTTGTATAAATAGGTCTTACCTATTTCCACCCGCATCTATGTGTCTCGGTCGAGAGAAATATACTACACTTACACCTCGTAAAGGCAACTTTGCAAGCTCTCCCAAAAGCTTTCATCTCTTGCAAGCTTCCTAAGCTTTCACTTTCGATACAAGTCGAGATACTACTCTCCTTAACACCTTTCTTTGCTTACCTCCCCAAATCAACCCTTCTCCTCCACTTTGTGACCGAAGCAAGTCTGGAACGGCCATTTCTTGGTTTAGGCCGGACTTGTACAGATTGATCTCTTGAATCTATAAAGTGCTCACGTGCAGCACATTTGTTTAGGGTTTGAACCGCTTCTCACTCACCTACCGACTTTCACCAAATCGGCGAAACGATTTTTACCCATAAACAATTGGCGACCACAATGGAGGATTGATCTATCGGCTATAATGTCGATCGTCGATCTCGTTTCTCGACCTAGATGTCAAGATGGTAGGGGAAGGCAACTCGATCCGACTCAACTACCGGAAACGACTCGGTTACCGGTTTGCAAAAAACTACACGAGAAAACCTGGGACTCGCTGAAGACGCTACCAAAGAATTGGGGACTAATCACACATGCTACCAAAGAAAGCTTTCTTGCTACGAAGAAAGCCGCCTTTTACTTGGGAAAGAGGCGTGTTTTGCAAGTGAGTAAATTTAGATTGGGCAAGATATACGATCCGTTTTTTTAGGTTCTTAATAAACCGCCATACTATTGCAAGGTGCCTATTGCTAGCACACACTTTCATAAAAGCAATATTCCTTACCCAAAACATAACCAGAGTTATATTATCAAAACCATTCATCCCATAAATAACCCAACACCCTAAAAAGCTACCACTATCTATCAAAGGTTGAGTTTTGAACCCTTGACATCCAATATGTCTTTCAACAAAAAAAAAAAAAGAACCTAAATGAAAGTTTAACAGAGAAACGTTCAAGGAAAATCGTCCAATGATGTCCGCTCTTCTTGGAGAAAGTCGCCTTGCGTCTTCAAGAGCCTCTCTCTTCATAGTCAACATCTTGAAAGCTTTTCGAGTTCCATCTCCTGTCGGGCGATCTCCTCGCGTAAAAGCTTTCGATTACTGCATCTTTCAACTTTTGGATCTCAAAGCCAAGGCCTTCGACAAACCACGAAGTGTTGAAATCCTTTCCACGCACACGTCGCGATGGTGCTCCGCCCGGCAATAACGTCTTGAAACGGTGTGACCACCACCTCACGCATATCCTCGATGGAAGACAAAGCCTCTTCCACACGCTAACCAGTCGCGAATCGACTAGTGACTTTCTTGGTCAGAGCCATATGTCCGTGCTTCTCCCATTCTCGGTACAACGCCTCATGCTTAGCCTAAGACGCTAAAACCGCCAACCAGCACATGACCCGGGATAAGGAACCAAGTACAGAGGATCAAAAATGGCGCCCGCAAGTGGCCTCACGACTTCGCAAAGGATTTTCTTCCATGTCTACTAAGAACAACCATCGAGAGAATCATCCACCATCCGAACCACGTTCGTGCACGGCAATTGGCTAACTACCATCTCCAAGTCACCAGCGGTGGTCACCAAAGGCAAGTTTTCGTGTGACTCCATCCCGAATCATCCTCCGAACCGATTCCTCCCGTAAACTTGAGTCGACATTTTTCAAAAGAAGAAACGAGAAGAAGAAAGAAAGAAATGCGAAACTCACCGAACCACATCCCGAAGAAGAACCAAGACGGAGAATCACTCTCGCTTGTTGAACTTTCTTCTTTCTCCGACTCATCACCGCTATGAGTAGGCTCGGCCGCCCACTCCTTGGAAACTGCCTCCTCTCGGCAACGTGCAAGGGCAGCGAAAGCGTTAACACTACCGAAGCCCCAGGAAACAAGACACATACTCTCACCAGAAATTTACGTGTGTTTTGAGACAAACCCATGAAGAGGCGACACATACTCCGTTCCTTGGCCTGGGGCTTTCCGAATTGCTAGGCAACTTTCTCTTGGGATCTCTCAACATTGATACTCCTTCGAACTGGCCGAGAAGGTTTGCAAACGAACGTTTTCCACCGCATTATTCACAAAATCGCTGGATCATAGTAAACTCGTCGAGCCAAAACTCATTATAGCCGAAGGTCGCCGGTTACTCTTCCCATCTCGAAAAAGGAAAGACGGATACCCGCTTTGCTGGACACTGGGCGTCAAGGGCGACACGCAACGAATCCTTAGGGATTACCTACTGCAAACGAGAGGCACCCCTTGATCGAAACCCATGTGACGAGCAAGCACCGGCCAATATTGTAAGCGCCTATCCGGAAAGACCCACGAAGAAAGACGGCATATAACCGGCAGCGACTTTGAATGAACAGAGTTTTCACCAACGCTCAAATCGTCATCGAAGACAAAGACATGAAGCGGAAAGCAGAAGCAAAAGTGCCAATTTGAGTCACCGAATTATGGACTGGCCCCCATGGACGAAAAATTGATTTCATGCAACTTATCAAGAAAACTAACCAAGCTCACGCCAACTCTTGACCTTGCTCACCCATCGAAGAATTCGGGAGCCACCCCAACTCACGGAAGCGAAGGCAGCAGCTTGAGCATACTTATCAAAGTGCTCCATAGCCAGACTTGCGGAAAAGCAACGTGCACATATGAATCCACTTTCATGAAACCATTCAAACTCGCATGTTCGCAACTGGTGATCCAGGATGCACATACGGGGAACCAGGGAACAGCTTGCCAATGGGAAGAACTTCACCCTTTGCCAATTTCAGCAATCGCCAACAACTCTGGTCTTATTCCTTCTTGCCAGAACCGTCATCAAAAATGTCTCTAGACAACCGAGAGAGCCAAAATGTTGCGACATGAAGATCACCGCTTTTCTGCTTGAGCTCCAACTCGTCCGGAAACCATTGAGATATCCACCAACCGTAAGGGCACCTTTCATCCTCTTTTCCGGTGAGAGTCCTTCGACTTAATGGAGTCCTTCCGAGCGAAATCTGAACTTAGCTGCCAGGTCATCCCGCATCTTCGCCTCACTTTCGGATAATTGGATTCCGAGATTTCCCGATTCACGAAGATTGAAAAAGAGAGCCACACTCTCCAAGGAGAAAGTTATCTCACCCATCTACATATGATTGTATGGGTGTCCGAACACCATCTGAGATGAAAGCAACTAAGCACGGGATGTCCTTCCTAATCAAGATTTACTGAAGTCTTGATAAAGATCAATGACCCGCGCTTGAGTCAAGATGGTATTTATACGCTCCTCGCCACCATGAACTCAACCCATCTGTCAAAAGAACGCAATGGACTTTGACACATCCTAAAGTCAATGTTGGAAGAGGAATATACCCCTTTATGAAGACAAAACCGAATGGTGCTCTGCAGGCGAACCGAGCGTGTCTTCCGTCATCCTCACCACCGGTTAGCAAAATTGGCACGAAACTCCGTGATTCTTCCGAGAAGCGAGGAGAGGGCTCTAGTGAAGAATTCATCATCTGTATTCGGTTTGGAATTATGAGCATCCTTCGACGAAGTGAAATGTGGTTCGAGTAACATCTTATCGAATTCCTTCATAACAATTTGGTAATAAGATATCTGCACAAAACAAATGGAGAAAGACGGGTTATCTCCCTGACACATAATCGTACCCAACAAATTCGGTTTCAAGACTATATACACGGTATTTTATTCGGGTTCAAGACTATATACGCAGTATTTTTCCGGGTTCGAAACTATATACGTGGCATTCTATACGGGTACAAGTGTGTCTACAGATCCTTCTTCGGGTTCAAAAATATATATGGAGCATTTTTCTATTGGTCCAAAACTACGCGCGTGATACTTCTTTCAAAAGCAAAATCATATATACAATATTTCCCGGGGTTCGAAGTCATATGAAGCATATACACGTATTCTTCTTCGGGATTCATACGGGGTTCTCTACGGGTTCGAAATACACACGCAGATTTTCCTCGAGAGGCACGCCAAGGAATCATATGCAAGGATTGTGAAGCGCCTACTTTTAAGTGTATACCTATATATAAAAAAAAAAAAAAAAAAAGAGAAAGAATAGTACTCGAAGACATACCTGGAAGCTGGTTTCTCCTTGCCGCTAGTATGAAAAGAGGAAAGAATAAAGCGCAATATGGGGAGAAAGGGGCTTTATATATATATACATATATAGGCGTGAAAGACTTTGAAATAGGGAAGGATTCCCCTTTCACCAAAAATCACGTGTGTAAGAAAAAGGGCCCACAAATTGCGACTTCCCAATGCCGCCCAAGTCACGCCCCGCAAGCATGGTTTCCAAGATTAGACCGACTTCTCAATGCCGCCAAGTCACGCCACAAGCATGGTTTCCAAGTTTGGACCGGTTCCACATTGCGACTTCCCAATGCCGCCCAAGTAACGCCTGCAAGCATGGTTTCCAAGATTAGACCGACTTCTCAATGCTGCCCAAGTCACGCCTGCAAGCATGTTTTCCAAGTTGGACCGGCCCCACCAATTGTGCCAGCCTCCTGATTTGTGCAAAACTACCAGAGGCAAGGATTCCAAATCCTATTTATAAAAGGTCAGACAAGCCTCCTTCAATTTTCTTTACGGTTTGCTGTTAATAGTTTGTCACCATCTTATGCTTACCTCGCAACAAAGCCCCTGTTCCGAGCTAAGCGCGGGACTTAATGTTGATGGTAGATTTTAGACAAGGGGGTAAATTCGTAAAACCCCATGACCTAGTGTTACCTGCAACACATTGAATAAGTGCATTTAACTCGGGTGTAAATAATTAATAGGGGTATTTTTCAAAATACCGGATTAGGTTTTCAACACAACCCTAATTCCAAAACCAAGCCGCATATCGCGCACCATGGCAATCATGCCAAAACCAAGCCGCATCTCGCGCACCATGGCAACCATGCCAAACCAAGCCGCATCTTTGCGCACCATGGCAACCATGCCAAACCAAGCCGCATATCTTTGCGCACCATGGCAACCATGCCAAACCAAGCCGCATCACTGCGCACCATGGCAACCATGCCAAACCAAGCCGCATACTACGCACCATGGAAACCATGCCAAACCAAGCCGCATCTTGCGCACCATGGCAACAATGCCAAACCAAAACGCATACGCGCACCATGGCAACAATGCCAAGCCAAGCCGCAAGATTGCGCACCATGGCAACCATGCCAAACCAAGCCAGCATCTTTGCGCACCATGGCAACCATGACAAACTGCCGCATACCGCGCACCATGGCAACCATGCCAAACTAAGCCGCATACTCATGCGCACCATGGCAACCATGCTAAACCAAACCGCATCTGGCGCACCATGGAAACCATGCCAAACCAAGCCGCATCACAGCACCATGGCAAGCCATATTTCCAAGCCGCACCTCCGCGCACCATGGCAACAATGCAAATTCAAGCCGCTATGCCTTTGGGCCCACGCCAACATAGCGCCCTAGGTTTGCAAGACTTGCAACTAGGTCAACATGGCCGCACGTGCCATTGGCACATGCCAACACGTGCCGCAAGCCATATTTCTAAGCCGCTATGCCTTTGGCCCATGCCAACATAGCGTCCTAGGCTTGCAAGACTTGCAACTAGGTCAACATGGCCATACGTGCCATTGACACATGCCAACACGTGCCATTGGCACATGCCAACACGTGCCGCAAGCCATATTTTTAAGCCGCTTATGCCTTTGGCCCACGCCAAACATAGCGCCCTAGGCTTGCAAGACTTGAACTAGGTCAACATGGCCGCACGTGCCATTGGCACATGCCAACACGCGCCGCAAGCCATATTTCTAAGCCACTATGCCTTTGGCCCACGCCAAACATAGCGCCCTAGGCTTGCAAGACTTGCAACTAGGTCAACATGGCCGCACGTGCCATTGGCACATGCCAACACGTGTCGCAAGCCATAATTCCAAGCCGCTATGCCTTTGGCCCACGCCAAACATAGCGCCCTAGGATTGCAAAACATGCAACTAGGTCAACATGGCCGTGCGTACCAATGGCACATGCCAACATGCTCGCTAGCTAGCTTCCCTATCAAGGTTACGGCCCTAACGGCCCCGCATGCCATTGGCACATGCCAACATGCTCGCTATCTAGCTTCCCTATCAAAGTCACGGCCCTAACGGCCCCGCATGCCATTGGCACATGCCAAAATGCTTGCTAGCTAGCTTCCCTATCAAGGTCACGGCCCTAATGGCCCCGCACGCCATTGGCACATGCCAACATGTTTGCTAGCTAGTTTCCTTATCACGGCCCTAACCCGCCACGCATGCATTGGCAGATGCCAACATACTCGCTAGCTAGTTTCCCTATCAAGGTCACGGCCCTAATGGCCACGCATGCCATTGGCACATGCCAAACGCACACGCTGGTAGCCTAACTTGCAAACCGTGCAACCTACCACCAAGGCATTCCGCACATGCCATTGGCACATGCCAAACGCACACGCTGGTAGCCAAAACTTGCAAACCGTGCAACCTACCACCAAGGCATTCCGCACATGCCACACGCGCCACTAGCAGCACCACTTGCACTCAAGATGCAACCAACACTCGAGACATCAACACAAACTGAGGGATGCTTCTTTAGGGTTTTGGTTTGGCGGTCACAGCTGCAGTTGTACACTACGCTCACATTAAGAAAGCGTGAAAAGGAATAAAGCGGTCAAATAAAGAGGAAATAATGGTGAAAAACGTTTTCACCCATTAAACCATGCGGTTACCACCTCCTCCCATTATTTCACCCTTTACTCTCTTCCTTCATGAGGCCAGGGTACGTTTCAATCTCGACTTGTATAAATAGGTCTTACCTATTTCACCGGACAACAGTGTCTCGGTTATGAGAAATATACTACACTTACACTCTCAGAAAGGCAACTTTGCAAGCTCTCCCAAAAGCTTTCATCTCTTGCAAGCTTCCTAAGCTATCACTTTCTGATACAAGTCGAGATACTACTCTCCTCAACACCTTTCTTTGCTTCCCTCCCCAAATCAACCCTTCTCCTCCACTTTGTGACCGAAGCAAGTCTGGAACGGCCATTTCTTGGTTTAGGCCGAACTTGTACAGATTGATCTCTCGAATCTATAAAGTGCTCACGTGCAGCACATTTGTTTAGGGTTTGAACCAGTTTCTCACTCACTCTACCGAATTTACCGAAATCGCGAAACGATTTTTACCCATAAACGAGCAGATGCGGCTTGGTTTGGCATTGTTGCCATGGTGCAGTGATGCGGCTTGGTTTGGCATTGTTGCCATGGTGCGCAGTGATGCGGCTTGGTTTGGCGTTGTTGCCATGGTGCGCAGGGTGCGGCTTGGTTTTGGAATTAGGGTTCTGTGTTGAAAACCCTAACTGCATTTTGAAAAATACCCCTATTAATTATTTACACTGAAAGTTAAATGCTCTTAGTTAATGTGTTGCGGGTAACACTAGGTCATGGGGTTTTACGATTTTACCCCTTATCTAAAAACCACCATCAACAACAGCGTGTGGCGTACACTACGCCCGTCATATGGAAGTGTCATAAGGGTGAGGCGGTTAGTAAATACAGGGAGTTAAAAGTGAAACGTTCATGGGACATCAATTCCATACGTTAATATTTTATGGAACATCAATTCCATGCGTTAACGATTTTATGGAACATCAAATTCCATGCATACGGTTACCACCTCCTCCCATTTACTTACCCATTTTTCCATTCCTTAATGAGACTGGGTACGTTTCACTTCGACTTGTATAAATAGGTCTTACCTATTTCCACTGAACAACAAGTTCATTGGGGAATATACAACACTGATAAAATACTTTCTAGCTTACCATTTGTTAGCCTTCCTACTTTTCTCGATACAAGTCGTAGTAACACAAATACTCTTCCGAATCAACTATTCTGGTCTCATCACTTTCCTTGCTTCCTCCCCAAACCAACCCATTCTCCTCCACTTTGTGACCAAGCAAGTCCGAATCGGCCATTTCTTGGTTTAGGCTGGATTTGTACAGATTGATCTCTCGAATCTAAAGTACTCCCTTGCGAGTACATTGTTTAGGGTTTAAATTGTTTCTCACTTGTACACCAAATTACCGAAATCAGCAGAAACCATTTTCACCTACAAACAATTGCAATGTACTATTGTAACAGTGATGCAATTGTATGTTCTTCAAGTTCTGAAGATGATATTTGCTGAGTTGTGGCATATGCGGTTAGGGCATATGAGCGAGAGGGGGTTATCTTTTTTGAGCAAGGAGGGATTGCTTTGTGGTCATACAACAGGTAAGCTTTATTTCTGTGAACATTGTGTCTTTGGGAAACAGTGTAGAGTTAAGTTTAGTACAACTATTCATAATACCAAGGGTATTTTGGATTATATTCATTCTGATCTTTGGGGTCCTTCTCGGGTGGAGTCACATGATGGTGGTAGATATATGTTGACATTCATTGATGATTTCTCAAGGAAAGTATGGGTATTCATACTTAAACACAAAGATGAAACTTTTGTCAAGTTCAAGCAATGGAAGACTATGGTTGAGAAGAAAACCTGATAGGCAGATAAAGTTCTTGAGGATAGACAATGGTTTGGAATTTTGTGGGGGTGAGTTTAATAAGTTCTGCAAGGAGCAAGGATTGTGAGACACCGCACAGTCGGAAAAACACCACAACAAAATAGTGTTGCAGAAAGGATGAACAAGACCATAATGGAGAAGGAAAGGTACATGCACTCCAATGCCGGGTTAACAAAGCAGTTTTGGGCAGAAGCAGCAAACACATCAGCTTATTTAGTGAACAGATCTCCATCGACTGCAATTAAGTGTAAGACTCCAAATGAAGTCTGGACAGGTTCACATGCTAACTATGAAGAGTTGAAGATTTTTGGATGTCCAGCCTATGCTCATGTGAATGAAGGGAAGATATAGCCTAGAGCAAAGAAGTGTATATTTCTTGGGTATGCAAAGGGTGTGAAAGTCTACAGGTTATGGTGTCCGGAAGAGAGATTAAATAAGTTTATTATCAGTAGACATGTGAAATTTGATGAGCAATCGATGTTGAATCAAAAGAATAAAGATCTAGATGGAAGAGCGAAGACGGTGTTAGTGATAAGGTGGAGCCTAGTGACCAGGTGGAACTTGAGATGCAAGTTCAAGGAAACAATGAGACTGTTGTTTCCGATGATGATGATCAGGATATTGTTCAAGCACTTTCCCAGGAAGATGAAGCACACGACCATGAGTACAATCTTGTAAGAGACAGAGAGAGAAGCAAGTCAGACCGCCTCAAAGATATGGTCGTGCTGATTTGGTTGTGTATGCACTTGCAGTGGGTGAGAGCATTGATAGGGATGAGCCAAGAACCTATGAAGAAGCAATCGGTGGTGAAGAATCAGCAGAATGGTGAGCTTCTGCAATTGAAAAAATTGAGTCTCTTGACAAGAATGACACTTGGGAGATAGTTGCAAGGACAAAGGGATAGAAGATTGTTGGAAGCAAATAGGTCTTCAAGAAAAAAGAAGGTACTTCAGATGGTGAAGTAACAAGGTACAAGGCAAGGCTTGTGGCAAAGGGGTTTACACAAAGAAGGCATTGACTACAATGACGTATTTTCTCCTGTTGTTAAACATAGTTCTATTAGAACATTGCTTGCTATAGTTGCTTTGAAAGATCTAGAATTGGAACAACCCGGATGTTAAGATAGCTTTCCTTCATGGTGATTTGGAAGAGCATATTTATATGCAACAACAAAAAGGTTTTGAAGTTCCTAGCAAAGAAGATCATGTATGTTTGTTGAATAAATCTCTGTATGGTTTGAGGCAATCTCCAAGGTAGTGGTATAAACGTTTTGACACGTTTATGTTGGCAAATGGCTATGATAGGAGTAAGTATGCTAGTTGTGTATATCACAGGAAACTCCAAGATGGTTCATTTGTGTATTTGCTTTTGTATGTTGATGATATGTTGATAGCTTTCAAAGACATGTCGGAGATATCGCGAAGTTGAAGGTGTAGTTGATTAGTGAGTTTGAGATGAAATATTTTGGTGTAGCAAAGAAGATATTGGGCATGGAGATTCATAGAAACCGAGCTGAAGGAAAATTTTATTTGTCCCAGAAGGCTTACATCGAGAAGGTGTTTGAGCGGTTTGGTATGAAAGATGAAAAACCAGTAAGTACTCCTTTGGAAGCTCATTTTAAACTTTCCAAAAGGAAATCACCTCAAACAATGAAGAGGCAGATTACATGTCTCGAGTTCCATATGCAAGCGCAGTTGGTAGCATCATATATGCTATGGTTTGTACAAGGCCGGATATCGCACAAGCTATGAGTGTGGTAAGTAGATACATGGGAAATCCCGGGAAGGTTCATTGGCAAGTTGTAAAGTGGATTTTAAGGTATCTAAGGGGCAGTACAGATGTTGGTTTAGTGTTTGATAAACACTATGGTGATTCGAAAAATGTTTTGGGTTATGTTGACTCTGATTACGCAGGTGATCTTGATAGAAGAAGGTCGTTGATAGGTTATACTTTTACATTGTGTGGTAGTACTATCAGTTGGAGGTTGGTTTTGCGAAGCATAGTTGTATTGTCTACAATCGAGGCGAGTACATGGCAGCCATGGAAGCGATGAAGGAAGGTATATGGTTGATGGGTTTGGTTGGTGATCTGGGATTGAAGCAAGAGAGTGCGGTTTTGTTTTGTGACAATCAAAGTGCCATTCACTTGACTAAGAATCAGATGTATCATGAGAGAACGAAGCACATCGCCGTCGGGTATCATTTTATCAAGGATGCAGTTGAGGAAGGGAAGATAGCGATGCTGAAGGTTCCTACAATGGATAACCTATGCAGACATGTTGACGAAGCCGGTTCCAAGTATCAAGTTCAAGCATTGCTTGGACTTGGTTGGTGTCAACAGGTGTTGAGAGCCCTTGAGGGGGCTGAGCGAAGACGATGATGATGAGTGGTGATGGTATTCAAGTCAAGGTGGAGATTTGTTGTAGTATGCCTTGAATACGGTTTGTATTCAGTTGGGCTTGTCCCCTTTAGAGCCCAGGTGAGAAACTTTGTTTCCACATAACCAAAAAGGCATCAGGAACTTTTAGGTTAGATAAAAGGATATGGGTCCTTTTGTTTTCCCTTATCTTGTTAATAGAGAGAGAAACTCATGTGAAGAGTGTGGGAGGCACCAAAAAGGGGGCTAGGGTTCTTGAGAAGGGGTTGATTCAATACCTAGTAATCTAGTAGGATACATAGTGAAATTGTTATCGTTGTCTTCCAAAGTGGATGTAGATCATCTTGATCGAACCACTATAAATTCTTGTGTTGTGTGTGCTTGATTTTACTTTGATTTCATTTCTATTTCAATTCTTGATTGATTGTACTTGGAAGAGCCATTCTTTCTTTATAATAAGATACCCCAAAACACCACATGGCGTCACCATAATCGCACTTTATTTTGGTGAAGCCACATAAGCACCAACAATCCTTGTCATCGTTACCTGATTGGCTGTTCCCAAAGGGTTTCCGCATTGAGTTTCCATGTCGTAGGCACCTTATTGTCCCCTTTGAACAGTTACTACTGTTCTAGACATAATTCAATCGGCAACTTAATATGAGTAACTAAAAGGAATAGATGTTAAGAAAACGCAACTCTTCGTCCAGATTCCTCAAAAGATGTGTGTATTCATAACATATAGAAGAGTATCACTGCCACTTCGGATACAATCCAAATGGTAACTCCAACAGTCACAACAACTTTCCAGTATGAAAAGACACATATTGAGATAACGTTATATTCAAGCCACGAGGTTACGTGCAAACTCTAAAGTTTGTTATACATAGAAGTTGTTGTATGTCGGAAACTATGTAAACAGGTGTTGATGGTGGTTTTAAACAAGGGGTAAAATCGTAAAACCCCATGACCTAGTGTTACCCGCAACACATTAACTAAGAGCATTTAACTCAGGTGTAAATAATTAATAGGGGTATATTTTCAAAATACCAGATTAGGGTTTTCGACACAGAACCTTAATTCCAAAACCAAGCCGCACACTGCGCACCATGGCAACAATGCCAAACCAAGCCGCACACAACGCACCATGGCAATAATGCCAAACCAAGCCGCACACTACGCACCATGGCAACAATGCCAAACCAAGCCGCATATCAAGCGCGCCATGGCAACGATGCCAAACCAAGCCGCACACTTGCGCCCATGGCAACGATGCCAAACCAAGCCGCATCTTTGCGCACCATGGTAATGACGCCAAAACCAAGCCGCACACTCGCGCACCATGGCAACGATGCCAAACCAAGCCGCACACTGCGCACCGTGGCAACGACGCCAAAACCAAGCCGCACACTACGCACCATGGCAGTGAAGCCAAAACCAAACTACATATCGCACTCATTGGAAACCATGCCAAACTAAGCCGCTATGCCATTGGCACATGCCAAATATAGCGCCCTAGGCTTGCAAAACGTGCAACTAGGTCAACATGGCCATACGTGCTGTTGGCACATGCCAACACGTACCACAAGCCATATTTCCAAGCCGCTATGCCATTGGCACATGCCAAATATAGTGCCCTAGGCTTGCAAAACGTGCAACTAGGTCAACATGGCCGTACGTGCCATTGGCACATGCCAACACGTACCACAAGACATATTTCCAAGACGCTATGCCATTGGCACATGCCAAATATAGCGCCCTAGGCTTGCAAAACGTGCAACTAGGTCAACATGGTCGTACGTGCCATTGGCACATGCCAACACGTACCACAAGCCATATTTCCAAGCCGTTATGCCATTGGCACATGCCAAATATAGCGCCCTAGGCTTACAAACCATGCAACCTAGGCCAAGTCGGCCACGCATGCTATTGGCACATGCCAACATGCTCATTGGTAGTTTTCCTACCAAGGCCACGGCCCTAATTAACGGCCACGCATGCCATTGGCACATGCCAACATGCTCGCTGGTAGCTTTTCCTACCAAGGCCACGGCCCTAACGGCCACGCATGCCATTGGCACATGCCAACATGCTCGCTGGTAGCTTTTCCTACCAAGGCCACGGCCCTAACGGCCACGCATGCCATTGGCACATGCCAACATGCTCGCAGGTAGCTTTTCCTACCAAGGCCACGGCCCTAACGGCCACGCATGCCATTGGCACATGCCAACATGCTCGCTGGTAGCTTTTCCTACTGCAAGGCCACGGCCCTAACGTGCCCACGCATGCCATTGGCAAATGCCAACATGCTCATTTGGTAGATTTTCCTACCAAGGCCACGGCCCTAACGGCCACGCATGCCATTGGCACATGCCAACATGCTCATTGGGTAGCTTTTCCTACCAAGGCCACGGCCCTAACGGCCACGCATGCCATTGGCACATGCCAACATGCTCGCGGTAGCTTTTCCTACCAAGGCCACGGCCCTAACGGCCACGCATGCCATTGGCACATGCCAACATGCTCATTGGTAGCTTTTCCTACCAAGGCCACGGCCCTAAAGGCCACGCATGCCATTGGCACATGCCAACATGCTCATTTGGTAGCTTTTCCTACCAATGCCACGGCCCTAACGGCCACGCATGCCATTGGCACATGCCAACATGCTCATTGGTAGCTTTTCCTACCAAGGCCACGGCCCTAACGGCCACGCATGCCATTGGCACATGCCAACATGCTCATTTGGTAGCTTTTCCTACCAAGGCCACGGCCCTAACGGCCACGCATGCCATTGGCACATGCCAACATGCTCATTGGTAGCTTTTCCTACCAAGGCCACGGCCCTAACGGCCACGCATGCCATTGGCACATGCCAACATGCTCGGCGGTAGCTTTTCCTACCAAGGCCACGGCCCTAACGGCCACGCATGCCATTGGCACATGCCAACATGCTCGCTGGTAGCTTTTCTTACCAAGGCCACGGCCCTAACGGCCACGCATGCCATTGGCACATGCCAACACGCTCGCTGGTAGCCTTCATTGATAGGTGTAGAATACACCGTATTTACTATATAGAGTTTATGCTTTCTTTGCTATTTTTCGTGTGAATTATGTATCTTATGTTTGCTTTTGAGTTATCAGGTGCAATGGAGTCGCACGGAGGAAAAGAAGAAGAAATTGTCCAAATTGGGCCAAAGGGCGAAATTGTCATCTCACAGGCGAACTATTTGTGGAGCAGGCTGAAACGCGACAAGGGAGCGGAAGAATTAGGCTGTCGGTTACCTGGAACCGACAGGCCAAAGTAATTGGTGGTGGCCCGTATCAGTTCTTGGGGTGTCTTAATCATCATGGATAACCCCTTAACCACTTTGCCTGGGTGGCTATATCCAGCCTCATTCCTACACGACCTAGAAATCTGAGAGAGTTTTCTCTTTCGATGTTATCTTTCACCTGAAGAATGAGAGGAGGCGGCACCTGAGAGGAAGAACATGGCAACCACGAGTTGTTGCCGTCATGCGTGGTGGCTGCTTGGTCCGAATCGGGAAATGGAGAGCACAGTGAAGAATTGAGTGTTGAGAAATCACTGAGGAAGATGATATCGAGAAAAGATGGAGATGAAGCTTAAGATAATGAGAATCATGTTGCTCGGATTCGGATCGATTTGCAATGAAGACGAGGAGAAATTGAGTCGGGGAAGTATTGTCGAACCCAAGTGATGACCCAGAGATCGAGAAGGAAACTCAGAGATGAAGAATAAGGGAATTTTGAATGAAGCAGGGTTGTTCTGGAAATGGAAGCAGCTGTGTCGAGTAAGATGGGTCTCGATCTGAGGGGGATGAAGTTGTTAAAACTGAGCAAGGGTTCTTAATCAAGATTGAAGTGGTTTTGAGCTCATGGTGATATCACAGCAAAATGAATGGAGAGATTTAGAGATGAAATGGGTAAGGGATGTTGGTGTTGTCTATGAGATGGGTTTGGCTCAAATCTGGAATTGTGGGAGGTGTTTGCTCTGAAGATGT
The DNA here is from genome assembly GCA_023531295.1 of Papaver armeniacum. Classification (NCBI taxonomy): domain Eukaryota; kingdom Viridiplantae; phylum Streptophyta; class Magnoliopsida; order Ranunculales; family Papaveraceae; genus Papaver; species Papaver armeniacum. Next base: position 124,107 of record JAJJWW010005689.1, on the reverse strand, counting down.
TGGTGGTGCTTTCTTTGGTACATGGGAGTTGGTTTGAATTCGTCCCTGGTGATGGTCTGGTTGATGTTGTTGGTCTGATGAGGATGAATTAAGAGTTTGAGCATCAGGGAGAAGATTCAAGCTGAGAAGAGGGGTTTCTGATGAATTAGGGGTTTTGATTTGGCTGCCATGAATGATTTGAAGTTGGTGTCGATTTGAGTCTGATTGACATGGAGCTGGTTCTGAACTGGTGTTGATATTCATGGGAACTGGTGAATGGCATTGCAGCCCTGTGTTGAGTTGCTTAGTGTTTGAGCTTACAGGGAAGATTCAGGTGGAGGTTGGATGATACAGGTGCACTGATGGTGTTGTTTTTACAGTTGCAGCATTGGTGGTGCTTGTAATTGCCTGAGATGAGTTGGTTTGGAGCTGGCAGGAGGCAATGAACTCAGGTGAAGATGCAGAGCAGCATGGCAGGTGTTTCTTGGCTCGAGTTTATGAAGGTTGTGGATCCCATGGAATGCAAAGTGAACAGGGAAGTTGGTACTGGTGATTGCTACAATGGCACTACATGGAATGATTTGAAGCTGGTGTTGATGAACTGCCAAGGCTATGTATTGGTGATGCCATTGCCAGGGATCACAGTGGTGGAGTTTGTGCTGGTATGCAGAGTGGAGATGGAGCTATAGAGAAAGCTGGTGGTTATGTTCAGGTGGGGATGTTGATATGCTGCTGTCTTTGTGTGGTTCTGGTGGAGCCAATTGCAGGTGAAGCTTGGCCCGAGATGGTGGGTGACCAGGAGGAACTGGAGTTGGAAGTGATGCTTGGGCCTGTGTGTTGATGGCTGCCTGGGATGAATGCTGAGATTCATGATAAATGAGAGGCAGGCTGGTTAACAGGAAGTTGAGTTGGCCTGGCCTGGCCTGGCACATTGTGAAATCTGAGCTGCTGTTGAAGTGCAGGCATGAGGTTGACATTGCTGCTGTGACAATGGGGTATACAGGTTAGAATTGCCAATGAAATAGATGTTGAAGTGCACTGGATGGGAGATGTTAATGTTTGCTGCAGTGATGTTTATGAGTTGTGCCGGGGTTGTATGGTGGTGTTTAAGCTTTGTATATCTCGAGTGGAGCTGGTTACGAAATGGTTGGGCTGGGTGTTATGGCTGTATGATTGTGTGAATTTTGCAGGCCTGGGAATGGAAGGCTCTAGCAAGAAGCTGCAGGTTGGAGCTGAGACAATGATTAAGATGTGGCCTGAGGTGGTGATTACTGGCCAGGGATTGCAATGGTTTGCATTTGGAGTTATGATGTATGGTGGCTCAGGGCAATGGGAACTGAAACTGGCGGTGGCAGTGCAGCTGTAGGTGTGCTGTGTGATTAAGAGGTTTCATGGACTGAGCTCATTTCAGGCAAGCTGTTGGTGGTGATCTGTTTATGACATGGAATGTGCAGGGAAGAGCCAGAATGGCTGGAAATGCTTGGTTGAAGCACCATCCTGGTGCATGACTGATTACAGCATGTGAAATGGCCTAGGCCAAGTAACTCGGGGCGATTCGTTAATTCGACTATACTGGACGATGAGTCGATTCCGACTCAATTAACTTTCTCCACGACTCGTTCGACTCAGTGAGTCTTGACCCGATCCAACCTGTGTTGACCCGACCGATCCGACCCGTTGACCGGTGGCCGGCGGACTTTGCCGGTCACACGGAGCCGATTTCCAGCGACTCTCCCGCCGATTTCCGGTCATAATACCGGGATTCCGGCGACCGTTTGGGGCGTATTTTCTACACGGGTTTCTCATTCTCGTGGGCTTGGTGGACTCTCAACTAATGGACTTTGAAGACTAAACCTAATTTTGGAAGGAGAGAAAGGCTATAAAAGGGAGGTTTTCTACAACACAAAAGATATCATATCTTATCTTTTACTTGGAATTCTTTTGGAGAGCCACTTTTGTTTTACGCTTCTAGGGTTTGGTTTTGTTCTTCTTCTTCCTTGTTTTATTATAGAATATTGATGATGATGAACTCCATAGCTATGAGTAGCTAAACATCTTATTGGTTATGGGATAAAAGTTGATTTCTCAACATGCTTTTGATTCAATGAATTAGTTTTGTCTCAGATAATTATTGTTTGTGATTCACAATTAATAGTGTTATAAGATTTGAAAACTTGTTAGGTTGAGTCCGGAATCAATCCGATTTGTGTTCATCTCTAGAGCTATATTAGGGTTTTCAATACGAAAAAGTTGTTTATCCCTGATTCTAAGTAGCATAATTGTGGTTAGTGCTTGTAGTGATACATCCTACTAGTCACAAGTGAGTCATAACTTTTGTTAAAACGTCTAGTGCTTTTACACATTCGTTTGCATTGATGAGTCTTATTCCATAAAACTTAATGCTCTTAGGGAGTTAAACTTAATTGTGCTTTTACACTTTAGGTTGCTTTCGACGAAGAATTCACATATGCATCTTTTAATGTGGTTGTGATGAAAAACGGGGAATTAACGGGTTATACTTGCGATCAAGATATCCTAGGACTTTTAATAAATACGAGATTAAAATACCAATTCTAATCATTGATGAAAATACATGTTTGTGAATGATACTATCCCTTGACCAATATCCTCTCCTTATTGATTTCTCAAACTATTTACTTTGCTTTCAACTATTTTTAGTTCTTAAACAACAAACATACCTTGGGTTACTTTAGAAACCGAAATTTACATAACAACAAACGCCTCTCTCGTGGATACGAACTCTTCCTTACCTTGTGCTTCATTTAAATTTAGTGCGTAAGAAAGTGAAATTATATTTGACGGATTGACACACGATCAAATTTTGGCGCCGCTGCACGGGGAGGCATACGGCTTGTTATTAAGTTTTTAGTTTCTTTTTACAATTTCGCTTTTATCTTTGCTTTTCGATTCTTGTCTTGTTTCTCACTTGTTTGCGAGAATTGTTTGCAGTGCATAATCTCTGGCTACTAAGGATTGGAATTATCCAAGGTGCGGGATAGCTACTAGACGCGCACAATACTCCAACCAAGTAAAGGCACAACGGACGAGCACGAGGAGGAAGTAGGAGAAGAGATTTTCCGACAACGAGAAGAAGAAGAAATGGGTGATGCAAATCGTTCACTCAAGGACTTAGCTTCTCATAGGCTAGATACACAACAGGGGTGTATTCAAACGAACTCTACTTTTGAGATAAAGCCGGGGTTGCTTAGAGAATTACCTAAATTCCATGGCATGGTGAATGAAGATCCTAACAAACATCTTTTGGACTTCCACACCATTGTCACGGCTATGCTTCCAGCAAATGTTGAGGCGGATGGTGCAATGTTGAAGGTTTTCCGTTTCTCTTTAATGGATAAAGGCTAAGGATTGGTTGTACTATTTACCTCCCGGAAGTGTCACAACATGGAATGGGTTGAAGAAACTCTTTTTGGAGAGATATTTTCCTGCATCAAAGGCTACTCAAATTCGCAAAGAAATTTGTGGGATGAAGCAAAACGTGGGAGAATCCTTATATGAATGTTGGGAACGGTACAAGAGATTGGTTGCAAGCTGCCCTCACCACCAATTTAGTGACGCTATGATCATCCAATACTTCTATGAAGGACTCCAATCAAGTGATAGGAATCTTATTGACGCTGCGGGTGGTGGTGCACTAGTTAGCAAGACGGTGGCACAAGCTAGGAGTTGATTGAAAACATGGCAGCGAACTCACAACAATTTCTGAGTCGTGGTTCGGATGTGATTCTAAGAAGGGTGAATGAAGTGAGCGAGGTGGAGGAACTTCGTCAACAAATGGGTAACATGAACGCAATGCTTCAACAAGTTGCAGCCGCGGTTGTACCAACTTCTTCTCAATCTTATGAAGACGAGCAAGCTAATGCGATCTTTCCGAATCAACCAAGACGGTATGATCCCTACTCCAACACTTATAATCCGGGATGGAGAGATCACCCAAATTTTAGCTATGCCAACAAACAAGGTGCCGTTCAACAACCTACTTTCAACCGTCCTAGTGGATTTCAACCACAACAACAACAATTTCAGCAACCTCAAGCACAACAATCACAAAATCAAGGTGCTGATATTGATGCAAAGCTTCAAACTTTTATGCAAGGCATTTCTACTATGTTCAAAGAGAGTCAACAAGAGACTAAGAGTGCTATTAAGGAGTTGCAAACACAAATGGGCTCCATGGCGGTTGATATCAACAATTTGAAGGCACAAAATAGTGGGAGACTTCCTTCTCAACCTATTAACCCAAAAGAGGGTGTCAATGCAATTACATTGAGAAGCGGTACACAACTTGTGCAACCCGAAGTTGCTGATTCGGGCGAGGTGGAGACACCCAAGGAACCTGTTTTGGAGGAGAAAGTCGAGGATTCTCCCCAAACTTCTGAGGTACCTATTTCTAACTCTAAAACTCCGGTTTCTACTTATGTTCCTCCTCTACCTTTTCCTCGCAGATTTGCAAGTTCTAAGAAGGCGGAATTAGAAAAGGAGATTTTAGACGTTCTTAAAAAGATTCACGTGAACATACCACTCATTGATGCTATCAAGCAAGTTCCAAAGTATGCAAAGGTGTTGAAGGACTTGTGTACCAACAAACAAAGGCTCAAAGGTAATGAAGTGCTTAGTGTGGGGGAGAATGCCTCGGCAATCTTACAACACAAACTCCCACTTAAGTGCAAGGATCCGGGTAGTTTCGACATTCCCGTCAAAATTGGTAACACAACTTTTAACAAAGCTATGTTGGACTTAGGTGCTTCCGTTAATGTTATGCCTGCGTCAATGTATAATTCACTTGATCTTGGTCCTCTTAAAAAGGCTGAAATTGTATTGCAATTAGCCGATCGCTCTAATGTCTACCCAATGGGTATTGTTGAGGATGTTCTTGTGCAGGTTAATCAACTAGTATTTCCTGCGGACTTTTGTGTGTTAGAGATGGATGAAGGTGCACCGGACTCATCTCTTCCATTGCTTCTTGGGCGTCCTTTCATGAAAACGGCGAAAACCATAATTGATGTGGATAAGGGAACGCTAACTATGGAGTTTGATGGAGAAATAATACGTTTCAACATTTTCGAGACGATGAGATATCCTAGCGATGTCCACTCTTGTTTCTCCATTGATGTGATGGATACATTGGCACAACGAATGTTTGAATTAAACGGTGATGATGCTTTGGAAACCGTGTTAACTACATCCATAGATAATGGTGTAGAGTGTGGTAATGAAGTCAAGGAAGCTCTTGGTGATCTCAATTCACTCCAAGGATGCCCGAAAACTCATAATATCTCTTTTATTTCTTTACCATGCAGTGATGAAAAGATTGTACCTTCAATTGTTAAATCTCCAAAGTTAGAATTGAAACCTCTTCCCGACCACCTTAAGTACTTGTACTTGGGTGATAATGAAGAGTTACCTGTGATTGTTTCTAATGAGCTTAATGATTTACAGAGCAAAAACTTCTAAGGGTGCTAAGGAAGTACAAGACGGCCATAGGATGGACAATTGCCGATATCAAGGGTATTAGCCCTGCCGTTTGTATGCACAAAATTCGTTTGGAGGATGATGCAAAGCCTACTAGGGAAGCGCAACGTCGATTGAATCCTCCCATGATGGAAGTTGTGAAAAAGGAGATACTCAAGCTTTTGGAAGTGGGTGTTATCTACCCCATATCCGATAGCAAGTGGGTAAGCCCTGACAAGTGGTACCAAAGAAATCGGGAGTAACGGTGGTGGAGAATGATAAGAATGAACTTGTCCCAACTCGTGTGCAAACCGGTTGGAGGGTTTGTATTGATTATAGAAAATTGAATGCCACCACTAGAAAAGATCACTTTCCTTTACCTTTTATTGATCAAATGCTTGAACGTTTAGCCGACACTCTTACTATTGCTTTCTTGATGGCTATTCAGGTTATAATCAGATTGTGATAGCACCGGAGGACCAAGAGAAAACCACTTTCACTTGTCCTTTCGGTACTTTTGCTTATAGACGGATGCCTTTTGGTTTATGCAATGCTCCATTACTTTTCAAAGGTGTATGGTAAGTATCTTTTCGGAATATGTTGAAAACATAATCGAAGTGTTCATGGATGACTTTAGTGTCTTTGGTGATTCTTTTGACCTTTGCTTGAACAACTTGTCTCTAATCCTTGAACGATGTGTTGAAACAAATCTTGTGCTAAATTGGGAGAAGTGCCATTTCATGGTAACTCATGGCATAGTTTTAGGCCATATAATATCTTCTAAAGGTTTGGAAGTCGATAAATCTAAGATAGACCTTATTCGTGCTCTAACCCCTCCCACTACGGTGAGGGAGATACGTTCTTTTCTTGGTCATGCGGGGTTTCTATCGTAGGTTCATCAAGGACTTTTCCAAAATAGCGTCACCACTTTGTAACTTATTGCAAAAAGATGTGGTTTTTAACTTTGATGAGAAATGTATGGCGGCATTCAATCGTTTGAAAGAGCTTTTGATTTCAGCCCCTATCATTAAACCACCGGATTGGAGTAAGCCGTTTGAACTCATGTGATGCTAGTGGTTATGCGGTTGGTGCGGTGCTTGGGCAACGTGTGGGGAGGCTTCCTCATGCTATCTATTATGCTTCTAGAACGTTAAATGAGGCTCAACAAAACTACACAACCACTGAAAAGGAGTTATTAGCCATTGTTTTTGCTTTAGAAAAGTTTCGCTCTTATCTAATTGGTACAAAAGTTGTTGTTTTTTCCGATCATGCAGCGCTTAAGTACTTGCTTACAAAGAAAGAGGCGAAACCGAGGCTCATACGGTGGATTTTACTCTTGCAAGAGTTTGATATTGAAATCAAAGACAAGAAAGGGATTGAGAACACCGTTGCGGATCATTTGAGCCGACTTGCTGTGGACAAGGAGATTATCCCGTTGCGTGAAAGTTTCCCGGACGAGCAACTTTTCTCAATTGCCCTTGGAGAACCATGGTATCTTGATATTGTCAATTACTTAGTTTCCAAACAAATCCCAAAGAACTTGTCTCGTCTTTGAGAGGGACAAACTTAAGAGGTTAGGGAACCAATACATATGGGATGATCCATACTTGTGGAAACATGGTAGTGACCAAGTTATACGAAGGTGCGTGCCGAATCTGAATTTAACTCTATCTTGTCTTTTTGTCACTCTTATGCTTGCGAGGACATTTTGGGAGTAAGAGGACAGCGCACAAGGTACTTGAAAGTGGTTTTTATTGGCCAACTTTGTTTAAGGATGCACACATATTTTGTACAACTTGTGATAGGTGTCAAAGAACCGGCAATCTAGGTGCCCGAAATCAAATGCCACAAACTTATATTCAATTTATTGAAGTTTTTGATGTATGGGGTATTGATTTTATGGGGCCTTTGTCAACTCCATGGGAATTTTTATATCTTACTTGCTGTTGATTATGTCTCGAAATGGGTGGAAGCTAAAGCCACCCCTACTAATGATTCTAAAGTGGTTTGATTTTGTGCAAGCTAATATTTTTGCAAGGTTTGGAATTCCAAGAGCCATAATTAGCGATGGGGGTTCTCACTTCAAAAACAGGATTCTACAAAGCTTGTTGGCGAAGTACAATGTGTCGCACAAGATTGCAACACCTTATCATCCCCAAACCAATGGCCAAGCCGAGGTGTCGAACCGGGAGGTGAAATCAATTCTAGAAAAGACGGTGAACCCGACAAGGAAGGATTGGAGCATGCGACTTAATGATGCTTTGTGGGCGTATAGAACCGCATATAAAACACCTATTGGAATGTCTCCTTTTAGGCTTGTGTATGGTAAACCTTGTCACTTACCCGTGGAAATTGAGCATAAGGCGTTTTGGGCTATTAAGCAATGCAACATGGAGATGGATGGGGCTGGAAAGCACAGGAAGTTACAACTTCAAGAGCTAGAGGAGCTTCGCAATGATGCATTTGAAAGCTCACGGATTTACAAAGAAAAGACGAAAGCATTCCATGATAACATGATTTCTAGAAAAAATTTTTGCATAGGGCAGAAAGTGCTTTTGTTTAATTCTCGCTTGCATTTATTTCCGGGTAAACTAAGGTCACGATGGATCGGACCTTTTATTGTTACTAATGTGTTTTCTCATGGTGCAGTGGAAATTCGTAGTATAGCTACAGGGAAAGAACTTAAAGTTAATGGGCACCGGTTGAAACCATATTATGAGAACTTCACTTCCGAAGTGGTGGAAGGAGTTAACTTTGTGGATGTGCTCCCTCTGGAGGAGTCATAGAAAGCAAGGAGCTAAGTCGGGCCGTCGACTTTAAAACAAGCGCTTAGTGGGAGGCAACCCACCGGTTTTGTATCTTTATCCTTATCTTTTTATTTTTATGCATTTACTTTTATTTTCTTTGTTTGCTAGGATTTCCCACCTTGACTTACTTTGGATGAGTCAATTTACATTGAGGACAATGTAAGGTTTAAGTGTGGGGGAGCATTTATATGTTTTAGTTTGTTTTATAAAAAAAAAAAAAAAAAAAAAAATCAGAAAAATAGAAAAACAGAAAAATATGTGCTTTTTGAACTCCGAAATCTAGAACTTGTGCCTTTAGGATGACACAATTAGTGGATGAAACCATTTTGAATGCAGGAGTTGAGGAACCAATTAACTAAACGGGACGAACATAGCTCAGAAATCACAAATTATATGATAGTTGTTACCATATCTCGGAATCGGCGACGGAACCGGGAATTTATGTTTGGGTGGGCTAATTTTTTTTTCTCGAACTCTCAACTTAATTTATCTCAACTGCAAGAATGACAACTGCGGTAATATACTTAAAGCTGAGAGTATGGGTATGCCACACGATCTCTTTTCCTTGGAGCATAAAGCTTTGAATCAAATTTTTCACCTTGTATCTAATATTAGGGAGGAATAATTTGCGTATCGAAAATAATAATCTGATTTGTTTAGCGGCCGAAGGCCGCCAATTTTTCTAGTTTTAAAGGTTATTATAGGGATGCAAAAATATTTGGAGTTTGTACATATACGCATAATAAATCATGACATATTGTATTTTTGACTCATGAATACACTGCATTTTTAGATTATACATAGATATACAAAAAATTGTAGTCACTTCTTAGAAGAAAAATGCATTTTTTGGACAAACACTTGCTTTTTGTTTTTATTAAAGGTGGACAAACGCTTGCTTAGTTAAGGACAAGACATCCCCATTTGACACACAGTTTTATTTTATCAAACTAACACGTAACAAGTGAGCCCATTCAATACCTGATTTTAAGAAACATCATGAATACTTGTTTTTCCCTATAGCCTTTGAACGGTTGAGATGCTATTCAAAAATTAATCCATGCGGACCGGGTTCCAAAATCTTCTGATTTCTTCCACATGAGAATCATATCTTAACAATTAATGGGCTAATTAAAATTTACACCTGGGCTAAATTTTACAAATGTTAAAAATTACACTAACAAAACATCTTTTTAGAAATTTTGGGGTGGGCTTCAGCCTGGGTAAGCCACCCCCTAATACCGTCCATGCTCGGAATATCACCATATCACATTCTATTTTTATTTTTCCATATTTATCTATTGTTCTCTAAGTGCTTTGGTGGGTCACTAAACATCGACGTGTTATTACTGCTAGGATGAAATAGAGTGGTTGAGTTACTAAAAAAAAAAAAAAAAAAAAAAACAAAAAAATTGAAAAAAAAAAAAAAAGAAAAAAAAAAATGATGAAAAATATAAAAAAAAAAAAAAAAAAAAAAAAAAAAACCGACCTATAGACCAAAACGGAATAAAAAGACACTTGGGAATAGCAGTATGTGTGAAACGTAGTCCCTGTCTCCGTCGCCTAAACAAGCGTGGAATGCAGGATCCAAGGCAACTATCATGTACTTGCTGACAAGAAGCATGCGCTTGGATCCAAAAGATCTAATCATGCCGTCTAAAAGATTGGATCCAGTTTGATCCAATCTTATAAAAAAAAAAGAAGAAAAAAAATATATATTATTGTGTTGAATAAAGTCACTTTTGGTTCCCTTGTATATGCCAATTGATTGATGTAGCATTCAGCACTAAGTAGCTCAATCCAATAGGATTAGGTTCATCTTAGCCATGACCTTGAGACAGATATGGGAAACATCGAACACTTGAGAATATTCGCCAACATCTACATCTTTATCCATCTTCTTTATCTTTTCATTGTGATTGTGGTTTGTTAGTTTTTAGAGTATTGTGGCTTGTTCAACTATCTAATTAGAGTTTATTTACTAATAATTGAATTGAATTTGCAAGGTACCTCCTCCCCGTAGTCAATTTGGATTTATTCATTGATTTGTCACGAATAGACGGAGTTTGAAATATAGGTTTTGTAGGTAGATCTCTAGTAAACCTTCACGAGACTATAACTCGTCCACTAGGGACACCTAGGGGTTTAAAAGGCTTGTTATTTATGCTAAAATTAACCGTAGCCTCGACGACACGGAGTTGTTGTATTTTTTATTGTTTTGCTTGATTTGCTCGAGGACTAGCAAAGTCTAAGTGTGGGGAATCGATTGTAGAATACACCGTATTTACTATATAGAGTTTATGCTTTCTTTGCTATTTTTCGTGTGAATTATGTATCTTATGTTTTCTTTTGAGTTATCAGGTGCAATGGAGTCGCACGGAGGAAAAGAAGAAGAAATTGTCCAAATTGGGCCAAAGGGCGAAATTGTCATCTCACAGGCGAACTATTTGTGGAGAGCGGTGCTGAAACGCGACAAGGGAGCGGAAGAATTAAGTGTCGGTTACAGGAACCGACAGGCCAAAGTAATTGGTGGTGGCCGTATCGGTTCTTGGGGTGTCTTAATCATCATGGATAACCCCTTAACCACTTTGCACAGGTGGCTATATCCACCCTCATTCCTACACACGACCTAGAAATCGAGAGAGTTTTCTCTTTCGATGTTATCTTTCACCCGAAGAATGAGAGGAGGCGGCACTGAGAGGAAGAACATGGCAACCACGAGTTCTGCATCTGTGGTGGTTCTTTGGTCCGAATCGGGAAATGGAGAGCACGGTGTGAAGAATTGAGTTGTTGAGAAATCACCGAGGAAGATGATATCAGAGAAAAGATGGAGATGAAGCTTAAGATAATGAGAATCTGTTGCTCAGATTCAGATCGATTTGCAATGAAGACTGAGGAGAAATTGGAGCTGGGGAAGTATTGTCGAACCCAAGTGACAGCCAGAGATCGAGAAGGAAACTCAGAGATGAAGAATAAGGGAATTTTGAATGAAGCAGGGTTGTTCTGGAAATGGAAGCAGCTGTGTCGAGTAAGATGGGTCTCGATCTGAGGGGGATGAAGTTGTTAAAACTGAGCAAGGGTTCTTAATCAAGATTGAAGTGGTTTTGAGCTCATGGTGATATCACAGCAAAATGAATGGAGAGATTTAGAGATGAAATGGGTAAGGGATGTTGGTGTTGTCTATGAGATGGGTTTGGCTCAAATCGGAATTGTGGGAGGTGTTTGCTCGAAGATGTTGGTGGTCTTTGTGTACATGGGAGTTGGTTTGAATTCGTCCCTGGTGATGGTCTGGTTGATGTTGTTGGTCTGATGAGGATGAATTAAGAGTTTGAGCATCAGGGAGAAGATTCAAAAGAGAAGAGGGGTTTACGATGAATTAGGGGTTTTGATTTGGCTGCCATGAATGATTTGAAGTTGGTGTCGATTTGAGTCCGATTGACATGGAGCTGGTTACGAACTGGTGTTGATATTCATGGGAACTGGTGAATGGCATTGCAGCCATGTGTTGAGTTGCTTAGTGTTTGAGCTTACGGGAAGATTCGAGTGGAGGTTGGATGATACAGTGCACCGATGGTGTTGTTTTTACGATTGCAGCATTGGTGGTGCTTGTAATTGCCTGAGATGAGTTGGTTTGGAGGTGGCGGGAGGCAATGAACTCGAGGTGAAGATGCGGAGCAGCATGGCAGGTGTTTCTTGGCTCGAGTTTATGAAGGTTGTGGATCCCATGGAATGCAAAGTGAACAGGGAAGTTGGTACTGGTGATTGCTACAATGGCACTACATGGAATGATTTGAAGCTGGTGTTGATGAACTTCCAAGGCTATGTATTGGTGATGCCATTGCCAGGGATCACAGTGGTGGAGTTTGTGCTGGTATGCAGAGTGGAGATGGAGCTATAGAGAAAGCTGGTGGTTATGTTCAGGTGGGGATGTTGATATGCTGCTGTCTTTGTGTGGTTCTGGTGGAGCCAATTGCAGGTGAAGCTTGGCCTGAGATGGTGGCTGACCTGGGAGGAACTGGAGTTGGAAGTGATGCTTGGGCCTGTGTGTTGATGGCTGCCTGGGATGAATGCTGAGATTCATGATAAATGAGAGGCAGGCTGGTTAACAGGGAGTTGAGTTGGCCTGGCCTGGCCTGGCACATTGTGAAATCTGAGCTGCTGTTGAAGTGCAGGCATGAGGTTGACATTGCTGCTGTGACAATGGGGTATACAGGTTAGAATTGCAGCTGAAATAGATGTTGAAGTGCACTGGATGGGAGCTGTTAATGTTTGCTGCAGCTGATGTTTATGAGTTGTGCCAGGGTTGTATGGTGGTGTTTAAGCTTTGTATATCTCAGGTGGAGCTGGTTCTGAGCTGGTTCTGGGCTGGTGTTATGGCTGTATGATTGTGTGAATTTTGCAGGCCTGGGAATGGAAGGCTCTAGCAAGAAGCTGCAGGTTGGAGCTGAGACAATGATTAAGATGTGGCCTGAGGTGGTGATTACTGGCCAGGGATTGCAATGGTTTGCATTTGGAGTTATGATGTATGGTGGCTCAGGGCAATGGGAACCCGCGGCGGTGGCGGTGCGGTATGGAGGTGTCTTTGTGTGTGATTAAGAGGTTTCATGGACTGAGCTCATTTCAGGCAAGCTGTTGGTGGTGATCTGTTTATGACATGGAATGTGCAGGGAAGAGCCAGAATGGCTGGAAATGCTTGGTTGAAGCACCATCCTGGTGCATGACTGATTACAGCATGTGAAATGGCCTAGGCCAAGTAACTCAGGGCTGATTCGTTAATTCAGCCTATACTCAGACAGTGAGTCAGTGCTGACTCAATTAACTTTCTCCCTGACTCGTTCTGACTCAGCTGAGTCTTGACCCGATCCAACCCAGGTTGACCCGACCGATCCGACCCGTTGACCCGGTGACCGGGCGGACTTTGCCGGTCACCGGAGCTGATTTCCGGCGACTCTCCGGCCGATTTCCGGTCATAATACCAGGATTCCTGCGACCGTTTTCGGGGCGTATTTTCTACACGGGTTTCTCATTCTCGTGGGCTTGGTGGACTCTCAACTAATGGACTTTGAAGACTAAACCTAATTTTGGAAGGAGAGAGAAAGGCTATAAAAGGAGGTTTTCTACAACACAAAAGATATCATATCTTATCTTTTACTTGGAATTCTTTTGGAGAGCCACTTTTGTTTTACGCTTCTAGGGTTTGGTTTTGTTCTTCTTCTTCCTTGTTTTATTATAGAATATTGATGATGATGAACTCCATAGCTATGAGTAGCTAAACATCTTATTGGTTATGGGATAAAAGTTGATTTCTCAACATGCTTTTGATTCAATGAATTAGTTTTGTCTCAGTAATTATTGTTTGTGATTCACAATTAATAGTGTTATAAGATTTGAAAACTTGTTAGGTTGAGTCCTAATCAATCCGATTTGTGTTCATCTCTAGAGCTATATTAGGGTTTTCAATACGAAAAGTTGTTTATCCACGATTCTAAGTAGCATAATTGTGGTTAGTGCTTGTAGTGATACATCCTACTAGTCACAAGTGAGTCATAACTTTTGTTAAAACGTCTAGTGCTTTTACACATTCGTTTGCATTGATGAGTCTTATTCCATAAAACTTAATGCTCTTAGGGAGTTAAACTTAATTGTGCTTTTACACTTTAGGTTGCTTTCGACGAAGAATTCACATATGCATCTTTTAATGTGGTTGTGATGAAAACAGGGAATTAACGGGTTATACTTGCGATCAAGATATCCTAGGACTTTTAATAAATACGAGATTAAAATACCAATTCTAATCATTGATGAAAATACATGTTTGTGAATGATACTATCCCTTGACCAATATCCTCTCCTTATTGATTTCTCAAACTATTTACTTTGCTTTCAACTATTTTTAGTTCTTAAACAACAAACATACCTTGGGTTACTTTAGAAACTGAAATTTACATAACAACAAACGCCTCTCTGTGGATACGAACTCTTCCTTACCTTGTGCTTCATTTAAATTTAGTGCGTAAGAAAGTGAAATTATATTTGACGGATTGACACACGATCATTCATCACCTAGCCGTGGCCCTAATGCCTGTATTTAGTAGCCTAACTTGCAAGCCGTGCAACCTAGGCCAATTCGACCATACGCGCCACCGGCACATGCCAAAACCCACGCTGGTAGCCTAATTTGCAAATCATGCAACCTACCACCAAGGCATTCCGCACATGCCATTGGCACATGCCACACACGCCACTAGCAGCTCTGGCATTGCCACTTACACTCAACGTACAACCTACCACCAAGGCATTCCGCACATGCCAATGGCACATGCCAAACGCGCCACTAGCAGTGCCACTTGCACTCAAGGTGCAACCAACACTCGAGATATCAACACAAACTGGGTGATGCTTTCCAGGGTTTTGGTTTGGCGGTCACAGCTTGCAGCGTACACTATGCTCACATTAAGAAAGCGTGAAAAGGAATAAAGCGGTCAAATAAATGAGGAAATAATGGTGAAAACGTTTTCACCCATTAACACCATGCGGTTACCACCTCCTCCCATTATTTCACCCTTTACTCTCTTCCTTCATGAGACAGGTGCGTTTCAATCTCGACTTGTATAAATAGGTCTTACCTATTTCCACCCGGACAACAAGTCTCGATCGGGAGAAAATACTACACTCTCGGAAAAGGCAACTTTGCAAGCTCTCCAAAAAGATTCCATCTCTTGCAAACTTACGAAGCTTCCACTTTCGATACAAGTCGAGACACTACTCTCCCAGAATTATTCCCGGTCTCAACACCTTTCTTTGCTTCCTCCCCAAATCAACCCTTCTCCTCCACTTTGTGACCGAAGCAAGTCCAGGAACGGCCATTTCTTGGTTTAGGCCGGACTTGTACAGATTGATCTCTTGAATCTATAAAGTGCTCACGTGCAGCACATTTGTTTAGGGTTTGAACCAGTTTTCTCACTCACCCTTACCGAATTTACATCAAATCGGCGGAAACGATTTTACCCATAAACAATTGGCGACCACAGTGGGAGGATTGATCTATCGGCTACAATGTCAGACTGTTGATCTCTTTCTTCGACCCAGATGTCAAGATGGTAGGGTAAGGCGACTCAATCCGATGCAACTACCAGGCAACCCGGTTACTAGTTGTAAAAACTACACGAGAAAACTGGGGACTTGCCGAAGATGCTGCCACTCGTCCGACTCAACTACCAGACGACCGGTTACCAGTTGTAAAAACTACATGAGGAAACTGGGGACTCGCTTAAGATGCTACCAGCGATTGGGGACTTGCTGGCGATGCTACCAGCAAAGCCGCCTTTTACATGGAGAGGGGCGTGCTCACAAAAACCTATGAAGTGAGTAAATTTAGACTGCGCACACTAGTGGAAATCAGCAGTTTCGCGACCGACAAAGCAAGTCATTTAACTCGTATCTATGACTTGCTTTGTCGGTCGAAGAAAGGGTCGCTGTTTGAGCGTCTTTTTCAACTATGACGTGTCTCTGGGGGTCGTTGAAAATCTTATATCAACGACCGATTTTAACAGTCAAAGTTTTATGACTGCTTCAGTTAGTCACAGATATAAATTTATAATATATAAAAAAAAGATTCAGATTTGGCTGTCTGGCCTGACTGAATCTGACTAAATATGAAATGACACTCAAATGAGAATCAAATGAAACTCAAATTAGAATTCAAATGAAACTCAAATTAGAATTCAAATGAGAATCAAATGAAAACCAAATTAGACTTGCACACAAATAATCATTCAATTTAACATTCATTAATTCATTGGTTTCAAATTACACAAAGGATTAAAATCTGTAGTTCTAACCAGTGTAATCTGTAGTTCTAGGATTCGATTACAAAACGATGAACTAAAAAAAATATTAATTAAACAGCAAAATTATAAACTCCGATGATGATGAAGAACTTATTCCTACTTCATAATGGTGTACCCGCCTGAGAAAAATCCATCACCGATTATTTTGGGAGGTGACAATCTTGAAAAAAATGCTTATAACGTATTTACTAGCTAAAAAAAAAAACAAAAATGAAAGTCAAAAGTGGAACCTTCTTCAGTTAGCAGAAAAATAAAGCAACTTTCATTGCTCTTGGACCTGAAAATACATAAATTGTAGAAAAGATCAGTCCATTTAGTCATTGTTCACCAGAAAATATAACAAGCCAAAGCTATATGAACAATCTAAATCTGCCCAAGTTGTATTGAAAATGTGTTCGTAGAAAACTTCAAAAGATGTTGCCATATAAAGGTTAATCTAATCTCACGAGTGTAAGCTAAATCTGCCTTAGTTATATTCAAACTCCATAATTTTGTTGACATAACCAACGCGTTAATATTATTGGTAATTCGTATGATTCAATGAATCAATTTCAGATTTGGTGACGATGGAACAAGACAAAATGATATGTGCATAATTAAATCTATGGGACTAGCAAATTTATACCTCATCATAATCGATAAAGATGGCAGATGAAACGTCACTTTTAAAAAATCTTCTTAGGACCACCTTTCTAACCAGCTAGCATATCTGCGAGGCAATACACCTTATGCTGATCCATTCCCAAATATCATCCTGCAAAACCATTAAAAATGTTAAAGTTAAATATCAACATAGCCAGCAGCTTTACTAAGGAATCCTAGATATGAATTTCTATAAAAACTTATCAAACAATACCATTTTACCATCAACGGGTTAAGACATGTCATAGAAAATATTTGGCTAGTAGACAAGTTAAGTCTAGAGGAGTAACAGGACAGTTGAATCAACTAAGTTAGTTCAATTGAACATACACATATCAATGGCTAAGGTAGCAGTTGTTGTAATAAGTTGTTCTAGTCTTGAAATCAGTTTTAAGATTAATAAGTTATTCTAGTCTTAAAATCAGTTTTAAGAGAAATGTTCTTCACTCTTTGAAAGTAAGAGCTACTACAGGCATAGACAGATAATGGACATAAGTATGGGACAAATGAAATCCGAAATAGCTACAGAATAGTTTCAAAAAATTGATATTACTTCTTTTACAAATACAAAATTCAGCTACCGAAGTTGAATCCTAAGTTGTTCACATGTGAATATTATGCATTGGGTCTTTAAGATCGAAACTCATATATAAGCATTCATAAATTAGATTCTGCTTGCTTCAGTCTGCCTATCTTAACATGTTTCATGTGGTTCAATTCTAATGTCGCAAGCGGCAAGCTAAATCAGTAAAATTCCAACTAAAATACAAGCAAGTTTTGTTAGAGGAGCTAAAGTAACCACTAGATGAAATGAAAAGTAGGTCTCTTCTAATTACCACTTTAGCAGATTCAGACTATTCTTGGTATCTCTTATTATTGAGTTTCTTTCTCCTTGATCAACATTCAGCTGGGTTACCCATTTGTTTTCTGGATTATGTTATTACTTATTAACAACGAATAAACTTTATTACCTTGAGAGCTAGTAGTCCAAGAGCAAATGCCCTTGCTATCGTGTACAAAAAAGGCTTAATTAGGAACTGATTCAATGTCTGAAATGAATGGGGGATCTTGTAGATGCTTGACTAAGCCATTAGAGCACCACCATCTTGGCATCTACAATTATATTCACCAAAGATGTAACTGCCTGAAGACTAAAGCTTCTTAAGCAACATGCTAAGATCCTTCAACTGTGGTAGAAAAAGAAGAAGAGACAACAGTAAGAAAAATCACCACAAAATAGACTTATTAACCGCACAAGCAACTTTGAGCCATATGTAGTAGCAAAATCGAAAGAAAAAATAGACAGTGGGGACTTTAAGGTGTGTGTAGGCTTTTCTTATAACCCTTATCTATTAGTAATCAAGCAGGATTCCCCTCGTATATTCATTATATGCCATTGTACAGAATGTGGAATAAAATTTCAATATCCAGTTATTCGGAGGCAAATCAGAACAAAAAATCAGTTAATTTTCCAAGATGATATCAATAAATCAGGATATAAAATACTAATGTAAGTATTAGATGTATCACAAGCGATTGAAGGAACAAATAGGATATTCTATTAAGTCCCAAATAAAAAACGTTCAGAGAAGAATCAATTTCTATGAACTAGAAAAAGACTGATCAATTTCATAATGAGGTTTAATCCTACCTTGGAGATGTGAGCATTGCACCGATTATGTTTACAAATTATCCGTCTTCGATTGTTATTGCTTTGGCTACAACACGAGAATATAAAAATATGTGAGAAACTAAGAAACATAGCTGCACCAAGAACTAATAGAACACATGTAAGGAGCTTGAAACGAAAGAAAACAAGAACCCGAGAGAAATACAAAGCACCTGCTGTGTCACAAGAATTACCTAATGAACGGACATAGGTCATGCATGTTTGCTCGAACTTGGAATGTAGGTGCACCATTATGAAGTGTTGTAATGGAGGTGCAAAGTAGCAAGTTGAGTAGTATTTCTGCATTTCAAGTATAAATAGACTTATATGCACACTGAGAAGTTAACATAAAAGGTGCATTTGAGGGTTAGAAAGCTTACAACGAGGGGGTGAAAGTTATCCAAAAATATGTATGACTTGAACATGAAAAGAAACACAAGTTTTCAGCCTTCGGATCCTGGACTAGCTTTCGGGGTAATAATAAGAAGTCTATGACATTACTTGAAACAGATGAATAAATGTTCAAATTGACGCCCAACACCTCCTTTCTTTCCATCAGCACCTACAAACAACTCGATTTTAGAAATGCTCAACTCTCATGGCTAATTCAAATAAAATACCTTTCTCGCTTGACAGCAAGGACTCCTACCATGGCATCTGCGTGCCCCGGATATACATTTGGTAGCTGAGTGCATTACAATATGTCTGGAAAGATGGAAATGAATTAGTAAGAGTCTAACTGAAACTCCATTAACATTGTTAAACTTGTAATATTATAGCCACATATACATAAAATTACCGGATCTAAGTTATTATACAAACCGTTTACATATAAAGTGAGAGATGCTGGAAATAAATGATAAACCTTCAGCTGGCTCACCCATTTGTTTTCTGGAATGTGTTATTAGCAGAGAATAAATTTTAGTACCTTGAGAACTAGTAGTCCAAGAGCAAAAGCATTTCCTTTTGAACATGATGTTCAAAAGGCTTAATTACTCCATAGAGGCATAAGTAAATGCAGCTAGCCTACATGAAAACCAAGAAATTCAAATATAAAATTTAAAATACGAAAAATAACAAACTTTCCAAGGTGAGTAAACATGAAAACAGTATGGCATTCTAGCCAACAATCAATTGATAAACTAATATGCATCATGTACCAGGTGTTATTTCTTGTTGATTTAAGCATATTATTAAAACAAAAGGTGGCATACACCATCTTGAGTACAAATACCAAGTACTTAGAAAGCAAAATATTGGAATGCAGCTAGAACTATAAACATAATCGTGACCAGATAATAAAATTGCAAGGTACAAACCGGCGAACATACATAGAGGCAGAAAGTTTTTTACCTTGAATTATCCTGCAAGCCTTGAGAAGACAACAAGCTTGTCCTTGTATGTCTTAAGATGCTGGATGTTGGTTTGGAACCCTTCCAATTGACTTGTTACCAAATCCCTAACACGTGAATTTATACATAAGAAAAGCTACTCTGCGAGGTGCTGCACCCTTCTTGGGGGGCCTCACTAGTCTCCGGATAGCAATAAGAATCACATCCTAAAAAGAAAGAACATGCAAGTTATCATTCTTTTTCATATTTTAGTCTTTCACACTTTCATATCTATTTTTTTAAAAACATCTTGTACAAATGATTAGCTATACCAATACTCATGTGATCTGCAAGAGCGTTCAACGATAATTTTCTAGGTGACTAATGTAATTGCAATGGCCATAAAAAATTTAGGAAAGCAACAAAATGCAACAGGGGAGTTAGAGAATGATACAGACCCACAAGCTTATTTCACCAATTATTGGGTCCGAAGACCTTGTTGAATTGTCAACTTCGGATTTACCTTAGCAGACGGATGTTCAACTTCGGACATCTTCAGTTTAGTAGCACCATTATTGATAGTTGTCACATGACCGATACCATAAACAAGTTTGTCAAATCCAACAATAAATTTAAGAAGCTCAGTAATTCTTAAGAGCACGCTTAGCCACCTTAAGAGCACGCTTGTCCTTTCCAAATTTAAGAAGCTCAGTAATTCTCTTCTCATAAGGAGCAAATCCAGCAACTTCTCTAATCAAGCTCCTAACAAAAGAACTCTCTAGCTGGTCTTCTGCAAAAACACCATTCGAACAAACCAAAGACAACCAATCAACATGGAGCACAAACACTACCACACAATAACCACACATCAAATAAAAATTGTTAAAACAGAACAGTGTTGGGTAGAAAAATGATTCATACCCCTTTTCTGGCAGGGGCGAGGAGCAAGTTCCTTAGTAATGACAATATGTCCTTTTTTTAAACCAAAGGAAAGCCCCTCTTGGTTTTTGTGGCCTGTGGGTGCCATTTCACCTGCGCACAACATTTCCAAAACCACATAAACACACTTTAAATCTCATACTTCAACCCTAACTCATAAGTTATTCAACAATACAAAGTAAATCAAAAAGAAACATCAACACACTATTTCAATCATGTGTTTGACTAAAAATTGAACCTAATGAGCAAACCAAAGTGAACTACATCTATGAATCGGTACTAACTCGGCCGAGTCAAACGATTTCGGTTTCATGAATCAAAACTACGCGAAAGCAGATTATGAACATCCGAAGATAATCCTGTATTGATTTTTTAAGCAAAGGGTTTTGTTAAAATCAAAATCTCGGATGAGGGGATGTTAAGAATCAAGAAAGAAAACGGATCGATGAACTTAGATCGGGTTTAATGATGAATGCGAGAGAATGATGAGATAAGTGGATGACCTTGATTATTACAGTTTGAAGATTTGATGTCTCACGAAGATGGAGACTTCTCCTCTTCGCAGCTATTGAGTTTTGAGATAAAACCCCTAATGGTTTATACGCAACAACACGGAACTTAACAATTTGGAATAAAACCACACCTTACACCTGGCTACAAATCACACATATCGTTCCCATAACTCCAAGCCTCAAATGGAAATTCAAAAAAAAAAA
The DNA here is from genome assembly GCA_023531295.1 of Papaver armeniacum. Taxonomy (NCBI): domain Eukaryota; kingdom Viridiplantae; phylum Streptophyta; class Magnoliopsida; order Ranunculales; family Papaveraceae; genus Papaver; species Papaver armeniacum. The sequence goes on along the minus strand of JAJJWW010005689.1, from coordinate 102,684 downwards.
TCTTACCAATTTTTTGTGTATGAAATTGAGGAAATAAGAGATCTTGAATCCAAATCCAAGAAAGATCCTACCAAGTTTATGACTAAAATCGACCAAATAATAAAAAACAGAACAAACCTAGATTAGCAAAAGAAGTTGAATAGATAATCGAAATCTTAATTCATCAAATTCAGAAAATACGAAATTGCTGAGATAAATTAAGAAAAACCCTAAATGCACATCAATAATAATAAGATACCTTAGATTAAAGTGAACAAAAATAAAACTTGAAAGCCTAACGATTCACCCGGATGAAGTTTCTAGAATCAAACCCAAAATCAATGCAACTGGACGAAATTGAGAGATATAGAGAAGATTTATGGTGGTGAAGTTTGTAGAAGAACTTAGGTTTTAACGGTGGCGTTCGATCGATTCTCGGCGGTGTCTCGAGAGAGAGATGTGAAGAAGGGTTTTGGTGTACATGCGAATGGAGAGAGATATGTAAGTCATATCTTCTCGGTAATAACAAAGCCTCTCCATTTAAATCCAGCCATTCATCAAGTAAGACTAAATCGTGACCATAGACATTAAAAATATTCAAACTATGTTCATCGGTCAAGGAATGGGTAGCTAAAGAGGGTTAGAATAGTAAATATTCAACGACTGGTTTTAGCGCTTGACTAAATGTGAGACAGTCTTGACCGGTCCAAGGTCAATTTACCGCTAGTGAGGGTCGTGGATGTGGGTTGAGAAAACCCCCTTTTCCACTAGTGGCAAGATATACGATCTGCTTTTTAGGCTCTTAGTAAAACCGTCATACTACTGAGTCTTGTGCCTATTGCTAGCACACACTTTCATAAAAGCAATATTCCTTTCCCAAAACATAATCGAGTCATATTATCAAAACCATTCATCCCGAAATAATCCAATACCCTAAAAAGCTACCAGCTGTCTATCAAAGGTCAAGCTTTCAACCAGACATCCAATATGTCTTTCAAAAAAAAGAACCTAGATGAAAGTTTAACAGAGAAACGTTCAAGGAAAATCATCCAACAGAATTCTGCTCTTCTTGGAGAAAGTCAACTTTGCATCTTCAAGAGCCGCTCTCTTCGTAGTCAACATCTAGGAAAGCTCTTCGAGTTTCACCTCCCCGTCGTGCAATCTCCTCGGCGGAAAGGCTTTCGATTGCTGCATCTTTCAACTTTTGGATCTCAGCAAGGCCTTCGACAAACCACGAAGTGTTGAAATCCTTTTCCCTACGCACACGTCGCGATGGTGCTCGATCGGCAATAACGTCTTGAAACGGTGTGACCGGTCACCTCACGAATATCCTCGATGGAAGATAAAGCCTCTTCCACACGCTTAACTAGCGCAAATCGACTAGTGACTTTCTTGGTTGTGGCCATATGTCCATACTTCTCCCAGATTTTGGTGTACAACGCCTCATGCTTAGCCGGAATGCTGAAGCCGCCAACCATCACATGACCTGGATAAGGAACCAAGTACGGGGGATCAACAAAGGCGCCTGCACCTGGCCTCACGACTCGCAGAGGGTCTTCTTCCATGTCTACGACAGCAACCATCAGAGAATCATCCACCGTTTGAACCACATCTGTGCACGGCAATTGGCTAACTCCCATCTCCAAGGCACCGGCGGTGGTCACCAAAGGCAAGTTTTCGTGTGGCTCTACCCCCGAGAATCGTCCTCCGAACCCGATTCCTCCTGCGAACTTTAGTTAGACATTTTTCGAAAGAAGAAGAAAGAAAAGAAGCGTGAAACTCACCGAACCACTTCCCGAAAAGAACCCGGTCTTTGCGGAGGAATCACTCTCACTTGTCGAACTTTCTTCTTTCTCTGACTCATCACGCTATGAGAAGGCTCAGTGCTGCTGGAATTCTTTGAAGAAATTGCCGTCTCCTGGCAACGCGCAAGGGCAGCGAAAGCATTAACACTACCGAAGCCATGGAGGAAACAAGACACATGTTTTCAGCAGAAATTCACGTGTTTTGAGACAAACCAACGAAGAGGCGACACATACCTGGTTATTGGAAGAACTGAAAGACACGAGAGCTGAGGAGGGTCTTTTGAAACCGTCCGGAACCCGCCCGGCCACGATTCTTCGTTCTCTGTTCCTTAGCACTGGGACTTTCAGGAGTTGCTAGGCAACTTTACGGGCTGAGATCTCTCAACATTGGATACTTCTTCAAAACTGCTGGGAAGGTTTACAACAAACGTTCTCCACCACGTTATTCACAAAATCTTGGATCATAATAAACTCGTCGCATCGAACTCATTATAGCCAAGGTCGTCGGGTTACTCTTCCCATTTGAAAGAAGGGAAGGCGGATACCCGGCTCAAGGGCTCTAGCATTAAGGGCGGCACGCAATGAATCATAGGGATCACCTGGCTGGTAAGCAAGAGGCACCTTGATCGAAACCCATGTGACGAAGCAAAGACGGTCAATATTGTAGCGGTATCTGAAAGACCCCATGAAGAAAGACGGCATATAACCGGACATGCAGCTTTGAATAAACAAGTTTTCACCAACGCTCAAATCGCCATCAGAAGACAAAGACATGATCGGAGCATAAGAAAAGGTGTCAATTTGAGTCACCGACCTATGGATCGGCTCCCACGGGCGAAAACTGATTTCATATGACTTGTCAAGAAGACTAACCAAGCTCATGCCAACCTTTGGACGCCTGTTCACCCATCGAAGAATTCGGGAACCCCCCCCAACTCGCGGGAATCGAAGGCATGGGTTTGGAAGATACTTCTCAAAGTGCTCCCATAGCCGGACTTGTAGAAAAGCAACGTGCACATATGAATTCACTTTCATGAAACCATTCAAACTCGCATGTTCGCAACCGGGTGATCCGGATGCACATACGAGGAACAGAGGAATAGCTTTCAATGGGAAGAACTTCACCTTTTGCTAACTTCACAGCAATCGCTAGCAACTCTCTGGTCTTATTTCCTTCTTGCTAGAACCGTCATCAAAAATGTCTCTAGACAACCTGTAGAGCCAAAATGCTTTTGCAACATGAAGATCGCGCTTTTACGTTCGGGTTCCGGCTCGTGCTGGAAACCATTGAGACATCCACCAGCTATAAAAGCACCTTTCATCCTCTTTCCGGACAGAATCCTTCGACTTCGCGGTGGAGTCTTTTCGGCGTAATCTCCCAACTTAGCGGCAAGGTCATCCCGCATGTTCACCTCACTTTCGAGATAATTGGATTTTAAGATTCCCGATTCTGGGAAGATTCAGCAAGAGAGCCACACTCTCCAAGGAGAAAGTTATCTCACCCCATCTACATATGATTATATGGGTGTCCGAACACCATCTGGAGATGAAAGCAACCAAGCCCGGGATATCCTTCCTAATCTGAGGTTTCTTTGAAGCTCGACACATCAATAATCTGCGCTCAGTCGGTTGGTGTTTATGTGCTCCTTACTCACCATGAACTCAACCCATCTATCAAAAAAAACGCAATGGGATTTGACACATCCCGAAATCAATGTTGGAAGAGGAGTATACCCTTTTTGAAGACAGAACGTATGGTTTTCTCTCGGGCGAACCGAGCGTGTCTTCTTTTCATCATCACCACCACGATTAACAAAATTGGCACGAAACATGGGTGATTTTTTCCGAGCAGAGACAAGTTTTTGGCGAAGAACTCATCATCCGTGTTTGGTTTGGAATTATGGACATCCTTTGATGAAGCGAAATTTTGTTCAGTTGCACCGGCCCCAACAATTGCACCAACTTCCCAATGGCCGCCCAAGTCACGCCTGCAAGCACGCACAGCTTCCACACCTTATGCCGGTCCCACCAGCTAGCACACTCGGTTTTCAACTCACGCCAACTTCCCAACGTCGCCCAAGCTACACGAGGCCCCACCAATTGTGCCGACCTCTGATTTGTGCAAAACTACCAGGAGGCAAGGATTCCAAATCCTATTTATAAAAGGTCGAGACAAGCTCCTCAATTCTTTTTGGTTTGTTGTTGATAGTTTGTCACCATCTTATGCTTACCTCGCAACAAAGCCCTGTTCGAGATAAGCATGGGACTTAATGTTGATGGTGGTTTTTAAACAAGGGGTAAAATCGTAAAACTCCATGACCTAGTGTTACCCGCAACACATTAACTAAGAGCATTTAACTCGGTGTAAATAATTAATAGGGGTATTTTTCAAAATACAGTTAGGGTTTAAACACGAGAACCCTAATTCCAAAACCAAGCGCACAATGCCTGCGCCATGGCAACAATGCCAATGCTGCACCATGGCAACAATGCCAAACCAAGCCGCTGCGCGCACCATGGCAACGATGCCAAACCAAGCCGGCATCTTGCGCGCACCAACGACGCCAAAACCAAGCCGCGCATGCTGCGCACCATGGCAACGATGCCAAAACCAAGCGCGCTGCTGCGCACCATGGCACCGATGCCAAACCAAGCGCATCTTGCGCACCATGGTAACGATGCCAAAACCAAGCCGCAGCTGCGCACCATGGCAACGATGCCAAACCAAGCCGCTGCTAGCGCGCACCGTGGAAACGACGCAAAACCAAGCCGCGCTGCTTTAACGCACCATGGCAGCGATGCCAAAACCAAACTACATATCGCACTCATTGGAAACCATGCCAAACTAAGCCGCTATGCCATTGGCACATGCCAAATATAGCGCCCCTAGGATTGCAAAACGTGCAACCCAGGTCAACATGGCCGTACGTCGGGTTGGCACATGCCAACACATACCACAAGCCATATTTCCTAGCGGCTATGCCATTGGCACATGCCAAATATAGCGCCCTAGGCTTTGCAAAAGTGCAACTAGGTCAACATGGCCGTGCGTGCCATTGGCACATGCCAACACGTACCACAAGACATATTTCAAGCCGCTATGCCATTGGCACATGCCAAATATAGCGCCCTAGGCTTGCAAAACGTGCAACTAGGTCAACATGACGTGCGTGCCATTGGCACATGCAAACCCGTACCACAAGCCATATTTCCAAGCCGCTATGCCATTGGCACATGCCAAATATAGCGCCCTAGGCTTACAAACCATGCAACCTAGGCCAAGTCGGCCACGCATGCCATTGGCACATGCCAACATGCTCGTTGGTAGCTTTTCCTACCAAGGCCACGGCCCTAACGACCCACGCATGCCATTGGCACATGCCAACATGCTCGTTGGTAGCTTTTCCTACCAAGGCCACGACCCTAACGGCCACGCATGCCATTGGCACATGCCAACATGCTCGATGGTAGCTTTTCCTACCAAGGCCACGGCCTATAACGGCCACGCACCCATTGGCACATGCCAACATGCTCATTGGTAGCTTTTTCTACCAAGGCCCACGGCCCTAACGGCCACGCATGCCATTGGCACATGCCAACATGCTCATTGGTAGCTTTTCCTACCAAGGCCACGGCCCTAATCTGACCCACGCATGCCATTGGCACATGCCAACATGCTCATTGGTAGCTTTTCCTACCAAGGCCACATCCCTAATGGCCACGCATGCCATTGGCACATGCCAACATGCTCGTCGGTAGCTTTTCCTGCCAAGGCCACGGCCTAACGGCCACGCATGCCATTGGCACATGCCAACATGCTCGGGTAGCTTTTCCTACCAAGGCCACGGCCCCTAACGGCCATGCATGCCATTGGCACATGCCAACATGCTCGCTTGTAGCTTTTCCTACCAAGGCCACGGCCCTAACGACCCGCATGCCATTGGCACATGCCAACACGCTCATTGGTAGCCTTCATCACCTAGCGTGTGGCCCTAATCCATGGGCTGGTAACCTAACTTGCATGCCGTGCAACCTAGGCCAATTCGACCATACGCGCCCAGCACATGTGCAAAACCCACGCTGGTAGCCTAATTTGCAAATCATGCAACCTACCACCAAGGCATTTCGCACATGCCATTGGCACATGCCACACACGCCACTAGCGGCTCTGGCATTGCCACTTACACTCAACGTACAACCTACCACCAAGGCATTCCGCACATGCCAATGGCACATGCCACACGCCACTAGCGCCACTTGCACTCAAGGTGCAACCAACACTCGAGATATCAACACAAGCGGGGATGCTTTCGGGTTTTGGTTTGGCGGTCTGACTTGCAGCGTACACTACGCTCACATTAAGAAAGCGTGAAAAGGAATAAAGGGTCAAATAATGAGGAAATAATGGTGAAAACGTTTTCACCCATTAACACCATGCGGTTACCACCTCCTCCCATTATTTCACCCTTTACTCTCTTCCTTCATGAGACCAGTTCGTTTCAATCTCGACTTGTATAAATAGGTCTTACCTATTTCCACCCCAGGACAACAAGTCTCGGTCGGGAGAAAATACTACACTCTCGGAAAAGGCAACTTTCCAAGCTCTCCAAAAAGATTCCATCTCTTGCAAGCTTACGAAGCTTCCACTTTCTGATACAAGTCGAGACACTACTCTCCCAGAATTTTCTGGTCTCAACATCTTTCTTTGCTTTCCTCCCCAAATCAACCCTTCTCCTCCACTTTGTGACCGAAACAAGTGCAGGCGGCCATTTCTTGGTTTAGGCCGGACTTGTGCAGTTGATCTCTTGAATCTATAAAGTGCTCACGTGCAGCACATTTGTTTAGGGTTTGAACTAGTTTCTCACTGACCTACCGAATTTACCGAAATCGGCAGAAACGATTTTTACCCATAAACAACAGGGAAACACTTGTTTCACAAGTTAAGAACTCTAGAATCCCTGTATATAAACAGAGAGCTATTATGTAAATTGTATTCATTTGAATCAATAAAGATATTATTCATTCAAAACTATTTCTCTTCTCTTGTTCTTCTCTTTGTATTATAAACCTAAACAAAACCTTAGTTCCAACTTGGTATCATCCTGGTTGTGATCTTCATGTCTTCCGCAGCCTCTTCCGTGTCTACAATTTCAACTCTTCTTCAATATTCTCAATCTATGATGGCTTCCTATATTTTTTCACAACCTCATCATATCATCACTGTCAAACTCGATGAAACCAATTACTCTCTTTGGCGTGCTCAATTTTTACCCTATATTCAGGGATATGAACTTGATGTCTATGTTAATGGCGACAAACCTTGTCCACCTGCAACTCTTGACAACTCCCAAAACCCTAACCCTGAATATGCTCCTTGGCTGAAACAAGATCGAATTCTTCTAGGATGGATCTTCTCTTCTCTGACCCCTGCTGTACTACGGAAAGTTCATCGTCTTACCACATCTCGTGAAGTTCTTTCCTCCCTGGAATCTCTATTTGCTTCTAAATCTAATGCACACATTCATCATCTTCAATATGAGCTCCGTGCACTGAAGAAAGGGTCTCTTTCTATGAGGGCCTATATTTATTGAGCTCGTGATCTTGTTGACAGCCTTGCTGCCGCTGATACTACTGTGACTAACACCGAATTACGTCACTGTGTACTTGCTGGATTGGACACCTCTTATGATGCTATATTCGCTTCTCTCACCACCTCCATGGGAACTATGAAACTTGAAGATTTCATCACATATCTTCTCACCTTCGAACTGCGCGTTGAACAACAAACATAGATGCTGAATTCTCAACCTGTTGCTGTTGCTGCCTCTAGGAATTATTCTTCTCAGAATCCTGGACTTCTACCACGGCCTAATACTGGAACTTTTAATGCTGGTGCTTGACAAAACGTTTTTTGTCAGTTATGTGACAAAGATGGACATCTTTCCCCTATGTGTTGGAATCGTTTCCATCGTAACTTCAAGCCACAACCTCCTCGACGTAATCAGTCACCACAATCACACCTGCTCCTCGTGCTTATCTTCTTTGAAACAAAAGGATCTTTCTCTTTCGCTCCGTGGGTACACGACGGTGGGGCCACCGATCATATCACGAATGATCTAGCTAGATTGCATCCTTATTCAGAATACACAGGTCCGGGTGAAATAAAGATGGGTAATGGTTCTTCTATTACGATTACTCATGTTGGTCATCAATACTAGGTACTGCTGGACGTAAGTTATATCTCAACAATACTCTATTTGCTCCTAAATCTCCCATAATTTATTATCAGTCTCTCGGCTTACTACTGATAATGATGTATTGTTTGAGTTTCACCCTGATTTTTGTATTGTGGAGGATCGATGCACGGGGAAGGTTCTTCTACGCAGAAATAAGGTTAGTGGTCTCTGTGTTCTTGATGATTCAAAAATTTCTGCGACAAGTCTTGTTGGTGAACGTGCTAGCTTACAAAACTGGCATTCTAGATTAGGACATCCTATGATGTGAACTGTGCGTCATGTTATTTCTAAATTTTCTCTTCCCGTTTCTAGTAGAAAAATAAGTTTTTGTTCTTCTTGTCATTAACATCGAAGTCATAAGTTACCTTTCTCTTCTAGTAATACTATTTATTTGAATCCACTTGATTTGATTGTCTCGGATGTTTGGGGTCCTTCTCATATTGTTTCTAATGATGGTTATCGATATTATATCATCTTTATTGATGCATATTCTCGTTTTACATGGATGTTTACTCTTACTCATAAATCAGATGTCTACTCTATATTTCTTGTTTTTCAAAAACATGTTGAGAATCTCTTTAATCGCAAGATAAAGATTTTTCAATCTGATAATCCTCTTTGAACCATGCGATGTTATAGAGTCTGTGTGATAAGAGTCAATGTAATTAACGCACGCCAGATCCGTAAATAGAGGTTTTATTAGCTGTCCTCCACTATGTAAACTCCTATATAAGGAGCCGAGTGACCTTGTATGAAGGGGAGATTTTTTGAGAGTTTAGACAAGATATTTATGAGAGAAAAAGATTATTTGCTCCCCAAGTTAGGGTTTTCATATTACTTTGTAAAAAATTTGAAGATCTTAATGAATGTTCTTGATATTCTCATGGAGTTAACCTAGATTATTCTATAGATTCTAGTAAGGGTGTAGTTGTGGGATTTCCTGCAACTACATAAATTGTTGCAGAGAAATAGAGATAGTAAAAGAATTGGAGAATTGGATACGAGGTTAGTGGTTGTCACTTGCTCTTTGTCTATTGGAGTAGATTTCTTCTTCCGATTCCAACAACAACATCAACAAATTGGGGATTTCTGAAAATGGATTCAAATTGAGCTTAACTAAGAGTTGTTGATTGTTATAGATTGCAGCAATGAAGTCTCTCTATATGGATTTGTTTGGAAGAAATCAATTTTGTTTTGGGGTAAATTGAAACAAGGGCTACTGTTGATTTCATTAATTTTCATGGATGGGTTCACATTTACATTTAATTTGGATTCACAACATTACAAGATGGGATTTCGGGGTTTTTTTTATTGTGTAGTTTCTCATATCGTGATTTTTTTTTCAAGTTGTAATTTTAAGTGAATTGATGATCTATGATTTTCGATAGAGGCGAACCCATATGAATTGTCACCGGTGATTTCTAAACTGGAAAAAGTACCAGTGCCGGAGAAGAACGAGAGCACTTGTGCAATCTTGGACACCCTCCAGTTGGGAGATCTTAACCATTAATTATTTGGACGGTTTTATAACCGTATGATTTAACTAGGTAGTTTGGGCATTTAGCACGGTTAAGTTGTTACGGTTTAACAGTCCTAGTCACACGATTTAAGGGCTTAAATATCTTTTCCAAGACTGATTTATTGTCACGTGTCTAGAAACGTCCGTTACGGAAAAGGTCAATTGATTGGCATTAAATAAATTGTGAAAAAAACGTGGCCATTTTCTTAAATGCATTTCCTTACATGGGCATTTTTTTTTTAATTTCCCCATGACAATAATCATTATCTCCTATTCCGAATTTGGTTGTTGTTGATACTTGACCTAATATTCCTATTTTTAGATTTACAGCTTTGCTTGTTGATGCTTATATTAATATTCCAATTTTTTGATTTATCAAAGAGATTGTTAAGGTTGCAGCTGACTTTGTGATCTTCATGGAGAGAAGAAAATACATGGAGACTATTAATCTTTTGAACTAATCGTGTAACTTTGTGATCTTCTTTGTCACCGAAGAAAATTCATGGTGAGAAAGAAACAGAGAATTTCTCCTCATAGTCGATCTATAAATTTTGACAGAGAATAAGCTAATGGAGAGAGAAACAAAGTATATGGAAGAGAATATGAAAGAACAATTGTGTTTCGGAACTTGTTTTTTATACCCGTTAAATCCGGCAAATAAGGAGGGGAGGAATGTGCACCCGCGGGTGCACACAGTCGCACTCCTAATTGGATCGTTTACGGTGATAATTAGATGTCACCTAACTGATCATTTTTTTTTTAATTAAACTTACTAGGAGAATTCATTGATCAGGGGAAAAAAAGAGAAACAGAATAAGGAGTGGGACATAAAATCAAACCTCCTAAAAGAAGAAGCCAAAAAGAAAAGAAACACCAAGCCACAAAAATCCCCAAAGCAGAAGAAAACAAATTAAATGAAGTAAAACAAGTACTTCAACCGGGAAAGCAGATCGATTTTGAACGCCATCAATCAGGGACTGCTGATCAGGATACATATGCGACAAGTTCTGGGTGACGTTCGAATTCATCCATGTCTTCTTTACTCAAGCTTACCCATGCTTCAATTCCATCTCCTGATGAATTAGTATCCATCAAAGAAACAACATTCTTCATGGGAACAGCACAAGAACCTACCCATATTGGCTTCCCCCAACCAAAGTTTGCTTCATATATTGGTAACCTACACCAACTGGTGAAGCCTAGAGTCAGAGTCTCTGCACTAGGACCATTTTGGGCGAATGATTTCATGCCATCTAAGAACGCATTACTAGTTTGCAGATCTCTTACGTAGTCTCCGTCGATTTTCTTGAGGGAGTCCTTAACTTTTCCCACCAAGTACGGGTAGTACTGCTGATCGTTTTTCTTGGTACCGGCCACCTCAACATTCATGACCATAGGTAGTGCAACGCTTGTCACATTGCCAAAGCTGTTTAATGGCAATGGCGGAATCATCCTCGCTCTCAAATTGATTGCAAATACCGCTAGGTAGACCTCCGTAGCATTAGTTCCCTTGTTTTTGGCTTGATCTGTATCAATAAAGCACCTCCATATCAAAGCTGATAGTGCTTCAAAACGAGTAGGCTGGTACTGCTCATGAACACCGTCAAATTCACTAATGAATTTGGCTTTTTTCTTGAGTTCTGCCAATTTGGAAGAATCAAACACAAATTTCTTTGCAACGATTACATCATCCGCTGCAATGTTGCTGGGAGGAGGGGGTGGATTGGAACCCGTTAAGAACTCTTTGAGTGGAAATAGTGATTGCGCTTCGAAAAGTGGACCTTTGATTTGCTGATGATGATCACCAGTAAATATAGCACGAGTTATACTGGCCCAGTCGTTGATAAAAGTGATGACTGAACATGCGTCGGCCAACTTGTGGGATATGCACAAACCAATGACAATCCCACCACAATCCTCGAAAACATTAACTTGGACTGATAAAAGTTTGGTCGAATCTCCTTCATCATTGTTTGCGAACGGATCAAATGGAAGAAGTGTCTTTGCCAGGTCCTGCACATTAGGAAGTTGGATAAGCTGAGATAGTTGACAGTTACTTACTTTGGTTTCGAAGTAGTCCACCCCGTCATCATTACAGTCTACAAAACTGTTATCGATGATCCTACCAGCCAAGGGATAGAATTTGCTTAACGTTTCTGCCAAAGATTTCTTAAGTGCGGAGCCATAACCATCTGTTTCACTAATTATCCTACCATCGCTGTCATGATCGTTAGCGTAATAAAGAAGAAGAGCAATCTGAGATGGAGGAGCAATCTGATCAAGATAGGATAAGTTGAAGGTTTTAAGATGATGGGGTGTTGAACAAGAAGGCTTAATAATCTCTTTTGAAACTACTTCAACCTTCATCATCATATCTTTCATTGTCGATAAAAGCTTGATGATAAATCAACGAAACTTGCCTCTTTTAAGCTCATCGGTTACTAGCTGGGGTTTTGTTAGCTGAGGAGATTCCAGCCTATTAGCCCTTGCCAACTAACAAAAGATAAAAATAATAATAAAAAGAAAATTAATACATGATCCTAGCACGTACCTAAAAATTTAGGTGTGCCGTTAAATATTATTATCGTTTTTTTTTTTTTTTTTTTTTGATATCCTAGACTAGTGGTCCCTAAAAGCTACATCCAAACTCCTTAAATTGGAGTGGATTTTGGCAATTACAGGGTTCGAACCCCTACCTCCGCAGCGGGAGGAGCATGCCAACCACCAGACCACTTGGTGATTGGCAAATATTATTATCACTTAGTTGTGCGTGTGCCGCTAAAAAAGTTTAACCAGTTATCAAAATCCCATCTATGTTTCTAATAATCACAACACCACCAAAAATCACATCTAAAAAATTTAACCAATTGTCCAAAAAATCTCGTCTTTGTTTTTCATTCTTGTAATTTATTTTGAATCTTATCTCCCCTTTTTCACGACAGTTCCTCAGAAAATCAATGCACTGACCAATTTCGAATCAATATGACATTTAATCTTTTTAGTTTTGAAGTTCAAAATTTAGCGTCGGATAAATGGAAAGACCAAACTATTTTTGGTGTTGTACTATTGACCACAATTATTGGATTTGCTTAATATTACCGGTTGCATCTTGTAAATCTACTTTTCCCATATCTATAAAAATGCTATTTTTATAAATATTCAGATGAATTTTTAAAAACACTTTTTTTTTAGTTAGTTAACCCGTGGATTTGAATCACCAGGTTTATAAGACAAGCAAACTTTGATACTACTTAAATGCCCAAAAATTGAAAAAACTTTTTTCTAATATCCAAACTCGATATTCTGCTCAAAGCTCTATTTATTAGTTCAATACAACTGCCCTATATACTCCAAATTGGATCCTGGCTTGATTGGGGTATACCCAAATTAATTGGGGTATACCCAAATTTAAATGGACCTAGTGTCCTTGCTAAGGGGTGGTCAAAATTGGTGATTTTACTTTAATACCCTTGAACAATTAACTTAAAACAAAACCCTAAAATTAAAAACTAAAAACTCTTAATCTTTCCTAATCTGAATGCCTTTCCCCATTCCCTTCATCTTCTTCCATTTCTTCCATCAAAAAAAACCATGAACCCAAAAATTCAATCCCTAAAAATGTTGAAAATAGGCCTCTACCGACGAAAAGAAGATCAATTGATGTCTAAACTCAAATCCATTATTGAGTTGTGTGTTTTGATTGTTATATTAGGTTAGAGACTTTTCATAATTGCCATGGCGACTGTAAAATTTTTCAACAGCCGGCAGGGTATTTTTAGAAGACCTTGCTTAGAACTAATACATTTTCTCAACAAAGAGGCGGGGTATTTTTGAAGAGAAAATGGGTCATTTGTCCAAAAAAATTAAAACACGGTTCAAATAGACAAGTAAAAAAAATACGGGTGAAATAGCCAAAAAAAAAAGCAAGGATGGCTTGGATTCATCACGGGCTTATACTTAAAAAATAGCAAGGATGGCTGGATGCATCCATGTGTAAAATAAAAATAAGAAAAAAATATTTGAAAATGGACGGGATGAAATCGTTACATCCCCGCCTATTTTTAAATTTTTGTCCATTCAAATAAAAGTATCTTTTTAATTTTTGGCTATTTAAACAGTATCAAAACCTAAGTGTCTTTTTCACCCAGGAATTGTTGATTTTGGTCTTTTTGACCAATTTTGTGTTTTTTGAAGACCTTGCCGACTAACACATTTTTCTCAACAGCCGGTAGGGTATGTTTTGAAGACCTTGCCGACTAATAAAGTTTTTATGTCGTCTCCTGTGTGTCAAAAAAAATAAAGTGAACCTTGTCATTTAAAAAAACCTTGTCGGCAAAGTTAGTCGGCATGGTCTTCATTCGTCGACCTTCCGACTTTTCATAATTTCTGAATTGAAAGTGTTAATTTCTGATCTAATTTTGAGTATAATTTCATACAACAACTTTGCAATCCCCTCTTTAGAAGTGTTTGGGTAGTGTGCTGTCATTTCCGTTCCAAAAGTTTTCTCAAAACAAATTTTTTTTCATCAAAAATCTTCCCAAATAAGTTCAATCAAAAACAAAATTTCATAACTCAAATTCATAATTTGAGAAGTTTAATCTACTCAATTAATTAACATAATCATATTTTTAGTGTTAATTAAACAAGGGTATATTAGCCATTTAGAAAATATATGGTTAAGGGGTGTGCTGTTTTACTTCAAAATGACTCAAATTTTGTCTCATTAGGTATACCCCAATTAATCCGGGTATACCCCAATCAAGCCAGGAATTGGATCAAGTGGAATATCTTTCTCCATTTGTTTTCTTAACTTCTTTCTTCTCCGTTTTTTATTGTTCGCAGTTTTAACTCCAAGACATGAATTTTGATTTTTGATTAGGGAAAAAAGTGTTGCGTTGGATTTTGATTTCTCATCGTTTTTTATTGTTCGCAGTTTTAACTCCAAGACATGAATTTTGATTTTTGATCAGGGAAAAAAGTGTTGCGTTGGATTTTGATTTCTCATCAACGAAGGCGCTAAAGAAGAGGACTAAGATGATTTTCACCAAGTCAATGATTTCCGGACTAACAGAGTCACTTATTCAGTGACTCCGACTTAGTTTACCTAATTTTTGGGCTATGAATATGAATTAATAAGGTCAATTTTAAAGTTAGTTCAATATAGACCAACCAAAATCAAATGAGTTATGATTAATAAAGTGATGGTTATTGATAAGAGAAGCTTTAATATAACTCCAGTCCTAAGAAAAATAATTCAAAATTTGTTGTACAATATAAATTAATTGATATTGTAAACTTTAACTCTGAGAGTACAAATATCTTAAAGTCAAAACACAATGTAACTGATTCCGAGCATTCAGTGGTAATATATTTTTCAAGCTAGATCCACGGTAATCTATCAATGTTCAATTGTAATTCTTCTGCAACCATGATTCTTTTTGCATTTTCTTCTTGTAAAACACAAATATTTATGTATTAGTACAAGGGTTTTCTTTTAGTTTTATAATAGTTGATGGTTTTCGTTATTTTCCACAGAGCTATTAACCACATGTTACATTTTGACTTGAAATTATAAGGTTATTATTTTTAAATATACTAATAACAATTGTTGTGTCAAAACTTTTATCAAGTGGATGCACCGAAAAGATGAATATATTTCTTCTTTCTTAATACATTTGTAAAATCCTATTTTGTTAAGTAAAATAGGATGGAAGGAGTAAAATAAACTATTGGTAGCATAAATATTAAGATAATACATTAAATTTATCATATGTTAAATGAATTACCACTTAACATGCTTCTGCTTTAAAAAAAAATTAAACATTCTTTAAAAACGAAGTGATTCACAATGTTGATCTTCTCCTAAACTACCTCGTTTCTAGTCTACTCGACGTTTCTTATGAACGCGCAATTGGGGATAAAAAAACTAATTGGGGATATGAATTACTAACCCCATCCAATAATATCCGTTAAGGGGTGTTTTTTGGTGGCGGAAATACTAAAATACCCTTCCATCTAAATTAAAATTTAAAACTAAAAATCAAAATCAAAATCAAACCCTAACAAGTTCTTAAAGATAGGTTAAATTGAATTTTTCTTGAGAAAGAAGAAGAAGAAGAAGAAGAAAAATGGCTTTATTGAGAAGGTACATGATACCTAATCATATTTAAAGTGTTGTTGTTGTTTTAAAACTTGGTTTGGGTTAGAATCATAAACTTTCAATCCACTCCCGGCTTATGTTTATGATGAATACCTTCCGCGTAGTTTTAGGATGAATACCATGTCGGGTACTAGTTCAGGCATGGTTTTTTTATGATGAATACCATGCTCGGGTACTAGTTCCGCATGGTTTTTAAGATGAATACCATGCCGATACTTGCTATTTCAGACAAGTTTTTTGTATGTTTTTCTCCTCAAACCGCACGATACACTTGGGAATCAACCATGCCGGCACTACTACCGAGCATGCTCGATAATGAACTTTCTATCTTGCATTAGTGTACTTCCAATTTTCAAAATTGGGGGATATTGTGTCTTAGATGGTGAAAGTATGAATACCATGCCGGTTTGGTCACTGCCGGCATGGTATTCATACTTTTACCATGCCGACACTGAGTATTTCAGCTGCAACAATGGCGAATTCAATGAAAAAAATAATCAAATTTCAATACATTAATACCTATATATGAGTAATTGGAGCACTTATATGTTCAACTAGTTTACTTTCCTGGGTTGGTTCTTCACCTAAACCTTCATGATCATAAATATCTTGATTTGATGTTGTTGCATCAACAAATTCAATGATAATGATTTATTCTAAAGATTATCAAACTAATCTATTAACTTAACTAATTATATTTAACCACTAAACAGGATTAGTAAGGGGTAGATTAGGAATTAGATAAAATACTTAAATAAGGGTGACCTTGATTTGCTATTTAAATCCAATTTTTGTCTTTTTCCTCTATCCCCCAATTAGTTCTTTTATCCCCCAATTGCACGTTCTTTCTTATTGGTATGTAATTGCGAACCGGAAGTATCTGTATTTTAATTTCCCTCTCTTGTACGTAGTGGCTAGCTTGTTTTACCTTTTTTGTCTACAGCTTTTTTTTTCTTTTATTTCCATTTTGGGTAGTTATTTTTTTCTTCCGTACCCTTTTCAACAAAACCACTTTAAAAATTTGCCCAATTGGCTTCACATTGAATATTACTAAAGTGTCTTTATTTATTTTTTCGAAAAAAGAGTCTAGCCTTTAACTTTACTGATAATACACCAGACTCACCAGACCACATAAGTTACATGATTTGAAGAGGACATCTAATTATTTCGTAAAAATTCCTAAGTAACATCACAGGTTTAAAAGGTCTTGTTTGGTTTGAGATTAACTCTTCCAAACTTCTAAACAAATTTCCATATAGTTGAGATGTTAGGATCCAAACATCCAACTATTTTTCGGGGTTTTTTCCTTCAAAAAACATAACACAAATGACGACGTATATTAGAATCCACAGGTTCCACCAATCTCCATGAATTTCAACAGTGATAAGGTGATACAAGTATCAAAGATAACCAAAATCGATTTTCTTGAGGCGGAATCGGTCTGAAGCTTTATCTGAATCAGTTTTCTACATCCATTTAATTTGTTGTTGGTGTCTTTGTGGTTGATAGTGTCTTTGGTGTCTTAGTTTTTGTTGGTGTCTCTGTAGAAGATCTTGTTAATAATGTTAGAGGTCCATTGATAAGCATTTCAGATGCAGGTGATGGAGTGGAATATGGGTTTGTTGAACCTATAGCTAATGGAGATTTTGGCGTTTGTTACTATGTTATTGTTACCGCTATTTCAATCACGGATGAAGAAGATGTTCTTATTGTAAGAAAGGATTACAACCCTTTACTGCAATTAAAAATAACACACAAGAACCGTGTAATAATGGTAACGATTACGGGAAAAAAAAGGAAAAAACGCCTAAATCCAGAAAATCCCAAGGTTAAAATCTAAAATACAGAGAAAATTAAAGGTAAATTAAACTAAATTTATAGATGCAACTAACAAAACAACACTCAAGAGCTATCAAGAAGTGAGAAGATTAGAAGTAAGAAAAACGCCTAAATCCAGAATACGCTAGATAAAGGACTGAAATACAAATGAAATAAACTAAATCAACAACTAAGAGGAAAAGGATTTAAGAAGATAAATAAGAGGAGAAGGATTTAAGAAGGATGATGTGCAAGAGATTTAGAATATTAGGGTTTCTGGTATTTTTGAGAGAGGTATTTTGAGAAGAGAGAGGTACTCTCTTAGGATTGGGGTTTGTCCTAAAATGTCGTGCATGTGCTATGTGCGTGCAAAGATGAAAAACTAATGAATGGAAATGTATTTATATTGTTACTTTAACATTTTCACATTCCTACTAGTTATTTTGTTGGAATACTAGCCCTTAATCCGTGCCGTTACGGCACGAGCCATGATGTTGGTTCATTTTTAATATATCGTATAATTTGTGTCCCAAATACTTATCAACTCCTTATGATTTAATATGTGTTTGTCTTAAAAATAATTGAGATTTTCCCCTCTCTCTTTTTTTTTTGTATTTTCCTTTAATATTTTACCGTAGTAGATTTGCTCAAACGAAAGAAATATAATCTTAACTTCCGTATTACACTTTTTATTTAGGTTCATTGCTTATAATGAGATAATGCTCTACATGAACATGGAAGTTTAAATATTTTTGGAAATATGTCGTCGGCAGCGCTCATCTCGGTGAAATCAACTAATCAATATCGTCCATAAAAGTTTCCACATGCTCCTATTTCGCTCCAAATGACTCATCTATCATGGTCATGTTGTCAATCCTCCAAATAGGCAGAGAATAGTATTTTTGCATCGAACGAATGATACAAACTATCCAATGTGACATGATTTTCCTGTAATTTTTCAACACCCATTAGATGACAATGTTTAAAATGTGTACCCATTACCTTTTAGAAGGGATTGTATATATGCGAACCTCGCCATTAAATCTTCAACAAAGTATTGTGCCTAGCAATTAGTCGTAACGAAGGATTTCGTAACTTCAAAAGTCTTGGACATTTTGTCACTTCCGTATGTTTCTACCTTCACTTGGAATACAATCTGGCAACACATTACCTCATAAAGAACCTTGAACACATATTGTACTCCCTGATCTTATTTCAAATTAATAGGTTGTCAATAGATCCTTCACCAAAAGTTGACATATTCTACGTTGAATATTTATATAAAAAAAATTATGTTATTGTGGATCGTTGCTTTCTAAGATTGTAGTTTTCAAAATTGGCCTCTTCATCAAGTCCCACGGCTTTCTAAGTTTATATATCTTGTTTGTTTTTAATATTTTAGTTAGCCATATTATGTTTGTTATTAACTTTATGTAATTTCAGAATCGAAATAGTTATAACTCTTTCAATCATATCAAGTAATCCGTTGTATATCCCAACAATTCTTCTACAACAATTCCTTTCTTTTGCCGTTTCCGGACCATCAGTAGCCATTATTGTCAAACGCAATCTGTCTAATTTTTGTTGATGTTATGTATTTGCAATGTTCATTTTTCTTAAATAAATAGATTGTGGAAAAAAAAAAAAAGGAACATAAGTATTACATCGGGTCTAAGTTACTATATCCAGAATACTCCGGACAACGCCGGTGCCTTGTTTCCTCAAATTCCTCGTTGCATTCTAGACAGTACATGCAACACCAATCATTTGCGAAGTGATCTATTTGCGCAAGTGTGGTCAATGTATCCCTTGCCTGTAATAATAATAACAACACGTCAATTTTTTTCAAGGCATCCAGTTGTAAATGGTATGAATCTAATAGATTTGCCTCAATCTTAGATATCACCTTCTTCTCACATAACATAGCAATTGAGGAAGGACAAATCTTGACAACTCTTTACATAGGCATAGTTAGCCAAACTATGTTTTGCAATTGTCTTACGTGAAAATTATTATTAATCCATATTTTAGTCAGCTCCTATCGAAGCCGATCTAATTAGTCCTATAGAAAGTTAATCTTAAACTTTTGACCTTATCTCTTGACTAAATTATTAAAGTATTCTCAGCCATGTTCTGCTTTGTGTGATCTACCCATCTGTGTCTACTCTACCTTCTAACCCAGTGAATGAAACCTATACATATTGATCCGTAATTTGATATTGTTGATTTGTCATCAAAAGGTTGCGTGATTTGAGAATGTAAAATATAAAAAATATTCTATAAACATAGGAGGCGAAATTTAAATTTATGATTTAGAGTTTTTTATGTTGATTTTGATGAACAAATATAATTTTCAAACAAATATTTTAGAATGCAAATACATTTTCCCGGTCAATAAGGTTTTATATCGGGAATTGAGTGAAAGTTGTTGTCTTTGTAGGTAGTTGTCGCGAAACAACTCGACATTGATGGTCTTTCAAGAAAAAAAAATGTAATATTACTTGAGAGAGCGATAATGTTCTCTTACGCGGGTACACCAATTGCCTTTACATAATACGGGTGATCGAACAATCATGGTTATATTGTCTTATACGTTCTGGTATCATCCTCGAAATATTTGGTTTTTGTCCTTATCAATCGTGCTAAAAACAACCAATTACATCTTGCACAATACAATGTTGCATGTTTTGTGAAGATTATTTTTTTACTTGGTCAATAAAACTCACTAAAAAGAAAAAACTATTATTATACACTACTATTACCAACACCCACCACCATACAAACCATCCACTATACTATTTCTTCCACCAATAGTAATGTTACGCCTCGACCATTCACAAACACCCGCCACCGCTTATAATAACCCTACTTACACTCCCACCATTAGAATTAATATAGTTTTTAGTAAAATTATTTATTAATAAAATTATGTATTTATGTTAGATTATTAAAGGGACATTTATAATAGAAATTTAATTAATCATTATGAACAATCAATGAGACACTAATTAATAAAACGTTTAAAAATGGTTAAGTTGAACAAACCCCAGCGGTAAATTTATCTTTGCCAAGGACAAATCCTGACCACTCTTTACATAAACAAATCAATAATAAATAATTTCATATGTTCTGATCTTGATTTGTGTCGTTCGTTTAGTTATTACATAACATGGCAATTGATTGCACCAATTTTTTTTAAAATGGACATGTGTTTTATCGAGTGTATTTTAACATTAGAATGATCAACCACGTTTTATACTTTATAATATAACGTTACACATTTTGTGGCGTTACGAAATTAGCATAATATGTTTTTGTTCACCAATACCGGCCGCCACCACCATAAAACCATATGAATCCACTTTTTTATCCACCACCACCTAGTGGCGGAGCCAAGGGTTGACTAACCTGGCTCTAACCCCTTAAATTTTTAATAACTAAATAAATTTTTTAGTTTATTTTATAAATAATACTTTGTATACATATATTTACTGTTTAGTCCACCAAAGTTTACATGTTTCTTTTTAAAAGAAATAATAGGCTTCCTGAATGTCAATTTTTGACTCCACCACTACCACCATCACTGCCGCCCATCCCATGTAGGTTGTTGGACACAATTCTAATTTTCAATCACAAATGCCATGTATGAGGTTTACATTAAACAAAATTTCGTCAATTGATTAGTTTCATTTTTTTTTCGTGTATATATTCTTTTTTGTATTGCAATCAATTTTATTTTAACATTAAAAAATCATGATTTATACAATATAGTACCAAAGATAACAGGGTTACCATTTGGGTGATCCAACTACGATCATGAAAATATTGTCTTGTATGATATCATCCCTGAAATATATGGTACCTTCCTTTATCAAAAGTGTTAAAAACAACCAACCACATCTTCCATACTACGATGTTATCGATGTTGTAACGACAACATAAAATTAATATTGTCCATCACTTCTCACCAGCATTCACCGTCACTACTTCTTCCACCATAAATTAGGGCGGAGCCAGGATTTTGAGGAGAGAGGGAGAACAAATTCTTGGAAAGTTGGGTACATGTGAAAAATGGACTTTGTATCCCATTTTACGATAAAAGAACAAAAATAAATATTAACCACCACTAATCTTTCGGCCTCCACCTCTTCTACTACTCATTGTCACAGAAAATGTCTATTCATATTATTTATCAAAATTACTTATTAATAGAAATACATATTATAATTAATTAAGAAAACATTTATAATTAAAAAATGATTAGTCATTTATTATGAGCAATTAGTGAAACACTAATTAATAAAACACTTTATAATGAATAGATTATTTATTATGTGCAATTAGTGAAACACTAATTAATAAAGCAATTATGGCATTTAAGTTGAACAAACCACCACTTTGTTGATTTATCTTTTCTATCAATTCCAACCAAGGTGGAACACCTGGTTAGAGTCCACTCTTATGACACAATAGGTCATGAGTTCGAACCTCCAGATTATAATTTTTGAAATTCCATATCTTGACTTGAGTATTCATTTTTCATTCATAATATTGGAATTAATGCCACGCGTTCGAGTTGTACGGGGTGGTCAGGAGAACCACAACCTTTGATTTATCTTTCCCACGGACAAATCCTGGCCACCACTCAGACAGGCAAACTTAGCCTAGCTTTGTTTTGTACTCTTGATAAAAATCATAGGCAAACAAGAAATAACAAATTTTGTTGATGTATGACGTAAATAAATAATAACTGATTACAAATGTGGTTGGTTAATTAAATACGAAAATGCTATTCTCATCCACTATCTCCTCCCTACTCTGCTCCGTGATGATGTGTTTACACATGTATCAAGGTGATTCAGACAAAACTATACTTTCTCTTTCTGGCATGTCTCTTTTTCTCTTTTTTCTTTTTTTCCATTTCATCACAGATGTGAGTTGTGATATATTTCTCCTCTATACCAGAGAACCGATTTTGATTAACAATATAAAAAATTTCATCACATAAAAAAATATCACCTCCATTACCTTTAACAGTTTACCATAACCTCCATCACAATTGTATTTCACAGGATTACTACAAATACAACTAACATAAGATCCATCATCAAAATAAAATTATTGATCAAATTGCACATAACCCATTGCTTAAAAGGTAATATCGTTATGAACTAATGAACCAAAATATGATTTTTAACCTATTCTAGATCTTGGTTTTGAATTTTCATATCGTCAGATGAATTGGTAACTTTGTGTATTGCTACCTTGTTTAGATACAACTTGTATAATTTTCTCAAATCCAAATCAATGAAATGGACCTAGAAAATTTAGGTTTTCCAATGGTAAATTAATCAAACCAGGGGTTTAGATTTTTCTTTTTTAATATTTTTTTAGATGAAGTAGAGCTTTAAGATTTCCCTTTTCGATAGAAGGTAACTTGAAATCTTCAATTTTCAACAAGATCATGGTTCTCATTAAAAGTTTTGGAAGTTCATCAAATGATTTTAACCAGCAATATAAAAAGAACAAAGACGATGACGGAAGAAAGAGTAAAAAAATAAAAGAAACTCTCAAGCAATTTTCTGTTTCAGTTTTGTGAATGACGTGTTTCATAGATTCTATTAACTTTAGCGACACGTCAGTTTACACCTCATCGGGGAGGAGAAGTGGGAGGGAAATTGCAATGCCGATTAAAAAAAAACATAAGACCGAAAGCTCCTTTATTTTTTTTCTTTTCTTTTTCTTTCATTTTTTAAAATGCTAGATCCAATTTCATCGTTCGCTTCCATGAGAATGTTAAAAAAAATGATAGGTAAAAAAAGCATATGATTGATCAAAAAGGAAAGAGTACAAAAGACATACCACCCGAGGTGGAATTCTGGAAAAAAATAACTAATAAGGATATTAATTAATTTGGTGGATTACCGTGTCAGTTAATTATGATTAGTTGTGCCTGTTTAATTAGTTATAGTCCCTCATTTTCTAAAACATAGGCTTGTTCAGTTTTACACAAGGATTAAATGTTTTTATCATTGTAGCCACTAGCTTTTTCATATTTTTTCCTAATTTGTCCTTGGTCCATTCATTTGATATAATAATAATAATAAAAGAAGAGAAATAACCCTCTTTTTGTATTAAGAAAAAAAAATAAGAAAGGGAAGTCGTCCCATTTTGTGTTAAGAGATAAAAAGTAAGAGATAAGTGGTCCCTCCCTCTACAATTAAATTAGTAACTCATAATATTTAAATATCTATTTATGGAAACTATCCTATACATACCAAAGGAAACCAAACCTATCTTTTAAAAACGGAAAGAATATATATGATGATACTTAATAGGGGGAAGCCACTTTTACTAGAGGGAAAGCTTACATGATGTAGGTTATTTGACTATTAATCAATATTGGGTGGATCTGATAATAAGTTTTTCCCCTATAAATTTTTTTTTTTGGAGTTTAGATTCTCATATCGCCCTTGCGGATGGCATGAGAACTTCGTTAAGTGATACGTTCAAGGTTGTATTCAAACACGACGTATTGGAGGAGAGCGCTGATTGTACGATGCAGGTGCTGCAATGAAACTTGTACCACACGGACAAATCAAAGAGCTTTATCATAACAAACCTATTATGTCAGCTTCAGTGGTAATTTACATGTCGTTCCCATTAGTCCCGCTACTTGTTTCCTGAAACTTCTGTAAAATGTAAAGATCATGCATTTGATTTCATGAAAGACATGAAGCTTGGGATAGTGGAATTGTACCTGGAAAACATAATTATAGGTTAAAGGACGTTTGGGCGAGACATATACCCAAGTAAGACAATGTAAATGTTATATGAGAGGATCTTGACAAGTTACCAACTGCACAACCAAGACTAGTGGCCAATTATCTAACTTAGGAACATTAGCAATCGGTATCAATCTAGTCTTAGTAGTATTGATAAGTAAACCAGACACGTATTCGAGCAACTGGATATGATAGGTTTGTTCATTTTAGCACTTCACACTCGGGATCAAATTAATAATCTTGGTATTATCTAGGTTTTTTTTTTTTTTTTGAAGCATATAGTATAATATATCAGTAGGGGTGTGCAGAAAAACCATAACCACGGATTTCGCCCACAACCGTCCAAAAAATTGCGGGTGAAAACCAATCCGCAAGAGTCTATGGGCCGGACACGGTTGATTTTTCAAATCCGCAAGGTTTAGCGTTTGGTTGCGGTTGGTTCTGTAAATCCGCGGATTCACCCGCAACATAGGGTAGTAAGGGAATTTAATAAAATTACTAAGGATAATATTGGACGTTTGAGTTTTGTGGAAATTTCTGAGGAACCCAAGTTTGAGTTCTCTCTCTTTCATAAACCCATCATTAAGATTATATATATGTGTAGCCCAAAATATAAGATCAACGGTTAAGATTAATTGTTTTAGATTGGATTTATATTTTCATATTTTTAACATGACCAAATTAACCTTAATTAGTTAAGAATTGTTAATAAAAGTATTTCTTAAAAAATTCCGTTGATAATTAGTTATTATCTTCAAATTTCTGGTCAATAGCCGTTTTTCTAGTTTTGCTGCCTCTCTCTAGTCCTCTCGTTCATCTATTTCTTCTCGTTTTCTTTCTTTTTTTTCTTATAGTCATCCATTAATGGATAAAAGTATTACTTTTAAGCATAATATTAACACAGTTTTATACAACCACAACAGAATATTCCATTAAGGATAATCACAATTTTCAGTAAATGGTGAAAATTATAAGTTTCACAACTTGTGATAACTGCTGTTTTCACTAATTCTAATTGTTAAGGATAATTGCAATTTTCAGTATATGGCAATAACTATAATTTAAGCAAAAACTGCCTCAAGTGAAAATTGAATTTGCAAGTGAAAAGTATAATTTTGTTACCCCTTTATAATTTTTATGTGAAAAATCAATTTATCCCTTCGAAGATGAAATTTTTGTACCGAATACATAGGCATATACCAATCTTTACTAATAATTAACAAGTACACCAAACTAACAATTATAAACTAGACAACCAGAGTTACCACCAATTTCGAGTTCATTAATAAGCAAATGTCATCGACCCAGAACTTACAAATATGATATAATATCAAAAGACTTCAAGTAAATAAAACACTCCTTCTATTTTGGACCAACAAATCTACTACAGTGATGTATAAGAGTAACCCCGGGTTGAAGTAGATTCCAACATGGTGTTGATTCTGGGAGCTTACAATTCTTTTTGATTCAGCTTTAGTCCCTTATCTTCTATATCACGAAAGAGGTCTTGCAAAAAAATTGCTTTAAACATTGCAACATCTAAAAAGGGACAAATATTGCATAACATACGGTTGTTATAGCCCCATATCTTCTATCTCGCGCAAGATGTCATAAAAACTTTGGAAATCTCCTCCAAACAGCCTTGCAGCATTTAAACAAAACAACACATAGCACGTTAGTACGTTCAGTAGAGGATATAAGAAAAATAACCTACAATTCAGGTGATAAATGTTATCATCACGGTTGTCAAATGTGATAACTACACCTTTCACAATAATGACATGTGAAAACAATATTTTGCACATCATTTATAACCGAAAACTATATCTTTCACATAAATGATATGCTACCATGAAAACCACATCAACATTAACTAAAAGTAAATAGGCTCTCTCGTAACTAAAGATAAGATATTCGGGTTTTCAAGCTGCAAATACAGTCCAATCAAGAAAGCTCTAAATTCCTCCCAAATACAACAAGAAAATTATTAGCTTGAGCATTTGGTCCTAATGCTGTTGGTGCCTCCTCTATCTGCTTACACTGTTTCCTTCTTGCCTAAAAAAACAAACAAAGAAATTAGTTGTGCATATATAAAACAAAAACTGGTGCTAACAGTTTCATTTAGTTGATGAAAAATTTTCATTCAACCATTCTATCGAACACATAAAGAACAACAAATAAAGATTAATAACTTAATATCATACAATGTCCAATTGAAATCACAAATTATCACGCAACCGTGATCAACAAGCAAAGATTAACAACCATAAAAGTCAATATGTGCAGGATTAGAATTAACCCAATCAATATGTATATGATTGGAGTAAATTAATGAAAACAAAAATATCACACCACCAAAACACGCATGGGTGATTTGGTCAGTTCATCTTTCAACTAGATCTTAGTGGTTGAAAGATCAGTTTTCCACACTTATAGGAATCAAACAGTAAACGGTGATAAATGAATTAGTTCGAAACTAACTAAAGAAGAATGGTTGTGATAATTAAATAAATCCTATAGAGTTATAAAAGAAGATGAACTTACCCAAAAGATGATCAAGGTGATAATTGGTTTTTCTTTTTCTTTTTTACAAAATCACAGATGCAAAACGGTGAAAGAAAAAAAAGAGAGCTCTGGAAGGAAGAGAATAACACAATGAAGAGAGAGGATGACGGTGGGCGTGAATCGCGTGATAAACTGCGCAGACCGTGAATATGGGGATTTTCCTATATTTTCGTCTTTTGACTGTTTTGACGAAGACCAGTGCAGAGTCAGTTTTTTTTTTATTTTTTACTTTGAAAATAAACTAATTAATAGGTTAGAAGGTTACGATAGTAAAATTAGTATACGTATGGATAATTATGGGTTTCATATATATAGTATCTTAATGGTGGGTTTCCGGTAAAAAAAAAACTAAGAATGGGCTAGAGATATTTTCCCCCTTTGAGTTTTATATATAAGCTTCTTTATCCTGGGAGAAACTCAGAAACCTAAATCGAAACCCTCCTGTCTCTCTTCCATGATTCCTACTGGAAACTATACTTGAAGTAGGATTTTTGCAAGATTTCTCTTGCGAGAGTTGATTCATCTTCTCCTTCTGTCAATTTCATTGTTACTCAAACCAGAAATATCAAGAAATCGGTAAAGTATGCTGAAATCAATTAGGTTTTTCTTTTTATATTTTTTATTCTTTTCTTGAATGAATTGGTTAGATTACTCTGTGATTTAAGTCATGAATTCCTTTGATTGTTGTTTGACATCACATGATTCTGTGCACCTGAAGATTTCATTGGTTGTTCTTGTTCCTAGAGCTCCTCGGCCAAATAGTTGATTTCCGGCCGGTCATCAGTTCTGTTTCCTGGAGTTAGATTCTTTATCTAGGTAAAATTTCTGGATTTCTTCCATACTTCATTTTTTTTTTTTTTGAATTTTTCTTGTCCCAGTTGTGAATTGAGTTCTGATGGTAGCTATTGTGTAATGGGTGTTTTGCAATTGATGAATATGTTTTAATTGGTTAGGAGATTTAAGATTTGCAAAATGAACGTTTCTTGTTTACTTTCTCAGTTAATAGACTTATGTTTCTGGTACATGTTCATTTGGTATGAGCACATGGTGGATGTATCAAATGTGTCATCATAGATGGAAAGTTATTGTTGTACAGTTAAGTTCACTGTTGGTTATGGAAGGGAAAATCTTGTAATTAAAACTTGGGGAGGTTAAGTGTCCCTCTAATAAGTTCACTGTTGGTTATGGGAATGTTTTTTGCTTTCTTAAATTAGGTTAAGCTATATTAGTTTGTTAAGTCTGCAATTTGATTAAATGATATCATTATTTTGAACTTTTCCAATTTTTTAAAAAAGTTGAGTGCTGCTGTTTTGTTTGATAAGTTCTTGCAATTGTACGATGAAGATCTAGCCAAATGTAGTTGAAAGTTTTACATTGCTACTTCATAGTTCACTTGTAATTAAATGGAGGAGAGGTAAAATGCGCAAATACCTTTGTGCTGAAATGCAAATATACCTATGTGGTCTGTGCTCCTTTTATGTCATATAAAATCTGCATTCTATCTTTTCATTTGGGTGCAGAAAACATTCACATCCATCCTAAACTAGGTAGGTGTCCGTTACCTAGTATCATCCTAAAGTGGTTAGTTGGAGGATACATGATGCTTGTGATTTTACTGTCAAGCATAAGCAGATTCATATAATATATGCACGTTACTTTCATTGAGTTTAGATGATGCAAGTAATAAATTTCCACTCCACTGGTACTTAACTTCTGCTGTTCCAAGTGTCAGGTTCACAAATTTTGACTTTATGCATCTCTTATCAAATATTATTAGAGAGGCCTACTTCAATCTTCTTTTAGAAATGAAAATGGCTCCACAGTAGTGGTTTCCGTAAGTTCAAACTCTAGTGTATATGCTAATCTACCAAGAAAATGTGGCGAGTTTTTGTAATATTCTGGTGGTGTGGTGTGAAACAGTGGGTATCTACTGATGTACTTAAGTCTTTTTTTTGTTATATGAACTCTTTGTTAAATGGGATTTGTACAAGGGTGACATAAGAAACTAAACCATAAAACGTATTTTTTGATAAGGGGAAAGCGGATTTTAAATCCACCCAATGATGACCCGGAGTCAAATAACTTAGATTAAAGTCAATTTTCCCTATAGTAAAAGTGGCTTTCCCCGATTAAGGATTCTCTAATTAATATGAAGTTCATAAGAATAGAGTAATCGTAAAATGGCCGATAGGTAGTTTGAAATGTGGAATTCAACTACATTTAACTAATTTGCTACCACGATGGTGTATCTTTTAACACGATAAGGAAAATACAATGACGACCATTCATTGTATCTATCTCGATCCCTCACCTCACCTATCACAATAAAAACTTTGTATATAACAATATTCATGGTACCACGATAAAGCATTTTTATGTGGGGATTATTTTTATATGGAGGTCTACCTTGAATAGATCAAAATAAAAAACTCCATATATGTATTTGGGAAAATACATATATATGCATTGGAAGCATAAAAATTTATCTAGGTAAATATAATTACTACAACACAATCCACATAAAATCAAGTTTGACACTGAAAATTTACAAATGAAATCATATGATTGAAAGGTATTTGTATCAAGTTGTGTACAAAAAAACAAAGAGTTCACTTTGAAGCAAAATGATCCTGTAAAATGGTAACATGAATCTCTTTATCTTAAACTTTGATGTAAATTATTCTTACATCCTTAGGACGGGATCTAAAAAGTGATGACTAATTCTAATATGGAGCTTATATTTAAATAAAACCGACCAGGACTATAAATTTTTCTCCTTATATGTAATTGATTCCTATATGAAACATTCTTCCAGGGAGATTTTATTCTATCTAGATTAAGTAGTTAAAGTGTCTATTATCAAATGATTTAGAAAATAATATTGGATATTGGATAAAGAACATCTGAAGTCCATTCTGAATATTTAGAAAACATAATGTTTTGTTCTTCGACCGACTTAAAACACCAAGAACAGGTTTCACTTGACGACTTTAGACAGAAGGGGATATCAAAACATAAAATTATTTTAGGATTTTTTCTTTTGTTTTTTTATTAGTGTAAAGGACAGTATTGACATTTCATCCCAAAAACATAGTGTATATTATCCAACATCTAACCCCATGTCATATCCACCTCACTGATACCAACATCTGTCCACAATACAACTCAGATCCGGAATGTGCTGGTCACATTCTCCTACATTGTCACGTAGCTGTGGCTACATGGAACATTCTCCTCACAAGACTCCCTACTCATTCAACTACAAACCAAAATCTTCCAAACTTTCCAAACCCACAGATGGCAATCACACAACTTTTACAATTGAAAACTCATCCTTCTGTCAAAACAGCCTATTGTTTCCTTTTCTGGTCTTTATGGATATTTAGATATGATTACATTTATCGACAAAGGCAACCAAATCCAAGTAACATTGCTCAAATGGCTCTCAGTCTTCAACAAGAGTTCTCCTGGGCACAAGAGAACCTCCCTCCTGTGATACCTGGGAATACCGGCTCCCGCAAACGCAAGAAATGAAACACCAAAGTTCTGCAACAATCTTAATAGGATGGATCAAACCTAATATAGACTGGATCAAGATCAACACAGATGGAGCAGCACGCGGACACCCGGGAATAGATGGAGCAGGCTTCATTTGTAGGGATGCCTTTGCCAATACCTTGGTAACCGTGGCACAACCACTAGGAATCACAACCGCTCTCACAGCTGAGTCCTGGGCAATGCTCATTGCTCTAGAACAACAAAAGAACAAAGTTGGCCAAAGGTTCAATTTGAAACCGACTCGGAAAACCTGCTTCGATTCCTAACTTCGGATGCCACTCCGCCTTGGTACATATTAGGAATGATTTCTGAAACCATACAAAACATTAGACTGATCCCATACTGCACTATCAACCACAACTATAGGGAAGGCAATCAGGCGACGGACGGACTGGCCAACCTGGCGGCAGACAACAACCAATTGGAGAACCTTACAACTTTATTCCGGGACCATACAATCCCACCATGCATCAATCAAATTGTAATGGATGACTCTATGGGTATCACCTACCCTCGTGTAATTGCCGCTTAATTCTAATAATATTTTCATTCTTCAAAAAAAAAAAAAAAAAATCTAACCCCATGCAACCGTGAGTATCCTAAATTATAGAGTATCCCCGATTGCTGGTTCAGAAAAAACTTGTTTGGTTAAAAATTGGTTAGGGATGGCCTCTCTGGTCAAAGAAAGTTGACCAGCAGCCTAAGTCAAAACTTCACGGGGGC
Organism: Papaver armeniacum; assembly: GCA_023531295.1. Lineage (NCBI taxonomy): Eukaryota > Viridiplantae > Streptophyta > Magnoliopsida > Ranunculales > Papaveraceae > Papaver > Papaver armeniacum. The sequence continues at coordinate 71,536 of JAJJWW010005689.1, read as the reverse complement.
GGGATCGAACGCATTCCAACCAGCTGTTTTAAAAGGTCACCGTTATAACTACCATTGACGGAATTTTAATACTTGACACCCCACCGCATAACAGAAGGCCACTGTCTACTCAAACATATTTTGAGTTGGGTAATTTTTGCCAAAATGGACTTTTAGATAGTTCCAAAAGGTATGGACAACTGGATTTGATAATTTTGGGGGCAGATATTGGGGACACTCGACGCTAGGTGATAGAAGATCAGTAAGCTTTCTTTTCTTAAGGTGTCAGCTGGGAGTATGGGAGTTTGGAAGTCAATGGCATATATTAAGGTATAACTAGTTCGTACTTGGTACTTATGTACTCAGAAAACGTGCAAGTGTGCATCAAAGACATGAGGGAGAGTAATCCCATAGTACTAAGATAATGTGCGGTTGGTGGAAATCCAATTTTTTTTTTTTTTGTCTTTTTTCATATGAGTGGATGTAGTCAGAGGTGCAAAATATTCCGTGTAGTAGGTAAAGACATGATTATTGATTACTATTATGATTGTCAACTAGTTCTACGAATATGCTGAAAACGACAGTTCTATTACAATAATAATGTTGTGCACCAAAGTGCTCAGCTTTTCTAAAACTGGTGGCAGACTCCCAAGTATAATGTGTAGCCGAACAGGGTATATGTGGTGGTATATGCCCGACAATAGGACTGATCTCATGTTAGTATTTCTGTTCTGTTGGATACCAAGTTGACAGTATTCAAGAGTTTCAATTAAATAAGATCCGTGATGTTACTGTTGGTTCATAACCAAAGGTACCTGATTTTTCACCTTCTTTTGATGGGTTTGAATTAATTTTGATGATGAAATGGCTTTTTTTTTTTCTTTAACCAGGAAGTCTCTGCCAAAACTACGAGTATTTTAGTTAATTTTGATGATGATTTTTTTTTTTTTTTTTTTTTTTTTAACTAGGAGATCTCTGCAGTTAGCTATATTAGTGCTCTCACAGGCCGTAAATGTATACTGGCCGTTAGGTATGTAAGGGACTCCAGCGACCCAGCACTTAAAGTTAAAAGTAATGATAAATCGTACATGGTGGCATAAATTTCCCACAGCCATTTTTAAAGAAATAAAAAAAATCCAAAACTGATAGAAGTTTAGGTATGAAGCATACATACAACGTCTGGGGTTAAAACTCATCACTGTAAGAATTTATGACCAAAGTTATCATTTAGACTTGGAGATAGAAATATTAACAAGGAGAACTGCTACGAAATACTCAAATTCATTGTCTTAATGGACCAAAAATAAATAAATTATAATCCCAGTTCAAGCGAGATTTTATTTTTTTTATTCAAAAAGGACGAATATATTGAAAAAAATCAACTCATCACTAAGATAGTGATAGAGTTGAATAAAAAGAATACATAAGTGAGCTCAATAAAGAGCAAATAAAAGGGGAAAATTTTATAATTATCTAATGATAGCATCCCGATTGTGTAGAACTGTATCGAGATGAAAACCATCGAAGATATTAGTTCCCAGACATCAATTATAAATGTAATTCTTAACGCTGTCAATGATCGAATCCAGATCCTTATAGTTCCCATTGAAAACTCTTTCATTTCGTTCAAAAAAATTGGTGCACACGACCAGGCACAGTGCAGCTGTACACACGTAACAGGCACAACCACACATACATCATACATCACACCGCACCTAGCGATGCTACACCATTCAAGTGAGATTCATTTATAGTAGAGTTGTTAGGATGTGTTTGTCACGTTAATTAACTTAGACTTGGTCTATTTTCGATCCTGACTTGATCAAAGTGTTGTTAATTGTATCCATCTATAAGTAATGCTAATAATCAATCATGTTTTCATACCTTCACCTGTGCAGTTGATCATAAACCTGTTTTCATTTGGTGAACTTAACAAACAATTCAGGTAGCAATATCCATTGTGTCTGTAATGGAGGAGACTAGCAACTCGACTACCTCTGGTAATGTAAATCTTAATGTCATGATCGAAGGAGAACCAACATCGATTTTTCCAGCAGAAAAGACACCTGAGGGTGAATATTTTTTGTCTAACTTCGACGGTGGTCCGTTTATGATTCATACAATTTATTGTTTTAACAAAACTTTTGATAGTGAACTAGTTAATGCTGCTCAATCTATCAGAGGGGCTTAGCAAAAGTTCTTGTTTATTATTATCCTCTTGCTGGACGTGTAGCAATGAATGAGAAAAACAGGTTTATAATCAACTGCACAGGTGAAGGTGCTCTCTTTGTGGAGGCTGAAGCTGATTGTACATTGGAAGATATCAATGATTTCATGAAACCCGATTCTGTTAGCCTCGGGAAACTTCTTTATGATATTAATGGTGTACAAAATCCTCCTTTACTTGTGGCTCAGGTTTGTATGTACGCATAAGTTTTTTTTTTTTTTTAATCTTTTTCTGTAATTAACTTCGTATGATCTGTATATTTTTGAAGGTGACGAAATTCAAGTGTGGAGGATTTTCTTTGGGTCTAAGCATGGATCACATAATTTTTGATGGAATTGGTGCAACGGAGTTTGTGAATTCATGGGGTGAAGTTACAAGAGGGTTGCCAATCTCAAACCCACCGTTCCTAGATCGAACCTTGCTGAAAGCACGAGTCCCACCAATGGTTAAATTTTCCCATGCATTTGAACAAATAATTGACATGTCGTCAGACACTGTGGCCCTCTTAGAAGAAGAAACGCTTGTCAACAAATCCTTTGTTTTTCGCTTGGAGAAGCTAGAACAACTGAAGAAAGAAGCGATGGAAGATGAGGTGCTAAAAAAATGTACTACTTTTGAAACACTCACTGCTTTCATGTGGAAAGCTCAAACAAAATCATTACGACTTCATCCTGATCAACAAGTAAGGGTACTCTTTACGGTTGATGCACGGTCAAAATTAGACCCGCCACTACCAAAAAGGATACTTCGGTAATGCAGCCGTGTTAATGAGTTGCCAGTCCAGCGCGAAGGAGATATTAGACAACCCATTGTCATCAACAATACAGAAAATTCAAGAAAAAATTAAGATGGTTACAAATGATTATATCAGATCAGGGATTGATTTTTTCGAGGAACAACATGAAAGGAAACCTTTAACATATACCATTTTCTTAAATGCTTGGTCTCGGCTAGCATTCCATAGTGTGGATTTTGGTTGGGGAGGACCTATTTACTCAGGTCCCTTGCATGTAGCAAAAATGTGGTTTTGTTCTTGCCTCATGGTCAGAGGAGAGACATAAATTTGTTCCTTGGTTTGCCTGCTTCTGCAATGAAGATGTTCGAAGAAATAATTGATATCTAGAGGAAAAGAAAAGATTATAAGTCTTTGTTTACCAGGTAGGCAGAGATCTAGTTTATATATGCAAAGGTGAAGATTGATGCGTGAATTTTACTTTTTGAGTGTTTGAACGTGTTGTTTGGAGATTCTTTAATCTCAATTCCGTCTCTTGTTATTCAGTATTAATTGTATTCTTATATATTTCGGCTAAGCATTTTCAAGGACTCATTAGTACGGTTTTGAAATTGTTGTTCCAAAAACAATTTGCCATGTTTTTTTTTTTTTTCCTCCTTTAATTAACCAACTGTAGTAATCAATCAGACAATAACTAGCCGGAAATGATTAAGATTCAAGCTTTAGCAAATTAGATCAATGCGAAACTGCTTAAGTTAGATAATCCGTCCTAACATAACATACATGATTGGGTTTGCTGTCAGAGGAATATCATGTGACTGGGGGATGGGAGGCGGTGGTATTGGTACAGGGGCAATTCTCAGATTGTCTACCACAGTTGTTTGCACTAGCTGCTCGTTCGTCCACATTTGTATGTAACGGGAACTCATCTACTCAAGTTGTTTGCTCTAGTTGTCGTCCGTCAACATTTGTAACGGATCCATTATTGGGTGTGATTTATTTGGGGAAAAAAGCAACAAACAAAATAAGTTCATCAACTTTTTTCTTTCCCTTTTATTTGGGTTAAGAGGCAAAATGCCCCAATTTCGATAGTCAACTTGTTAAAATGCCCCGGCCGTTTAAAAAAAAGGCAAAATGCCCCAATCCGTTATGTTTTCCGTAAGACAGAGTTAGACAGTCAAACGTGCACACATGTGAACCCGCACGTGTGTAAAAATTACTTATATATCCTTCATGTCTAGATTCAACGTATCTGCCACATGCGTGACACGTACGTGTGATGCAATTTTGACGCCTTTGCCCTTCAAAAATTGGGGTATTTCCAGAAAGTCCTAAACGGTTAGATTTGTTACACTGTCGGGGGCATTTTGAACGGACGGTCAGAGATTCCGACCGTTGTTATAATCGATCAGTTGTTACACTGTCGGGGCATTTTGAACGGACGGTCGGAGATTCCGTTGTTATAACGGTCATTTTTGATTAATTTGTAGTTATATATATTGTGATGATTTACATCATTTCTCACCACAATCTATTGTATATTTCACCAAATTTAATGGCTAGCTCCGAAGATTAAATGGTAAGTTCAATTTTTGTTTAAAAAAAATAATCAAGATTTGTATTATAGTAATGATTCTAATTATAGTTAATCAAAATGCGGGAATGTGAAATGTGTAGCGATAATTATCATGAATCCATGGATTGTCCTTGGATTTACTCCCCGATGTAAACTAGTTCCTTGTAATGGAATTAGAAAGCTTCTAAAGGTTAAAGAAGGTGTCAATTCGGGAAGAAATTCTTATCTTGTTCTAATCCTATGTGTTCCTATTTTGAATGGTTTGTTGGAAGCTACTGATGCAATTAAATCCATGGCACCTCGGTACAAGGGAGGGTGTACGTGAAGCTTGTCTTGGTGATCATAGATTTGTTGATTGTCCTTGGTCACGGTCTCCTTGTAACAACCCCAAATGCCATTCAACTAAGGTGAGGATGTTAAACATAGCACAAACATCATGGAATTATGGTATTGGGTATCTAAAATGCAAGAAGTGTGAAGATTTCCAATGGGTTTTTACATGCAATCTTTATGGAAAAACGAAGCAAAATGATAATTATGAAGATCAAATTTGTGCACGCTTTAAAGATAAAGTGAAAGTAAAGTGCGAATTAGAACATAATGTCGATTATGAGCATGTCAACAAAGTTAATGTAACAGATTTCAACAAGGCAATGTAACAGATTGGAAGTATTTCAAAGTTAATGTAATGATTGTCAACACATTGTCTCCATACTACAATAGATTGCAAGATTCATAAATAAAAGAGCATATTGTCACCACACTTAAAATGTAAAAGTAAAAGAGCATATTGTCAACACACTTAAAGCAGTAAAAGAGCATATTGTCAACACACTTAGAACCCAAAATTTCTCGATACTACGATATTTAGATTTAGGCTTTCTAACCCTTTTTGATGGTGGTTCGAAATATTGATTGTTTGCCTAGAGATATTAACGGTACCATGATAAGTTTGGTTAAAACAGGCGGATGAAGGTGTAGCAGTAGATTGATGTGGTACCTTCCTTTTGGGTGCGGTGGAGGAGGATGGTGCGAAGAGCGATCTTTGCTTTGCCCTTTTCTCGGGAACCAGGTGAATAAGTTGATGGTGTAGTAGCAGCTGCTTGCCCTTTGATGATGGTGGTACCTCGGCTGATTTATTTGATGCGGATGTTGTTGCTTTCTTTGATGCGAGATGTTGGTGTGCAGACAAGGCCTTCCTCATCTTCTTTGTTGGTGCAAATAGCGAATAATGCAAAACTCATCTCCATTAACGAAACACTCCATTCTAATTCCTTTCTTCTTGGGGTTAGACCCAACTGGAGGACCTTGAGCGGTAGGATGTTATGATCAAGACCTTTACATACACCGCACTTTATTACTCTTTTGCGCGGCTTGTTCTTCTCATACCAAGACTTCTTTCTTTTGACACAAGGTCTTCCTTTATCTCTCAATCTGTGTGGATGTATAATGTTGATACCGGTCACATAAACAAAAGAAAGTTAGGGTTAGTATACTTTAAATGCACGGATCTAGAGAATAATGAAAAAAATAATGATACAATAAAGTAAAAAGTACAAAAGTAGATAATATAATTCCCCTATTCAATAAAAGATTCTCCAAACAAAAATAATTGAAACCGGACAATGGAAAAGGTTAAAGCATTGGATTTCTGACAAACCTTATTTTCATACTCATCAATGTCTCCCAATGGGGTTATTGACCATGAGTATGAGGTCCTATAGTAGTCCACGGTGTAGTATTTATTTGCAGTACCTGCACAACCATATTTAGGTGTAATTAGTATTCAATTTATACAAACCAACCACCATATTGATAGACATTTACTTACTTGGGCCCAATCGGGATTCAATTCAAACAAGGCAACCACAAAGATGTATGCAAGGGAACCGCCTCAATCGCCACTTTGTCTACATGTACAAGTTTGTTGTTCTACTTTTACCACAAAAACTTTGCCACTAGCTTTGTTGGTCACTTCATACACTTTGAGCTCTTCGATGGATCGGACTTATAGTTACCTCTAAGATTGGACATAACCTCAATGAGATCTTTCCAACGGGAACAAGATCACCCAACTTCCAAGTTGAAGCAAGCTTTCTTCTATTTGAAAACAACACCATCACCAAGTGTGTGTACATATCCACCAACTGAGTAAGAGGCTTGTCTCTCATTTTAAGGGCCATGTTATTAAAACTTTCACAAAGTTGGAGTAGATGTGCTCACAAGCAACATCATGAGGAAACCATGACCTTGCCCAAGACTTTGGCTCGCATCAATCGAGTCTTGGTATGCCTTGGGATCTATCCCCGCCATTTCTTGCATGGCCTCCTACAAAATATGTTGGGTATCTAAGTTAAATCATCTAACAACAAACATGAAAATTGATTCAATATCATGAAATATGATACAAACATTACCTCCCAAACATTTAAACTTGTATGCTTTTTTGGCTTTGCCAAAGAAGATATGTTAGTCTTGGATTCTGAATCCATTGGTCATGAAATTCAAGTATAGATGCCGAGAAAAAAACAAGCCAAACATTAACGAGAGAGATAGAATTACAAATAAGGAGAGAAAATTCAAAATCAAATTTACCTTAGGCAATATCTACGATTGGCCAAAGGAAATAACCTTTTTCGATTCAAGTATGCCCTTCATTACATCGAAAATAAAAGTAAGTCCAGCCATATCTGGAATCCTTTTCCTCAATTCTTTCAGTACCATGAACCAGTTTTCTTCAGTTTCACTTGTGGTAATCATCACACAAATTGGAAATACCCCATTCTGACCATCAATACCAGTAGCACAGAGCATTACACCTTTTAACTTACCATTTAAATGAGCTCCATCTAATCCAATTACCTTTCTACAACCATTCAAAAAACCCTTTAGTCAAAGCATCATAGGCTAAAATTACAGACTCAAATCTATTATGTTCACCATCTTTGGTCCAATCAAGTGACCAATCTTTGTTTGGGTTCAATGAAGTAGCAGCTGTGACCAGTTGTGGTGCTTTTGTGTAAGAGCTCTCAAAAGTTCCCTTCAACTCTGCTAAAACCAATTTCTGTGTACACACATAAACCAAATATTAGCATTTTACATATAAAACAAGTTAGAAATTTTTTTTTACCAAGACAAGAATTAAAACATACTCTTGCATCATTGGCAACCCAATAAGGTATGTCAGTATTCAACTTGGGACTAATGATCTTATTGGCTATATGATCTGCCTTGTCCACTGATGATCCAACATCCATAGTCTTCAACGATACTTAGCTACAAATTTTGCATTGCATTTTCTGCTGTGGTTTGCATTGAGATTTTTACAAGTGTGTGTCATGTTACAATCTCTTCTTTGTGATTGTGCCTTGCTTTGGACACGCATCTTGCATTCACTTTCCATTCACATCCTTGGGAAACTTTGTTCACACAATATGCATAATGTCTAGTCCTATCTCCCTTCTTCACTTTAAAATCCCTATGTTTCAACACCGAATATTCCCTTAAATGATCTCTATAAGCTTCATGGATCCAAAAGCCATACGAACTTATTTCCCAGTACAATTTCGGGAATGTTTTCATTTATCATTTCAGTCTTTCTTGTTCCTTTAAATGTTGTCCAAAGTCTTGTTGCCACTTAGTTTCATCCTCTTGGGTGACATCATATATGGGAACCAAATCTAGTGAAGTTTCATTCGGTAGTGGATTCTCATTGTTCATAGTAACCACCTAAATTGAAATCTTCATTGCAATCATCGAAGCTCATTAACAACATCTATACCTCTAGCACACATTGAAACCCAATCTTCATAATTGAACCTTTCTTGTGTTTCTTCATCTTCACTTTCATCTTCATTTTCATCTTCACTTTCACTTTCATCTTCACTTTCATCTTCCTTAAAACGGAACCTCGGGCCTATCATCGGGGTGACACTCATCTGAATGCACATTAGGCAAATTCATTTGGTCATCATACCCCTGTTCTTGGTTATCTGCAATAAAGGCTTGTATTGGAATATCTTCATACCCCTGTTCTTGGTTGTCTGCAACAGATGCTTGTGTTGGAATATGTTCATACCCCTGTTCTTGGTTGTCTGTAACATTGTTGTTATCCTGTTTATTAAGTCTTGGACTCCTCCTAACCTCAACCCTTTTACTCACTAATTTCTTCTTCACTGGAGTTATCACCTCAGTCATACAACTAACAAAGCACCAACACTAGCGATTATCACAACCAAAACCCCAATGCTCTCTTTGTAGGAATAATATGAGTAATCCACAGTCTTACAAAATTGCTTTTATTTGGTTTTCCATTATTCGAGAATGATTGAAACATTCTTTACGATTCACACTTATCATATGCATCCCCATTATTATCATCAAATAAAAACAATTCCAGGTGATGGATCCATACCACTGCTCATCTACCAATCTTTTCTTGACATAGCCATGAACTTGACACCACTTGTACCGACTTTACAATCATAACAATAGAAGTCCTTATATGTATTACCTATATCGGTTATCCGAAAATCCCTATCTTGACTACCCATTCTGAAATAATGAAAATAGGAAAAACAGATCAATAATCATAATCAAACTACTAAACTACAAATACAAAAATAAACAAAATAGCAGCAACTTCAAATTATCATGATTAAAAGAGCTACACAGCACCATTATTAAACCGTAATTGTGAATTTTGGTATACCAATCCCTAATAACAGAAAATGAAATTCCCCCAATTTTGGTATAAACCCTATTTCTATAAACATAGATTGTGCACGTGTTGAAGAAAAAAAACCCTAATTTCAGAAAATGAAATTCCCCTTTTTGTGAACCCTAATTTTACATAGATTCAGAACAACGAATATTAGAGAAACTATATACTGAGTCTAAATAACGATCAAAATAAGCAAAATAACCGAGAAGAATTTAGATGATTTACCTTTTCAATAATATTCTCTGTCCGATTCTTCACACCATTAAAACAAACGCAAAGTATCTCGATCCGTCTCTCGCTTGAGATCTATTTCTCTCAATCTGTCTCTATCTTGACCTATCTCTCTCGATCTATATGTTTAGGGTTTAGTTCGGTCTTCTCCCTCCATCTCTCAATTCGCCTCTCTCTCTGGGAGTATTCTCTGGTTTTCTGTTAGGGTTAATGAAACTCGATGAAGAGAAGAGAAGATAAGATGGTAAGTACACACGTACGGGACAACACGTGCACTAATATGACACGTGTCCTGTGATGACACGTGTACATTTTTTATTGGGCCACGTGGCGGAAAATGCCCCATCATCAAGCATGTATGACATCTGTCCTGTGATGACACGTGTACGTTTTTTATTGGGCCACGTGGCGGCAAATGCCCCGTCATCAAGGATGTATGATAGCCCCAATCATCATCACGTTAATTTTCTTCGTGATCGAATATCACGGGATGCGAACACGTGTACAAATATGATCTCTTATCATTGATTTTACCAAGGGCAAAATCGGAAATGAACTGGTTGTTGACTAGTCATTGACTAGTCAAAATGCCCCGATTTGACTAAGATTCTCTATTCTAGTAGAAACATAACGGATTGGGGCATTTTGCCTTTTTTCTTAAACGGCCGGGGCATTTTAACAAGTTGACTATCGAAATTGGGGCATTTTGCCTCTTAACCCTTTTTATTTCCTTGAGGCATCAACAAGTAACGGTCTCTTTCTCTCTCTCTCTTGAGTCTCTCCTAGGTGGAGTATATGTAGCTGAAATTCATTTTATGCAACGATATTCCTAGGGAATATGTCATCATGAGCAGAGGAAAAGTAGTCTACGATTCCTTCGTCACTCTTCTTCTTTCTCTCTCTAGTGATCCCTCAGGGCGTATCCCGTAATAGTATTAAAGGAGTCATGGGCATCAATATCAAAAAAATACAAAAGAAAGCAGGTCCAGGAAGGGGCACATATCCATGTTTGTTTTTTTTTTTTTTTTTGAAATAAGATTTAATATAAAACCAAAGTGCGAGGAGACACCGAAAGAAACAAGAAACAAAAAAGGCTGTCACGCTCCGCAACATGATCCAAACAAAGTAAGAAAAGCCTCCCATAAACGAGACCGGGAAAGCTAAAGCAAAAATACATCCCTACGCAGGCTACAAATGCATGTTATATATCTTTTGTGCCCACTTATGTACTAAATCTTCAAAGAATAATCCCTTGAAAATCTGTTTTGGAAGAGACCATTGGTACAACAAAGCTTTAACAAACGATTATCATGTTGGCTGCACTTTCGGACTTGTTATGGAAGCGCCTTCTATTTCTTTCCAGCCACAAAGCCCACCAAATAGCATAAGGTAAGTTGTTCCAGATAAGTGATGTCTCTCATCTCCTCATTTCCTTATGCACGAGTTTAAACGAGATATCCGTAGATAAAGGAACGACAGATAGAACATTAGGAAATTCAAGGAAGTATGCCCAAACAGTATACAAATAGGAGCAATGAAGAAGGATGTGGTTTGTATTTTCTTCACAACGCCCATGAGAATTTACAAGCTTGGTTTGTTAACGGTGGGAGAACCCCTCTTCTCACCATATTATCCATGGTTGGCGCGACATTCCAAAGTGTGGACCAAATAAAAAAAGACACCTTAGTAGGCACCACATCATTCCAAATAAGCTTCACTTGGTAAAATTCTCGGTGGTGTTCTGCTCATACCATGCCCTTGGGGCCTGCTTTAAGCCATAAAGTGACTTATGAAGTTTACAAACTTTGTTAGGGTGAGTAGGATCCACAAAACCCGGAGGCCGAGTCATGTAAACTTCTTCTGGAAGATCACCACGAAGGAAAGCATTACTCACATCAAGTTGAGTAATTTTCCATCCAAATTGAACCTCCAAAGAAAGAAGCACTCTGATTGTAGTTGGCTTTGCTATCTGGATCAAGTTTTCATCATAGTCAAGACCCAGTTGTTGGTGAAATCCCTTAGCAACAAGTCTGGCCTTATACTTTTCTATAGAACCATCAGGGTTGTACTTAATTTTAAAGACCCATTTACAGCCCACCAAATTCTGAGAAGGATCAGGATCAACTAAAGACCATGTACCTGCTGTTTGTAAGGTTGTGTATTCATTGACCGAAGCAACACCCCATTTGGGATTCTTCTTTTCTTGAGTGATACAAGTTGGTAGAGAAGAAGGAGTATTAGACACTATAGAAGTTGATAAAGCATATTTGGAGTAGTAAGCCTTTGGTTTTCTAATCCCCATTTTACCTCTGGTGACCATGTTATGCTGATTCATGATAACATTTGGAAAAGAACTAGCATCAGAAGGAAGTACCTCAGAAGCAATAGAAGGAGTTGAAGCAGAGACAGATGAGGGAAGCATGCATATCAGATGAAGTAGTAGATGGTTGTGCAACTGAGGAAGACACAGGTGATGCAATAGTATATGGCAACAAAATTGATTTAGATGCTGGTAGAACTTCTGCAGGAGTAGAATCATATGTGGATACTGATGAGTGCCAAATAGTGCATATTTATACACCTTTTTATTGGCATTTTACTCATCTTTTGCGCTTATAAATCCGGATATTATCCCATATTCGTATTTTCCTTGTTTTTAAGAATAAATATTTGTATTAATTAATTTGGTGTTTTTAGGTAATAAATAAAGCTCGGAGAATTTGAGGAGCCGAAGAGCGAAGAATTGGAGTCGAGCATCTATGGAGCAGATAGCCAAAGCCCGCGCAATCAGTTTGCAACCCAACAAAGAAGACATGGGCTAGAGCTACCCGAGACCGGATCCGAACCCGCTCGTCCCGAGCCGTTGAGATCTCTCCCAGACGCATCATACGGTCGCGCCTCCACGTGCATCGAAGATCGCGCTGCTCCGTGCTTTGCCCGATCACATCAAAAACCGGCTACCTCTCTCAGCCGTTCAGATCGCAGCCACTCCATCCAACGCTCGCTAGGCTAGTCTCATCATTCCCCTGATGCACCCGCTCAACACCACAACACCCTATACCTATACCCCCATCGACAGACCCATTCCTCTCTTCTTCTTTCTCTTTCTTTTTCTCTGCAACCCTCTGCAAAAACCATTCCCCCATCACCCGACCACCTCTGCAGAGCCGCTCCACCTCCATCTCCTCCACCATCTCGTCTGACACCACCTCCATCAACAACTCTGTCAGCTACACCATCTCTGCCCGCACCACCTCTCTAGGTCTAGGTTTCTCTTCCTTAGCTTCTCAAACCCTAGAAGCTAATTTAGAGAAAACTAGAACTAGGGTTTTCCAGCCAACAACCACGCATGGAGTTGCAGTGCGATTAGACAAGGGAGAACCACGATTCAGAGGATTCGAGAGACGTGGGTTTGAGTTATTTATCTTTAATTTCGATTTTTGGGAATTAGGGTTTGGTAGTTTTATGTTGCATGTATAAATAGAATTGATTGGTGTTTGTAGAAGGACACGCCTGGATTAGCCAGAGCTGTCAATTAGGTTTAATTTGTGTTTTTCATGTTTTAATTTAGTCTAGGGTTTCACCGAAACCTAACTCCATGATTGTGTTTTTAACTTTGTTGAATTATCTTGAATGCTTAAAATTACAATTATGTTTTCAATTACAAATACCCAATGCTCTTCTCTCACAAAGTGTATACCAACGCCATGGATACACTTGTAGTTAGGTCACAATTGTGTTGAGTGTATTGCAGCTCAACCTTAGATACAAATGCCGATTCCCTTGACTAGTTGTACTAAATTAGACAACTAGTGCTCCGGGTCAGCACTTTAGTTGTTAATTGAGGCATTACGAGGAGAAACACCTTAGATAGGTGGTGGGTTTGACATCCCGCCCTTATCGATCACGGGGCAAGAAAGTCTCAACTCGATTGAGCACACAGTAGGAGCTAGAGGTGAATTTGACCACCCCAGCACACATTTGTTTTCACTGTTATACCTTAGTTTAGGTTTATTCCACTCCATCTTAGCCGTTTCGGCAAAAACCATCTGTTGTCACTTGTTACTCCACTTGGAATTTCAGTTTAAGCAAGCCTTAGATCACTAGAGCACCACAAGTCTCGTGGTTCGACTCGTCGTGCCAGGTTCTACAACCGACACCGTGCACTTGCGGTATTACCGTAGGCCATTAAATTTACCCATCTTTCGGGCCTACCAAGTTTTTGGCGCCGTTGCCGGGGACTTGGGTGTGCCTGTTGATTTTTGTGCTTGTCTTTACTGATTTTCATCCGCTCCCCGTATATATTCACCTTGCATTGCTATTAGCCCCGTGTTAGTGTAGTGTAGCCGTTAATTTTATCATCCCTGTTTAAATTGTCTATTTACTTTTCATCCCTCATTAGTGTAGTATAGTTGGTACTTTAATTTAACTTAGGTTAATCACCTTGTTTTATAGTTTGCACTCTAATCTTTTTAAAAAAAAAAAAAAAAAAAAAAAACCACTTGTCAATCTTAGTATCATTGCTTTGCATATTCGTACTATTGGTAAATCTTGATCCCTATCAGTCCAAAGAACTTACCTTATCACCTCATAGTCCCAATCAGTCCAAGTAACTTTCAGTTGCATTTGCAAGTATTCATTCCATTTGCTGTAGCCTGCACACTTTTGAGAACTGAAAATCTTCATTGAGTTAGAGTAGGTACCCCCTGTCTTTGTTTGTGGAAAGTTGAACCAGCCCAGGAAACCAAAGCAAAGGCGCAGTGGCCCGAGATACCAACCTTTCTTTGAGCCGTTGAGCTTCTTCTTGTGCTTGTGTTGCACTTACACTTGTCTTGTGATTCATCATGTCTAAATAGACCCGAGCATATCCCATCTGCCCGAGTTCCAGCCCACGATCTTTGGAACCAAGTGTCGACGAGAACCCGCCTCGCACATTCTTTGTTTGTCCGATTAAACACAACTTTTTGTGAGTCTGTATGCATAATGATGAACAACTGGTTTCTGTCTCTCATGACCATGATACTGTGATAATTAAGTTACATGCATGTTAGCTAAATTTGATACCTCATTGTGCTGTATCTCTGAGCTGAATTCCATCATGATATATGCATGTATGAACTTGCCACATCTTTCATGAGCTCTGTTTCACTGCTATTCTGCTGAGCTGTGCATAACTGAAAATCTGATGAGCATCTTTGTTGTGCACCGGTGTGCTTGTGTAAACCCTGAGAATTTGTGTGAGCTGTAGCGCAACCCATAACTCAGCCCCTGTTGCTGCTTGCCTTGGCTGTAGCTTGTACCTGTGTGCTGAATTGTATGAATGTATGCATGAATCTGCGATCACAATGAGTTGTGTACCATAACTGACCTGTGCTCAATCCAGCCCCCTGAAGCTGTGAGGCTGTGTTGCAACTTGGTTAACCAAGTTTGATGCACTACCCTTTTGACATCAAACACTGCATAACCCTGTTGAATGACCTGTGACCCATGTTAAGCTAGCATCTACACCTGAGTTGTATGAATATAAACAAATTGTATGAGCTTGACCTGAGGTAATCATTCACATGAGTTGTATGAGTTGTATGTCTTTGTTTGCGCACCTGTGTGCCTTGTGTGAGACCTCTGCACCCTGATGTGACCTATTGAGCCTGGTGATAGACCTGTGAATTTGTGCAACTTGTTGAGCCAACCTGAGCATATTCTTGTGCATTTGTGTATGATCCTGTGCATCATTGAAAACTTGCAAATCTGTGAAACCCTGCTGGATATTCTGTGCTACCAATCTGTCCTGTGCTCTATGCTGTGCTGTTTGTATAAGTAGTGGTGAGCACAAAACTTGTGCTGTGCTGAGCACACAGCCAGTGCATGAGCTTGCCAAGCTCTGCACAACTGAACAACTGGGCTCTACACACAACCAAGCCCACATAAGCTGAACCGTTGGGGTGAAACCCAGTTCCACTAGGCTTGCATTATAACCTGGGCCGCACTTGACCTGGGCTATGCCAACCACTGGGCTGCTCACAATCACACAATCTGGGCTCTGTGCGTTAACTGAAGCCCAACTACTGGGCTATACATTTTCAGCCTAATCTGGGCTGTGCAACCAAGCTGGGCCAGACCATCTAGGCTAGAACCTATTCTACATTGAAATACATTTAACATCCAATGGGCTATACTTTCCCAACAAACCAAAGCCCAATAAACCAAATTCCCAATAAACCAAATTCCCACATAAACCAAAGCCCATTTTCATGTTATATTTGTTAATGTTTGTACATATTTTCTATTGGGTTGACCCTCAACTTTTTAGATTGTTAGTAAAATTTTTTTAGGACTTGTTAAATTTTTTCTTTCTTGAATCGGTTGAGTCTTCTTGTGCATTTTTTTGTGCTAATCCGATATAATCACCACTGAGAATGTTGGATTTTGCCTTGACGAATGAAGCTCAACCTTGCTCCCGCCGACATCCTAATCTCTTCCCTTTTTATCTTATCGAGCATAGTTCTCGTGGTACGTGATTTGTTTAAATTTTCTATCTGTGACACATTGAGGACAATGTTTGATTTAGGTTTGGGGGTGCATTTGCATTTAGAGTTTTTAGTCTTTTATTTTGCATTTAGAGTTTTTAGTCTTTTATTTCACCTTTTTCTTAAAAAAAAAAAAAAAAAAAAAAAATCAAAAACTTTTTGCAAATAAAAACCTCCAACTTTTAGAGATTTTAGAGTCACTAGCATGCTTTTAGCTATGTTTACATAGAGAATCTGACCGAAATAACAAAAGTTAGAAGTCTTAGGAGAACACAATCGGGTTTCTTAGTTGATTAGAGCGTTAAAGTTGGATTTAACCATACTGGAGAGGGCGAATTAGGTGCTTGTTTAGATATTCGGTAGTAGAATTGTGATCACCCATAGTGGAGACTACCCAATTTACATCAAGTGAGGCACCAACCTTCAATTTTTTTGCAACTTTCTAGAAAAGTCGTTAGAGTGTGTGTCACCATACGTAAATTCCGGGTAGGAATGGTGAGCTACCCAACTTCGCACCAATTTCAGCACTACTTTTGATCTCTTGAGTGCTAGTTTTGTCAATCATGAGGGTGACGTCTAAAGATGAAAACTCCTTCTAAATACCGATTTGTAGTTAGCATCACTCTCTCTCTCAATCAGCAAGACCCATAGAAACACATCATCGTCAAGAACCGTGAGACGAGAATCGAATATGGAAAGAAAAATTGATATAGTCCAAGGTTTATGTGCAACAAAGAAAAGAAAATAAGATGAGAATTAATAAAATTTATAAAATCAAGACAATACAAGTTGTGGAAAAATTGAGTGATAAAGTCCTTTGTCCATGGAGTTAGTTGTTTCATTATTTGTATTTTTATTTTTATTTTCACTTATTACAAATCAAAAAAAAAAAAAAAAAAAAAAAAAAAAAAAAAAAAAAAAAAAATCAAAAAAATCAAAAAATATTATAGTTTATTTTTGCTACCACCATGGTAAAGAGAGTTCAAGAAGAAAAATCCAAACAACAAGGAATTTGAGTAGAAAAGTTAAAAAATTGTCAAGTTTTTGTGAAGTTTAGAAGTTAAATCATCAACAAGTGAAGACCAAGAAGACCGAAGATTGAAGACGTTTCTATGGTTTCTTATGAGAGAGTGATATTAATTGCCGATCGGGTGAGAAGTGAGTGAGTACTCCCACCCCTTGCTAATGGTTGATTTTCCTTTCGTAGAGATCATTAGAAAAAGATTCTTTTTGTCCACACTTTTTGTGGAGTCTCCAGATTTTATTTCGGAAGGTTATCCTTCTTACCTACAACGTGTGCGGGATTTCTCTCTTTACTCTGCCCGCACACATGAGAGACTAAAAAGCGATCTTTTTGAGTGCAATTATCATAAAACCTTAATGGTGAGGCGGAAGTTGAGACTTATGATCACAATCGAATCCGAATTCTTTCATATGGTATGGTTACTTCTCGCTCGACTTAAGGATGAGAATGCGTTCTTCGATAGTTCTAACCACATTACTAGCATGCGAAACTATATGTCCTCATAGCTTCTTGGATGCTTGAGACTCTTTACACTCTGAAGTTGGAGAAGGTTTTGTGGGTACACCTGCGGTAAACCCTCACGAGACTACAACTCGTCCACTAGGGACACCTAGGGGTTTAAAGGCTTAGTGCATACGCTAAATGCATTCGAGACTGCGACGGGGTATAGTTAGGATTTCTTATTTTCTCGTTTCACTTGAGGACAAGTAAAATTCAGGTTTGGGGGTATTTGATGAGTGCCAAATAGTGCATATTTATACACCTTTTATTGGCATTTTACTCATCTTTTGCGCTTATAAATCGGATATTATCCCATATTCGTATTTTCCTTGTTTTTAAGAATAAATATTTGTATTAATTAATTTGGTGTTTTTAGGTAATAAATAAAGCTCGGAGAATTTGAGGAGCCGAAGAGCGAAGAATTGAGTCGAGCATCTATGGAGCGGATAGCCAAAGCTCGCAAGCGCGAATCGGTTGCAACCCAACAAAGAAGACATGGGCTAGAGCTACCCGAGACCCGGATCCGAACTCCGCTCGTCCCGAGCCGTTGAGATCTCTCCCGGACGCATCATACGGTCGCTCCGCCTCCACGTGCATCGAAGATCGCTGCTCCCGTGCTACACGGATCACATCAAAACCGGCTACCTCTCTCGGCTTCGGATCGCAGCCACTCCATCCAACGCTCGCTAGGCTAGTCTCATCATTCCCCCGATGCACCGCTCAACACCACAACACCCCATACCTATACCCCATCGACCAAAACCCATTCCTCTCTTCTTCTTTCTCTTTCTTTTTCTCTCGCAACCCCTCTGCAAAAAACCATTCCCCCATCACCCGACCACCTCTGCAGAGCCGCTCCACCTCCATCTCCTCCACCATCTCGTCGACACCACCTCCATCAACAACTCAACTCGACTACACCATCTCTACCTGCACCACCTCTCTAGGTCTAGGTTTCTCTTCCTTAGCTTCTCAAACCCTAGAAGCTAATTTAGAGAAAACTAGAACTAGGGTTTTCGACCAACAACCACGCATGGAGTTGCGGTGCGATTAGACGAGGGGAGAACCACGATTCGAGGATTCGAGAGACGTGGGTTTGATTTATTTATCTTTAATTTCGATTTTTGGGAATTAGGGTTTGGTAGTTTTATGTTGCATGTATAAATAGAATTGATTGGTGTTTGTAGAAGGACACGCCTGGATTAGCCAGTGCTGTCAATTAGGTTTAATTTGTGTTTTTCATGTTTTAATTTAGTGCTAGGGTTTCACTGAAACCCTAACTCCATGACTGTGTTTTTAACTTTGTTGAATTATCTTGAATGCTTAAAATTACAATTATGTTTTCAATTACAAATACCCAATGCTCTTCTCTCACAGTGTATACCAACGCCATGGATACACTGTAGTTAGGTCACAATGTGTTGAGTGTATTGCAGCTCAACCTTAGATACAAATGCTTTGATTCCCTTGACTAGTTGTACTAAATTAGACAACTAGTGCTCTGGGTCAACACTTTAGCCGCAATTGAGGCATTACGGGGAGAAACACCTTAGATAGGTGGTGGGTTTGACACCCTGCCCTTATCAGTCACAGGGCAAGAAAGTCTCAACTCAGTTGAGCACACAGTAGGAGCTAGAGGTGAATTTGACCACCCCAGCACACATTTGTTTTCACTGTTATACCTTAGTTTAGGTTTATTCCACTCACATCTCAGCCGTTTCGGCGCAAAAACCATCTGTTGTCACTTTATTACTCCACTTTGAATTTCAGTTTAAGCAACCCTTAGATCACTAGAGCACCACAAGTCTCTGTGGTTCGACTCGTACGTGCCCAGTTCTACAACCAGACACCGTGCACTTGCGGTATCACCGTAGGCCATTAAATTTACCCATCTTTCGGGCCTACAAGATACAGTTGAAGAAGTAGAAGGAATAGAATGCTCAACTATTGTAGAGACCAGTGGAGAGGATCTTAAGGGATAAGAAGTTTCATCAAAAATAACATCCCTGGAAATATAAACTCTGCCAGAAGCTGGATGAAGGCACCTATAACCTTTGTGATTAAGACTGTATCCTAGAAAAATGCATTGTAAGCTTCTTGGTGCCAACTTGTGAGGTGTGTAAGGCTTGAGACATGGATAGCAGAGACAACCAACAGATTTCAAAAATGATAATCTGGAGACTTTTTGAAGAGAACCTCATAAGGGGATTTGTAAGCAATAGACTTAGTTGGCAATCTATTAAAAGTATAGTTAGCGATTTAAAAGGCTTCAACCCAATAAGCATCATTAAGACCCGGATTGTATAAGATAAGTTCTACCAACCTCAACTAAATGTTTGTGCTTAACTTCTGCAACTCCATTTTGTTGTGGAGTATGGGGACATGAAAATTCATGAAGAATACCACTTAAAGATAAGAAAGACTGTAATTCATTGTGAAGAAATTCACCACCCCCATCTGTTCCGATAATGCAAATAAAATGACCAAGCATAGTTTCAACTTGAGATTTAAAGTGAAAAAATACATTTTTGAAGTCTGACTTGTCATATAAAGGAAAAATACATCAATACTTGGAAAAATCATCAATGATGTTTACATAGTACTTAAAACCATTGTTAGAGATTACAGGGCTAGGACCCCAAAGGTCAATATGAAGTAAATGTAATGGTTTAGTACAACAATGAGAAGATGAAGAAAAAGGAAGTCTGTAACTTCTTCCAAGTTTACATTCATGACAAAAAATAGGTGTTTGAACTATGTTAGGTAATGAAAGTTGTCTACTGACATATTGCATTGCAGAAAATGAAGGATGGCCAAGTCTGTTATGCTATATATCGGCCAAGGAGGAAGGGCTGGAGTAAGCATGATGTCTTGTGGTTTGGTGAAGCTTTAGCTAAGTTGTTGTCATTGAAAGTGATAGGATATAAACCATTATTGTGGGGGCCTTGTAAAGTAATCTTCCCAGAGAAGAGATCCTTCACAGTAAAACCAAGAGGATCAAATGTAATTGAGCATTTGTTATCTGTGGTAAACTTGTGGACTGACAACAAATTGGTTGAGGCTTGAGGCACATGAAGTACATTATTCAAGGAAAATAGCTGAGCAGGAGTGTATTTAAGAGCATGACCTATATGATGAATTTTCATACCCGAACGCGATGTAAATTTCCTCGTAACCATCAAATGGATTAGAAGTATGTAACTCTGTATCATCAGCTGTAATGTGTTGATTAGCTCCAGTGTCTGCACACCAAGGATTTTTTCCCAAAATATTTGCAGAGGCTAACATGGCACTAAGATGATGTGGTGTTTTGGTATTCTGATAGGCAAAATTCATGCGATGACGGAAGGATAGAGCATCATGACCAGATTTGACAGGCAGATTGTGTTGATGAAGTGGATGATTGTGTTGGTGCTGGTGGTAGTGGTAGTGGTGGTACATAATTGAAATTGAAATAGCTAGGAGAAGGAGATCTTGGATGAAACTGAAAATTGCTCATAGGTGGTGGATGAAAATAATTACCTCTACCACGACCACGAGATCCATATTGATTTCGCATAGAATATTGAAAGGCTGCAAAGGCACGACTATTAGCTTCAGAAAGTAGAGTCAAGAACGATTTTGAACCGCAACTTCTTGAGAAAATAAAAGATTGTGTAATTCCCTAGAATCAATAGGTGGAAAACGAACACGAACGGATGTGCTAAACGCCCGATAATCTTGTCCAATTCCATTTAAGATAGTAACAACTAATTCATCATCAGAAACTAGAAAACCAGATGCAGCTAATTGATCCGCAATCTTCTTTATGTCACCAAGATAAGTGATCATAGAACCAGATCCAAGCTTCAAAGATTGTAATCTGGTACGGAGTTGAATTGAGTGTGTAGTGGAGCTTCTAGCAAATCGCAATTCAATATTGTAGGATCAGAATATCGCGACATTGATATTCTGCGAGAGTAATAAATGACGGTATTGCGAAGGCATCGCAGGGATGAAAAATAAATGACGCATCAGATGACGACAGCCAGAACATGAGAAGAGTGTGAAGACTTGGCGAGATTTGGAAGCGTCGCGAAGACAAACACTTATACACTTGCGACACTTCGCGAAGGATTCCCGAAGATAAAGGACAGCTTAGCTGTCATCCATTATGTAATACCCTATATAAAGGGTCGAGTAAGTCTGTTGTAGGGGAGGTCTTTTTGAATTGCTGAACAAGATATTAGGAGAGAGAAACTTCAGAGTGATTGTAATTCTTCTAACTCTGTCCTAACTTTCTTTGTAAACATTTCAAGGAAATAATCAATAAAATGGATAACAATTCACATTCATAATGAGTTAATTAAGTATAATCTAGTGAGGGGTGTAGTGTGGGAATTCCTGCAACTACATATGCGCTAGAAACAGGGATTGAAGAAGATTGAAAATCGAAGAGTGTAGTTAAAACCGTTTAAATCAGAAAATGAGAAAGGAAAATGTTAAATCAGATGAGGTAGAAGAGTTAAGAAACAAGGAATATAATGAAGATACGGAGTACAACTCAATTACAAAAGCAATGATTAACGAATTTCATGAAAATATTAGAGGAAGGATACATAAACGAGATTTTGAAGGAAAGAAGATTATAGATGAGGAGAATACATCGTCTTTGAAGGAATGGGAAAAAAGAAAATAGCATTCACAGCGGCGAAGTGCCTAGAGAAAGTTTGGATCATACATCTCCACTAGTGATCACGATAAATGCAAGCAAAAGAATAGAAGAGTCGGTAGAAGCAGCGGAAGAATGGGTGATAAATAGAACTTTGGTGGATACAGGGAGTTTGGTGAGTATCATGTTTTATCATACCTACAAAAAATTAGGATATAAAGATGAAGAAATGAGTTCCCCAATGTATCATATCCATGGTTTTGGAAAATCCATAACAATACCTAAAGGAGAGATAAAATTACGAATTTTACTCGGAGAAATTGAAACACATGTAACATTAAGTGTAGTGGAGATGGAATCGCCATACCACATACTGTTGGGGAGACCTTGGGTACATGCAATTAAAGCGGTAGCGTCAACTTTTCATCAGTGCATCAAATTTCCTATGCCAAGTGGAATTGGCGAAATCAAAGGAGATATTGATAAAGGAAGAATATATCATCAAATCGAAGTAAAGCATTATGAAGAGCAGGGGAAGAAGCGAAAAGATCGCAGGAAGATGATAAAAGCAGCTAAGAAATAAGAAGAATTTAGAATTTACATGATAAGAGCAAAAGAAGGAAAAGGAATACCTAGCAAAATCATGGGAAAAGGGAGTGAGATTGCGAAGGAAATGAAAGGGCCAACACCCATGGAGAACCGAAGTCTAGTTATGTCGCAGTTATAACAAACAAAAGAAGTAAATGTTGAACCGAGGAGGAACCCAAAATCTTAAAAATTGGGACTAAAATGGAAGCGGATGAAGAAAGAAGAACATTGATTTGTCATGAGATTACAAAGATATTTTCGCGTGGGATATGGATGAAATGCCTGGTATAGATCCATCAGTGGCTTGTCATAAATTGGAAATTGACAAGAATGTAAAACCATTTAAACAAAGAATTAGAAAGATCGCGACAGCATATCATCCTCAAATAGAAGAAGAATTGCAGAAAATGTTGGACGCAGGAATTATTAGACAAGCAAAATATCCCGAATGGATAGCAAATATGGTTATAGTCCCAAAGAAGAAAAAAGGAATAAGAATTTGTATAGATTTTACTGATCTAAACAAAGCTTGCCCTAAAGATAGTTACCCATTACCAGATATTCCACAATTGGTTGAAGCAGCGGCAGGAAATAAAAGAATATCATCTCTTGATGGATATAAGGGTTACAATCAAATTCCTCTTGCCGAAGAAGATCAAGAACATACTGCTTTCTTTGCTCCAAGAGGATTGTACTATTATACAAAAATGCCGTTTGGGTTGCGAAATGCCGGTGCGACATACCAAAGAATGGTGGAAAAGGTGTTCGCGAGATGGATACACAAAACATTAGAGGTATACGTAGATGATATGTTAATAAAAAGTAAAAAAGAAAAAGACCACGTACATGATTTGAAAGAAATTTTTGAACAAATGAGGCAATTCAATATCAAAGTAAACCCAGAAAAATGTACCTTTGGAGTCGCGTCTGGAAAATTTTTGGGTTACATTGTATCCAAAGAAGGGATTCAAGTTGACCCAGAGAAAGTACAAGCGGTCCGCGATATGCCAACACCGGGACAGAAAAGATGTTCAGAAGTTAAATGGGTTGTTAGCTTCGCTAGGGAGGTTCATCTCGCGATCATCTGATAAATGTAAGCATTTTTTCAAATATCCTTAGAAAGGGATCGAAGTTTAAATGGACAGATGAGTGCGAGAAAGCCTTGCAAGGAATAAAAGAACATTTAATGGATATATCAATTTTGCAAAAAGCAGAAGAAGGAGAAGAATTATTGATCTATCTTGCGACAACCTCGCATGCATTAAGTGCAGTGTTACTGCGAGTGGACGCAGGAGTAAGAAAACCAATCTATTACATCAGCAAAACTTTCAATGCTGCAGAAAGGAATTACTCAAAAATTGAAAAATTAATCTTGGCATTAGTTTATGCAACATTTAAACTTCGTATATATTTTCAAGCGCATGTTGTCAAGGTGGTGACAAAAGTACCAATAGAATCAGTAATGAAGAATTCAAAGAGGTCGGGAAGAGTTGAGAGATGGAATACTCAAATAAGTCATTGCAAGCTCGGATAAGAAATACTATCTTCGCCAAAATCACAAAGTTGTCGCAGATTTTCTAAAGAATTTCCTTTGGAAGAGGATGAACCAAAGGAAGAAATGATGGATGTGGAAGAAGAACATGGAGATCCAAAAGATTTGCCGACAAAACCGAATAGATGGGAAATATTAGTAGATGGGTCATCAAATGGAGAAGGGAATGGAATAGGAATTGTTGTGATATCGCCGAGGGCAATAAAATAACTCTTTCTTTCAGATTGGAGTTTGCATCAACAAATAATGAAACGAGAATATGAAGCTATAATACATGCTTTGCGATTTGCAATAGAAATGAAGTTGGAGAATGTGAGGATTACCAAGATTCACAATTGGCAATTCGCCAGATAAAAGAAGAATATGCTAGAAACTTATTGATGAGTTGTCGATGCAGATACCAAGAATAAAGTGGAGACATATATCAAGGAGAAACAATAGGCTCGCAGACGCTTTTGCCTTTATATCAAGTATGATGACATTGATCCGATTGCAGAAACATTAAAATACAAACACTTTTGATGCCGTCAATTTACAAAGAAGAAGAACAAGCAACCGATGTAATGATAGTAGAAGAGGGAGCACAAACACTTTGTGAAGAGGATTGGAGAGCAGAACTTCATGCATATCTGATGACAGGAGAAACAACAAGAAATAGATTAGAGACACATAAATTAAAAAGCCATGCAACAAATTATGAATTAAGAGATGGATTCCTATACCGACGATCTTTCAATGGACCTTCGCTCGGATGCTTAACAAGAAAGGAAGGGGAAATCATATCAAGATGTTGCACGGTGGGGATCTTAGTAATCATAGTGGCGGAAGATCTTTAGCACATAAAGCAAAAATGCGGTATTATTATTGGCCGTACATGCATGAGGACGCGAAAGCATGTATCAAGGCATTCGAGGATTGCCAAAGACATGGGAAGAAAATACATGCACCGGAGCTCCGTTAAGTTCTTCAACAAGTGTTTGGCCATTTGGAAAATGGGGTTTATACATTGTGGGACCATTTTTACCAGGCACGGGACGAGAGAAGATATTTAATTATCGCAATGATTATTTCACAAAATGGGCGAGGTGAAAGCGGTACAACATATTCGCGATAAGGATGTCTTTACTTTCATATTCGAGAATATTATATGCAGATTTGGGATTCCTCAGTTGGTATCCACAATGGGAAACAGTTTGAAGGACAAAATATAGAATTGCTGCTTAATGCATTCCAAATACGATGTGGAAAGTCAACTCCTTTATACCCACAGGCAAATGGCCAGGCAGAAGCAACAAATAAAACAATTGCAGACATACTAAAGAAAAAGTTAGAAGGGCACAATAAAGGGTGGTGTGAACAAGTGCATAACGCAGTATGGGCTTACAATACCACCAGGAGAGAGGCTACGGGAATGTCTCCCTTTTGTTTAACGTATGGAGTTGAAGGCGTGCTTCCAAATGTGTCATGATTCCAACAACAAAGAAAGAAGCATGGGAGAAAAATCTTAGTGCGGGTAATATTCTAATCAAGTTGGACGAATTAGAAGAAAAAAGGGAAAGAGCATTACAACATATGGAAAATTATCAGCGAAGATTGGCTAGGGAATATAACAAACGTGTCAAGATACGTGAATTTCAACCAGGTGATTTGGTGCTGCGAGAAACACCTATATATCAACGAGAAAGTGGTGGTAAATTGGTAAGAAAATGGGATGGACCTTATATCATCAAGGAGATAGTTGGTACAGGGGCATATAAATTGATGGATCCTGAAGGCAAAGATGTAGGACAAAAATTGAATAGACCATGGAATAGGTTATATCTTAAGAGGTATTATCCGTAAAAGATGGAGGAAACGGGATGAACTTTGATGTAATGTTTTAGCGATAGAATGATTGCGAGGTAATAAAGAAAAAATTGTGCGAATATCTCGCAAACTATACATAAAGAAAAGTGAATGAGTGAGTGAATGGGACGAACCTTTATGGCGTACACCCTAGTTCGCGAATGAAATTTCGCAAGAGGCAAATGTAAGACCTAAAGTACGCGTCATATAAGGGGGTATCTCTTAACATGGCTCGGGGGAAGGTTACACCACTCCGAAGCCCGAGTCATGGAAATTTGGGGCCCATGAAAGCCTATCCGGGAGAGATACTTTGGATTTCCAACTATATATATAAGGTTATACCCTGGTTGGACGCCCGAGGGTCTCTTCCAAGGAGTCAGTGTATGCTCAAGGCGCCGAGGTACACGGTTGAGCCAAGAGTGTCTGGGGCATTTGAAGTGTCTCGGCCATTCTTGGAAAGTCTTGGTATATGCTTTTCGGCCAAGAAAACTCCACTTAGGGTGCGGTCTCGTAACCATAAACCATATAGGTATAAGGGATAAGAGGTCATGAAAACAACTCGGTTGTTGTTAAGACCGGATGGGAGGAGCTAGTCTTGTATGGCCGATGTACGCCTCCTTGAAGGGGAAACCAGGGGATAAGATAAGGGCGACACCCTCCATTAGGGAGCTGATAAGTGTCAACAGACGCAAATGTCATAAGACTTTATTTTCGCAAGGAAATTTAGACTTGTCATATTTGTGCAATGATCCTGAAGAGGCAAAAATACTAACATGAAGGTGAGGCGAGATCAATGGGTTTTTACATGAAAATGTAAAAACGTCATGCGATTTCGTCGCAAAGACGACAATGTCATGGGATTTTATGTTCGCAAGAATATTTAAACCTATTATATTGTCGCAAGTACAATATCCTGCAGAGGCAAAAATACTTGTGCAATGATAAGGCAAGGTCAATGGGTCATTACATGAAAATGTAAAGACGTCCTGAGATCTTGTCGCGATGAGGGATGGCAAAGTAAGACCTTTAACTAGGAAGGCAAAATAAGACCATACAATTAATGATAAGACAAGATCAATAGGTTTCTTCGTTGTGAAGAAATCCTGCGATCTTGTCGCAATAATACAATTCAACAAAGATAAAAGTAAATAAAGATGCTTGCGAGATTATAATTGCAAGGCAAGATATAAAGGGAAAATAATAAGAGTTAATCATCAGGGAGTTTTTCTTTCGAATCAAAAAGAAGTACTTCAACAGTAAATCAAAAAGCATCATATGCAAAATGTCATCTAGTTAAAGAAGTTTAAATAAAGATGCAAAATTACAAAAATAATTCAATTCTCCACATCAACTCTCTCAAGAATGAGATGTTCTTGGTTCTTCAACAATCTTATCAGCCTCTTCTTCGCCAGTTGGGAGATTTGCATCAGAAGTTCCTTCATTCAGATTCTTACTGAAAATTTCATCATTTGCAACTTCTTCGCAGCTTTGATAGTCATAATCACTGTCAGGAGAATTGGGAACTTCATCATCACTTACTTCCAGAGGTGCAACAGAAACGGGATCAAGAGATTTAGATAGTAAAACACCATTCACAAGAGCTTCAACTTTAAGATGAAGTTGACGAAGGAGCGCCTTCTGCTAATTTTTACTCTCTATATCTTTGAAACCACATATAGTTGAATCTTCTTTTCTTCCTGTCATGAGAATGCATAAGGGAAGTAACAAGCGTTTTATTCTCCTTGCGAATTTTTGAGTGGTCGGATTTCAAAGCAGTAAGGGAAGAATGAAGACTTTTCTCAGACTCTGCGAAACAAAGAATATAAGCAAAAATTATTATAAACACAAATTATATAACACTGATAAAAGAAGAATAGATGAGGCAGTCAACTTTTATGACTACCTTCCTTTTGCGAGATAAGGTGCTGGGTTAATGCCGAACAACTATTCTCCAGTTGATCCATAGCGATATCAAAATTATCTCCAACTAACCCTTTCAAACGAGCTCGCAAATTTTTTTCATTAGAAATAAGTGTGGCATTTTCTTTTGCGAGGGAAGAATTGGATTTCTCTAATTGGGAACATTGATCCTTGAGTTGGCTTGCTTTTACACTTAAAGTTATTCTACCCTGAATGAGTTTATCTTTCTCGATAGTAATTTCTTCAAGATTATTTCTCAGAGAACGAAGTGATTGTTCTTGCTCTTTACACAATTTTTGACAAACATCATACTGTTGAGAATAACCTGACACCTTGTTTAAAAGGATTCGCTTCTCTTGAGAAAGAATTCCATTTTCATCTGATAAAGTTTCCAACTTTAAATTAGCTTTAGTCAAAGAATATGAGAGGCGAGATAAGTCATTACTTAACAAGTCGTGTTTCTGAGCTAAGTCAGCATTTTCTTTAGAAAGATTATCTATTTGGTCAACAGCATATGTATGAAGATTATTCAATTGGTCATAGTGCTCCACCCAAGAATCTTTATCAACTCGAACTTCTTCAACAGTAGATTCCAACTGATATATCTCCATTTTTCGTTTCTGGTTTAAAGCTTGAAGGGTGAACAAGGACTTGAGTTAAAAAAAAAAAAAAAAAAAAAAAAAAAAAAAATGATGATGATGCGGGAGGCAAAATGTACCTTTTAAGTCTTAATTATTATTGTGAAGACTGTCATGATCTAGCGAAATGTTGAGAAGATTGTTTTTTAAGATCTTAACTTCTTGTTCCAAAGAAGTTCGCGACACTGTGTCGGAGCCAAAGTATTTATTCAAGGATTCAAAAACACAATATTTGATAGGATCAGTGGAGGTTTTCTTGACATCGTTCATAATGTCTGATAAAACTTTAAAAGCTACATCTATCCCTTCTAGGTTCTCTTTAGTAAGAGGGATAGACTCAGAAGAGGAGGAAGGAAAAGTTGAATCGTTCTTGGTCATAAGAACGCCAATTGAAGAAGTCTGGTAAACAGGTGAAGGAGAAACAAAAGTAATAAGAGAAAAAGTTGAAAGAGGTACATTCTGAAGAATTTAATTCACAGAAAACTCTGGAATTGATTTATCTTGCGAGGATATCGCGGGAGAAGAGGAAGTATCTTGAAGAGAAAGAGTTGGTTTATCTTGCGAGGCAATCTCCAAAAGAGATGGATCGCTTTGCGAGGGCACAACAGGAGAAGAAGCGAGTTTGAATCCAGGAAAAGAAACAGAAGGAGCAACAGGTTTAGAATGGCGATGCCTCTTGGGAGATCTACCATCATTTTTGTCATCCTGCGAATTACAAGTTAAATAAGAAACAGAGGCAACAATATTGTTATTAGAAGAGTAAATGTTTCTTAAATACCTTGCCACCCGCAGGCTGCCTTTTAGAAGCAAAGGATTTCGATTTTGAACCCGAAGGATTGTTAGGGTTCTTAACGGTGAACCTGGTGTTAGGCTTGTCTTGGATGAAATAAAAATGACAGGAGAAACATTAAAAGAAGAACAATATCCAAATAAAAGACAATGAGAGAAATCAATCATGAAATAATCAAAATTAATAAAATCAGCAGACCTTGATGCCATAGAAACACTAACAAGAATTTATAGGCAAGAAGACGATGAAGGAAAGCAACAGAGAAAAGTTGCAGACGATAGAGAAGATGAAGTAAAAGAAGAAAAGAGTTTTTAAAGGAGACTCCTCTTTAAATAGACGGGAGAAGAGTAACCGGAATAACCGTTAAAAAATAAAGTCTCGTATACGTGTAAATTATCATTCCTAAATTCACGGGATCTTGTCGGTAAAAAGAAAAATAAAACGAGAAAATAAGCGGTGGCGACTTGTCGAAATATTAATTCTCATGACATTCTCTCGCCTCGCAGAGAATACATGATAAGAGGCAAGATGTAGGATCGAATATCGCGACATTGATATTCTCATGAGAGTAATAAATGACGGTATTGCGAAGGCATCGCAGGATGAAAAATAAATGACGCATCGAGATGATGACAGCGAACATGAGAAGAGTGTGAAGACTTGGCGAGATTTGGAAGCGTTGCGAAGACAAACACTTATACACTTGCGACACTTCGCAAGGATTCCTGAAGATAAAGGACAATTATTTGTCATCCATTATGTAATACCCTATATAAAGGGTCGAGTAAGTCTTTGTAGGGGAGGTCTTTTTGAATTGCTGAGCAAGATATTAGGAGAGAGAAACTTTGGAGTGATTGTAATTCTTCTAACTTTGTCCTAACTTTCTTTGTAAACATTTCAAGGAAATAATCAATAAAATCAATAACAATTCACATTCATAATGAGTTAATTAAATATAATCTAGTGAGGGGTGTAGTGTGGGAATTCTGCAACTACAAATATTATCCCAAAGTTCTTTAGCATGAGATGTAGCACCAACAACATAAGGAAGAATAACATCGAAATAGTAGATTGAATCCAAAGAATTAGAGTGTTATCATCATCAATCCAAAATGGTTGTATGATTGATTGACGATTTCCCTCTCATCACCATCAATCCATTCTTGAATGTATTTACGAGGACAAGGAATAGAACCTTCAAGAAATCTAAACCTTATATTTCTTTAATAAAGGAAACAAAACACTCTTCCAGGTGAAAAATTCTCTTATGTGAGTTTGAAATGAATAATATTGGAGATGTGATTCTGTGGAATTTGAGAAATACGAGAATTATAATGATTGTAATCCATTGTAGATCAAAAAACAAAAAATCAAAAAAAAAAAAAAAAGAGGATAACGAATGATCAAAGATCGATTATCAAGGCAACGGAAGAAGGATCTAATTACCAACGATTGATACCATAATAGACTTACGGTTCTCGATGAAACAAGAAAATGAATTACACGAAAATGTAATTGAAAAACCTAGAAAGAATCGGACAAAGTCCTGTCTGTTCATTACAAAGAACAAGAATTAAAGATAAGTATTTAATACACGTAAGACATGGACGAAATGCCACGATAGTCAACCAAGAAACCTATGAGAATCGGACAAGTGTCGAATAAGAGTGGTACAGCTGTAACAGCTGAAAGCTAAGCATAAGACTGTCTAATATTTTGCACCTCTGACTACATCCATTCATATGAAAAAAGACAAAAAAAAATTGGATTTCCACCAACCGCACATTATCTTAGTACTGTGGGATTACTCTCCCTCATGTCTTTGTTGCACACTTGCACGTTTTCTGAGTACGTAAGTACCAAGTACGAACTAGTTATACCTTAATATATGCCATTGACTTCCAAACTCCCATACTCCCAGCTGACACCTTAAGAAACGAAAGCTTACTGATCTTCTATCACCTAGCGTCGAGTGTCCCCAATATCTGCCCCCAAAATTATCAAATCCAGTTATCCATACCTTTTGGAACTATCTAAAAGTCCATTTTGGCAAAAATTACCCAACTCAAAATATGTTTGAGTTGACAGTGACCTTCTGTTATGCGGTGGGGTGTCAAGTATTAAAATTCCGTCAATGGTAGTTATAACGGTGACCTTTTAAAACAGCTGGTTGGAATGCGTTCGATCCCGCCCCCGTGAAGTTTTGACTTAGGCTGCTGGTCAACTTTCTTTGACCAGAGAGGCCACCCCTGACCAATTTTTAACCAAACAAGTTTTTTCTGAACCCGCAATCGGGGATACTCTATAATTTAGGATACTCACGATTGCATGGGGTTAGATTTTTTTTTTTTTTTTTTTTGAAGCATGAAAATATTATTAGAATCAAACGGCAATTACACGAGGGTAGGTGATACCCATAGAGTCATCCATTACAATTTGATTGATGCATGGTGGGATTGTATGGTCCCGGAATAAAGTTGTAAGGTTCTCCAATTGGTTGTTGTCTCGCCGCCAGTTGGCTGGGCCGTCCGTCTGTCGCCCGATTGCCTTCCCTATAGTTGTGGTTGATAGTGCAGTACGGGATCAGTCTCATGTTTTGTATGGTTTCATAAATCATTCCTAATATGTACCAAGGCGGAGTGGCATCCGAAGTTAGGAATCGAAGCAGGTTTTCCGAGTCGGTTTCAAATTGAACCTTTGGCCAACTTTGTTCTTTTGTTGTTCTAGAGCAATGAGCATTGCCCAGGACTCAGCTGTGAGAGCGGTTGTGATTCCTAGTGGTTGTGCCACGGCTACCAAGGTATTGGCAAAGGCATCTCTACAAATGAAGACTGCTCCATCTATTCTCGGGTGTCCGCGCGCCGCTCCATCTCGTGTTGATCTTGATCCATCCTATTAAGATTGTTGCAAACACTGGTGTTTCATTTCTTGCGTTTGCGGGAGCTGGTATTCCAGGTAGCACATGAGGGAGGTTCTCTTGTGCCCAGGAGAACTCTTGTTGAAGACTGAGAGCCATTTGAGCAATGTTACTTGGATTTGGTTGCCTTTGTCGATAAATGTAATCATTTCTAAATATCCATAAAGACCAGAAAAGGAAACAATAGGCTTTTTTGACAGAAGGATGAGTTTTCAATTGTAAAGTTGTGTGATTTCCCAAATACATATATGGAGATTTTTATTTTGATCTATTCAAGGTAGACCTCCATATAAAAATAATCCCCATATAAAAATGCTTTATCATGGTACCATGAATACTGTTATATACAAAGTTTTTATTGTGGTAGGTGAGGTGGGGGATCGAGATAGATGCAATGAATGGACCATCGTATAGTCGTCATTGTATTTTCCTTATCGTGTTAAAAGATACACCATCGTGGTAACAAATTAGTTAAATGTAGTTGAATTCCACATTTCCAACTACCTATCGGCCATTTTACGATTACTCTATTCTTATGGACTTCATATTAATTAGAGAATCCTTAATTGGGAAAGCCACTTTTACTAGAGGTAAAGTTGACTTTAATCTAGGTTATTTGACTCCGGGTCATCATTAGGTGGATTTAAAATCAGCTTTCCCCTTATCAAAAAATACGTTTTATAGTTTAGTTTCTTATGCCACCCTTGTATAAATCCCATTTAACAAAGAGTTCATATAAAAAAGAAAAAGACTTAAGTACATCAGTAGATACCCACTGTTTCACACCACACCACACCACCAGAATATTACAAAACCTCGCCACATTTTCTTGGTAGATTAGCATATACACTAGAGTTTGAACTTACAGAAACCACTACTGTGGAGCCATTTTTATTTCTAAAAGAAGATTGAAGTAGGCCTCTCTATTAATACTCCCTCTGTTCTTTTTTTATAGGCTGGTTTTGTTTTTTGAGAAAATTAAGAAAATTAAGAGAGTCAATCATTGAAAGTGGTCCTCATGACACTTGTCAATAAAAGAAGTGAAGTAAAATGGTCTCCATGACACTTGTGAGCAAAAGAAGTTAAGAGAAAAATGGTCCCAGAAAAATAAAGTAACATTTGACTTTCACAATTAGAAAACTGGCCTATTTTTTTGTAACATTTATTTATAGAAAAACAAATTTATTATTTAAGAACGGAGGGAGTATTTGATAAGAGATGCATAAAGTCAAAATTTTTGAACCTGACACTTAGAACAGCAGAAGTTAAGTACCAGTGGAGTGGAAATTTATTACTTGCATCATCTAAACTCAATGAAAGTAACGTGCATATATTATATGAATCTGCTTATGCTTGACAGCAAAATCACAAGCATCATGTATCCTCCAACTAACCACTTTAGGATGATACTAGGTAACGGACACCTACCTAGTTTAGGATGGATGTGAATGTGTTCTGCACCCAAATGAAAAGATAGAATGCAGATTTTATATGACATAAAAGGAGCACAGACCACAGAGGTATATTTGCATTTCAGCACAAAGGTATTTGCGCATTTTACCTCTCCTCCATTTAATTACAAGTGAACTATGAAGTAGCAATGTACAACTTTCAACTACATTTGGCTAGCTAGATCTTCATCGTACAATTGCAAGAACTTATCAAACAAAACAGCAGCACTCAACTTTTTAAAAAAATTGGAAAAGTTCAAAATAATGATATCATTTAATCAAATTGCAGACTTAACAAACTAATATAGCTTAACCTAATTTAAGAAAGCAAAAAACATCCACCATGTGGTCATACCAAATGAACATGTACCAGAAACATAAGTCTAATAACTGAGAAAGTAAACAAGAAACGTTCATTTTTCAAATCTTAAATCTCCTGAACAATCAAAACATATTCATCAATTGCAAAACACCCATTACACAATAGCTACCATAAGGATTCAATTCACAACTGGGACAAGAAAAATTCAAAAAAAAAAATGAAGTATTGGAAGAAATCCAGAGATTTTACCCGGATAAAGAATTCAACTCCAGGAAATAGAACTGATGACCGGCCGGAGATCTACTTTTTGGCCGAGGAGCTCTAGCAACAAGAACAACCAATGAAATCTTCAGGTGCGCAGAATCATGTGACGTCAAACAACAATCAAACGAATTCATGACTTAAATCACAGAGTAATCTAACCAATTCATTCAAGAAAAGAATTAAAAATGTAAGAAGAAAAACCTAATTGATTTCAGCATACGTTACCGATTTCTTGATATTTCTGGTTTGAGTAACGGTGAAATTGACAGAAGGAGAAGATGAATCAACTCTCGCAGGAGAAATCTTGCAAAAATCCTACTTCAAGTATCGTTTCCAGTAGGAATCATGGAAGAGAGACAGGAGGGTTTCGATTTAGGTTTCTGAGTTTCTCTCAGGATAAAGAAGCTTATATATAAAACTCAAACGTTCGATATTATCCTTAGTAATTTTATTAAATTCCCTTACTACCCTATGCTGCGGGTAAATCCGCGGATTTACAGAACCAACCGCAACCAAACCGCTAAACCTTGTGGATTTGAAAAATCAACCGTGACCGGCCCATAGACTCTTGCGGATTGGTTTTCACACGTAATTTTGTGGACGGTTGCGGGTGAAATCCGCGGTTATGGTTTTCTGCCCACCCCTACTGATATATTATACTATATGCTTCAAAAAAAAAAAAAAAACCTAGATAATACCAAGATTATTAATTTGATCCCGAGTGTGAAGTGCTAAAATGAACAAACCTATCATATCCAGTTGCTTGAATACGTGTCTGGTTTACTTATCAATACTACTAAGACTAGATTGATACCGATTGCTAATGTTCCTAAGTTAGATAATTGGCCACTAGTCTTGGTTGTGCAGTTGGTAACTTGTCAAGATCCTCCCATATAACATTTACATTGTCTTACTTGGGTATATGTCCCGCCCAAACGTCCTTTAACCTATAATTATGTTTTCCAGGTACAATTCCACTATCCCAAGCTTCTTGTCTTTCATGAAATCAAATGCATGATCTTTACATTTTGCAGAAGTTTTAGGAAACAAGTAGCAAGACTAATGGGAACGACATGTAAATTACCACTGAAGCTGACATAATAGGTTTGTTATGATAAAGCTCTTTGATGTGTCCGTGTGGTACAAGTTTCATTGCAGCACCTGCATCGTACAATCAACGCTCTCCTCCAATACGTCGTGTTTGAATACAACCTTGAACGTATCACTTAACGAAGTTCTCATGCCATCCGCAAGGGCGACATGAGAATCTAAACTCCAAAAAAACAAAATGATAGGGGAAAAACTTATTATCAGATCCACCCAATATTGATTAATAGTAAAATAACCTACACCAGGTCAGCTTCCCCTCTAGTAAAATTGGCTTCCCCATATTAAGTATCATCATATATATATTCTTTCCGTTTCTAAAAGATAGGTTTGGTTTCCTTATTTTGGTATGTATAGACTAGTTTCCATAAATAGATATTTAAATTATGAGTTACTAATCTAATCGTAGAAGGAGGGACCACTTATCTCTTACTTTTTATCTCTTAACACAAAAGGGGACGACTTCCCTTTCTTATTTTTCTCTCTTAATACAAAAAGAGGGCTATTTCTCTTTTTTTTAATTATTATATCAAATGAATGGACCAAGGATAAATTATGAAAAAATATGAAAAAGCTAATGGCTACAATGATAAAAACATTTAATCCTTGTGCAAAACCGAACAAGCCTATGTTTTAGAAAATGAGGGAATATACAGTAACTAATTAAACAGGCACAACTAATCATAATTAACTGACACGGTAATCCACCAAATTAATTAATATCCTTATTAGTTTTTTTTTTTAACGTCTTTTGTACTCTTTCCTTTTTGATCAATCATATGCTTTTTTTACCTATCATTTTTTTTAACATTCTCATGGAAGCGAACGATGAAATTGGATCTAACATGTTATAAAATGAATGAAAAAGAAAAGAAAAAAAAAATAAAGGAGCTTTCGGTCTTATGTTTTTTTTAATCGGCATTGCAATTTCCCTCCCACTTCTCCTCCCCGATGAGGTGTAAACTGACGTGTCGCTAAAATTAATAGAATCTATGAAACAAGTCATACACAAAACTTAAACTAAAAATTGCTTGAGAGTTTCTTTTATTTTTTTACTCTTTCTTCTGTCATCGTCTTTGTTCTTTTTATATTGCTGGTTAAAATCATTTGATGAACTTCCAAAACTTTTAATGAGAACCATGATCTTGTTGAAAATTGAAGATTTCAAGTTACCTTCTATCGATAAGGGAAATCTTAAAGATCTACTTCATCTAAAAAAATATTAAAAAAGAAAAATATAAACCCCTGGTTTGATTAATTTACCATTGGAAAACCTAAATTTTCTAGGTCCATTTCATTGATTTGGATTTGAGAAAATGATACAGGTTGTATCTAAACAAGGTAGCAAACCAAGATCTAGAATAGGTTCAAGATCATATTTTGGTTCATTAGTTCATAACGATATTACCTTTTAAGCAATGGGTTATGTGCAATTTGATCAATAATTTTCTTTTGATGATGGATCTTATGTTAGTTGTATTTCTAGTAATCCTGTGAAATACAATTGTGATGGAGGTTATGGTAAACTGTTAAAGGTAATGGAGGTGAGATTTTTTTATGTGATGAAATTTTTTATATTGTTAATCAAAATCGGTTGTCTGGTATAGAGGAGAAATATCTCACAACTCACATCTGTGATGAAAAGGAAAATAAAAAAAAAAAAAAAAAAAAAAAAAAAAAGAGAAAAAGAGACATGCCAGAAAGAGAAAGTATAATTTTGTCTGAATCACCTTGATACATGTGTAAACACATCATCAGGGAGCAGAGTAGGGAGGAGATAGTGGAAGAGAATAGCATTTTCGTTTTTAATTAACCAACCACATTTGTAGTCGGTTATTATTTGTTTACGTCATACATCAACAAAATTTGTTATTTCTTGTTTGCCTATGATTTTTATATTCCAACAAAATAACTAGTAGGAACGTGAAAATGTTAAAGTAACAATATAAATACAGTTCCATTCATTATTTTTTTCATCTTTGCACGCACATAGCACATGCACGACATTTTAGGAAAAACCCCAATCCTAAAAGAGTACCTCTCTCTTCTCAAAATACATCTCTCAAAAATACCAGAAACCCTAATATTCTAAATCTTTTGCACATCATCCTTCTTAAATCCTTTCATCTTATTTATCTTCTTAAATCCTTCTCCTCTTAGTTGTTGATTTAGTTTATTTCATTTGTATTTCTTTGTATTTGAGTCCTTTATCTAGCGTATTCGGATTTAGGCGTTTTCTTACTTCTAATATAATATTCTCACTTCTTGATAGCTCTTGAGTGTTGTTTTGTTAGTTTCATCTATAAATTTAGTTTAATTTACCTTTAATTTTCTCTGCATTTTAGATTTTAACCTTGGTATTTTCTGGATTTAGGTGTTTTTCTGTTTTTTCCTATAATCGTGTACCATTATTACTGGTTCTTCTGTTATTTTTAATTGCAGTAAAGGGTTGTAATCCTTTCTTACAATAAGAACATCTTCTTCATCTCGTGATTGAAATAGCAAAGAACAATAACATAGTAATAAATACGTCAAAATCTCCATTAGCTATAGGTTCAACAAACCCATATTCCAATCCATCACCGCATCCGAAATGCTTATCAATGGACCTCTAACATCGAGAACAAGATCTTCTACAGAGACACCAGAACAACTAAGACACCAAAGACACTATCAACCACAAAGAAACCAACAACAAACTAAATGGATGTAGAAACCGATTCGGATGAAGCTTGGACCGATTCCGCCTCAAGAAAATCGATTTTGGTTATCTTTGATACTTGTATCACCTTATCATTGTTGAAATTCATGGAGATTGGTGGAACATGTGGATTCTAATATACCGTCGTCATTTGTGTTACTGTTTTTTTAAAGGAAAAAAACCCTGAAAAATGATTGGATATTTGGATCCTAACATCTCAACTATATGGAAATTTGTTTAGAAGTTTGGAAGAGTTAATCTCAAACCAAACAAGACCTTTTAAACTTGTGATATTACTTAGGAATTTTTACGAAATAGTTAGATGTCCTCTTCAAATCATGTAACTTATGTGGTCTGGTGAGTCTGGTGTATTATCAGTAAAGTTAAAGGCTAGCCTCTTTTTTCGAAAAGAAAATAAAGACACTTTAGTAATATTCAATGCGAAGCCAATCGGGTAAAGTTTTAAAGTGGTTTTGTTGAAAAGGGTACGGAAGAAAAAAATAACTACCCAAAATGGAAATAAAAGAAAAAAAAATTGTAGACAAAAAAGGTAAAACAAGCTAGCCACTACGTACAAGAGAGGGAAATTAAAATACAGATACTTCCAGTTTGCAATTACATACCAATAAGATACGTCGAGTAGAGTAGAAAGAGGTAGTTTAGGAGAAGATCAACATTGTGAATCACTTCGTTTTTAAAGAAAGTTTAGTTTTTTTTTTAAAGCACAAGCATGTTAAGTGGTTATTCATTTAACATATGATAAATTTAATGTATTATCTTAATATTTATGCTACCAATAGTTTATTTTAGTCATTCCATCCTATTTTACTTAACAAAATAGGATTTTACAAATGTCATAAGAAAGAAGAAATATATTCATCTTTTCGGTGCATCCACTTGATAAAAGTTTTAAAACAACAATTGTTATTGGTATATTTAAAAATAATAACCTTATAATTTCAAGTCAAAATGTAACATGTGGTTAATAGCTCCGAGGAAAATAACGAAAACCATCTACTATTATAAAACTAAAAGAAAACCCTTGTATTAATACATAAATATTTGTGTTTTACAAGAAGAAAATGCAAAAGAATCATGGTTGCAGAAGAATTACGATTGAACATTGATAGATTATCGTGGATCTAGCTTGAAAAATATATTACCACTGAATGCTAGGAATCAATTACATTGTGTTTTGCCTTTAAGATATTTGTACTCTCAGAGTTAAAGTATACAATATCAATTAATTTATATTTTACAGCAAATTTTGAATTATTTTTCTTAGGACTAGAGTTATATTAAAGCTTCTCTTATCAATAACCATCGCTTTATTATAACTCATTTGATTTTGGTCAGTCTATATTGAACTAACTTTAAAATTGACCTTATTAATTCATATTCATAGCCCAAAAATTAGGGAAACTAAGTCGGAGTCACTGAATAAGTGACTCTATTAGTCCGGAAATCATTGACTTGGTGGAAATCATCTTAGTCCTCTTCTTTAGCGCCTTCGTTGACGAGAAATCAAAATCCAACGCAACACTTTTTTCCCTAATCAAAAATCAAAATTCATGTCTTGGAGTTAAAACTGCGAACAATAAAAAACGGAGAAGAAAGAAGTTAAGAAAACAAATGGAGAAAGATATTCCACTTGATCCAATTCCTGGCTTGATTGGGGTATACCCGGATTAATTGGGGTACACCTAATGAGACAAAATTTGGGTATTTTTGAAGTAAAACAACACACCCCTTAACCATATATTTTCTAAATGGCTAATATACCCTTGTTTAATTAACACTAAAAATCTGATTAGGTTAATTAATTGAGTAGATTAAAACTTCTCAAATTATGAATTAGAGTTATGACATTTTGTTTTGATTGAACTTATTTGGGAAGATTTTTGATGAAAAAAAATTTGTTTTGAGAAAATCTTTTGGAACGGAAATGAAAGCACACTACCCAAACACTTCTAAAGAGGGGATTCCAAAGTTGTTGTATGAAATCATACTAAAAATTAGATCAGAAATCAACACTTTCAGTTCTGAAATTATTTAAAGTGGGCAAGGTCGACGAATGAAAACCATGCCGACTAACTTTAGCCGGCAAGGTTTTTTTTAAATAACAGTGCCGACTTTATTTTTTTGACACACCAGTGTTTGTGGGTGAAAATGGTTTCTGCTGATTTCGGTAATTTTGGGTGTGTGGTTGAGAAACGAATTTAAACCCTAAACAATATACTTGCAAAGGAGTACTTTATATTCGAGAGATCAATCTGCACAAGTCCGGCCTAAACCAAGAAATGGCCATTCCAGACTTGTTTCGGTTACAAAGTGAAGGAGAATGGGTTGGTTTTGGGGAGGGAAGCAAGGAAAGTGGTGAGACCGAATAGTTGATTCCGGAGAGTAGTTGTGTTACGACTTGTATCAGAAAGTGGGAAGCTAACATATGAAAAGCTAGCAAACATTTTCTGAGTGGTGTATGCTCCTGACTGAACTTGTTGTTCGGTGGAAATAGGTAAGACCTATTTATACAAGTCGGAGTGAAATGTACTCTGGTCTCATTAAGGAATGGAAAAATAGGTGAGTAAATGGGAGGAGGTGGTAACGTTAACACATGGAATTAATGTTCCATAAAACCGTTAACGCATGGAATTGATGTTCCATAAAAAGAACGTTTCACCATTAACTCCCGTATTTACTAACCGCCTCATCCTTATGACACTTTCTTATGACGGGCGTAGTGTACGCCGCACGCTGTAAGCCGCCAAACCAATACCCAAAGAGGATCCCCCAGTTTGTGATATCCGTTGATGTCTCGAATGTATTTGTGGAAAACATGTAGCATGTTGTTGTTTCTGGAAAGTCGTGCTTGGGAGACTCGCTAGCTTGGTGACCTCCGACGGTCGAGATTTTGCATCTTAAGACGAGAGGTAGTCGTTGATCATTGCACGCTTTCGTTTTGGTAGCCGTATATGGAAGGCCAGCATGATGGCACGACAAAGTTGGCAGGCCATTGGAATAGCATGCCTTGGCGTGGTTTGGCGTGGCCAAACTAGACTTTGGGTCAAAGGTTACTATGCGTTGTCTGGTAACCTTGGACGACTAGGATTTGATCATGAAATTGAAGGAAGATCGTTGATTGTCGCACGCCTTCGTTTTAGTAGCCGCATAGGGAAGGCTAGCATGGTGGCGCATCTAGGTTGGAATGTCATTGGCATGGCATGCCTTGGTGCGGTTTGGCGTGGCCAAACTAGGGTTTTGGGTCAAAGGTTACCATGCGTTATCTCGGTGACCTTTGCCGGCTAGGATTTGCTCCTGAGATTGAAGGGGGACCGTTGATTTTCACACGCCTTCGTTTTAGTAGTCGCATAGGGAAGGCCAGCATGGTGGCGCGGCTAGGTTGGCATGCCTTGGCGCGGTTTGGGCGTGGCCAAACTTAGGATTTCGGGCCAAAGGTTACCATGCGTTGTCTAATAACCTTGGATGGCTAGGATTTGATCCTGGGATTGAAGGGGGATCGTTGATTGTCGCACGCCTTCATTTTAGTAGCCGCATAGGGAAGGCCGCATGGGATAGTGGGGCCGCGGGTTTGTATGCCGTTGGCGCAGGGTGCGGCTAGCATGGCTAGGGCCAAGGCAAGTTGCGTTTGGCTTGGCGAGGTGGGGCCAATGGTTTGGCATGCCGCTTGGTACATGGTGCGGCTAGTATGGCTAGGTCCAAGGCAAGGCGCGTTTGGCTTGGCGAGGTGGGGCCAATGGTTTGGCATGCCGTTTGGCACATGGTGCGGCTAGCATGGCTAGGTCCAAGGCAAGGTGCGTTTGGCTTGGCGAGGGGGGCCAATGTTTTGGCATGCCGTTGGCACATGGTGCGGCTTGCATGGCTAGGGCCAATGCAAGGTGCGTTTGAACAGCGAGGTGGGGCCAATGGTTTGGCATGCCGTTTGGCACATGGTGCGGCTAGCATGGCTAGGGCCAAGGAAAAGTGCGGTTTGGCTTGGCATGTGGGGCCAAGGGTTAAGCGTGACCAATCTAGGACCGTGACCAAGCTAGGGTTTTGGGTTAAAGGTTACCATGCGTTGTCCGGTAACCTTGACTCCGCTAAGATTTGCGTCTTAGATGGAAAGATGGTCGTGAGATTGTTGCATGGCCTTTGTTTTGGCAACCAGCGTTGTGCATGGCGGCAAGCATGGTTGGCATGGTTTAGCGAGAAGATGTGGCCGGCATGGTTTTCCATCGGCACAGTGGTGCGGCCAGCATGGTGGGCATGCCTTGGCGCGGTAGGTGTGGCTGGCACGGTTTGCCATTGGCACAGGGGTGCGGCTAGCATGGTTGGCATGCCTTGGCGCCGTAGGTGTGGTCGGGCGCGGTTTGCCATTGGCACCTGGGTGCGGCTAGCATCGTTGGCATGCCTTGGCGCTCGTAGGTGTGGGCGCACTTGTTTTCCATTGGCACACCTGGTGCGGCTAGCATGGTTGGCATGCCTTGGAGCGGTGGGCGTGGCTGGCATGGTTTGCCATTGGCACATGTGGCGTGGGAATTAGGGTTTTGGCCTATCGAAACCCTAATTATTAATTAATTGGAAAAAGGTACCCTGGTAATTTTCTCGTAGACATATTGAAGAGTTCAATAAATGCGTTTAATCCCTGTGACGTTACTGTCTGGCTAGGGTTTTACGATTTTAACCCTAAGCTAAAAACCACCATCAACAATAAGTCCCTGCTTAGCTTGGAACAGGGGCGTTGTTGCGAGGTAAGCTTAAGATGGTGACAGACAAGAACAGAATCGAAACGTAAATCATGCAAGATGATCGGAAGATCCGCCAAACCTTTTCGAGAGGTGAAGAGAGTTCGTGCTTCCCGTGTTGGCGGCCTTTGCATAAATTGTGAGGTGACGAAAATTGCTGGCTTGGTCTCGG
Organism: Papaver armeniacum; assembly: GCA_023531295.1. Lineage (NCBI taxonomy): Eukaryota > Viridiplantae > Streptophyta > Magnoliopsida > Ranunculales > Papaveraceae > Papaver > Papaver armeniacum. The sequence continues at coordinate 28,355 of JAJJWW010005689.1, read as the reverse complement.
GGCGTACATCACCTTGACTGGCTAGGGGAACATCATGACACTGACTTGGCGGATCTGTTGGTATTGTCAAGTCACGGCGCGGACGGCTTGGAGAGGAAAAATATGTGCGAACATTTTGGAGAGGCAAAGCATTGCAGACGGTTTTGGCATGATGAGGCCACGGCAATGGAACGAGAAACTTGGTGCGGTGCGGTCATGGTACGGCGCGGTTCGGTGAGGTGTGTACGAACGGCTCGGCGCGGTGGTGATTTATCTTCCCGGGCTCGATTGCCTCTTACTCGACTCACATGGGGAGTCATTTCCCTCTTTCAAACGTTAAAGTAACACACCCTCCCCTGTCTCGCCTAGCTTTTACTGGGGTTTTGATGAGGGGTTTCATTTGAAGCTGATTTCCCGGTTGTGATGCCATTATGTTCTGCCTATTTAGCTTGTGTTTCTCTTTCTTCCTTTAGGGTTTCCATAGTATTTACGCCGGTGAAGTTGTGTCGTCTTCCCAGTTTTTTTTTTTTAACAAAGAGATTTTGTGGAGTCCAAATTTCTTCATCATGTCGATCAGAAGTGAATCATCCTTGAGCCGGCTGTGTTCTCGACCAAACGCGCTAGGCTCGACTCTTGAAATAATTCCCCCGTCCGAGTCGTTCGGGTCAAGAAGATCATACCAGTATGTTTTTATTTATCAACAGGTGTTTCATTATTTGCTGATGAATAACAAAATTTCCCTTCTTTGTAGAGATATCCCGTCGGAGCATGCATTACCATCATTGATGAAGATGATTTGGTTTCTCCTTTTTCTTCAAGCTCGATCCTACCAGCCGTTGCAGATATGGAGAACGTCGACTTAGGAATTTCTTGTCATGAGTATCCCAATGCGTGTTTGTCATTCGGAACCCGTATGAAGTGTCTCTCCTCTAACTAACGAACCGTTTCGGTGGGTTCCTGGTACGGAAGGAATTCTTAACCTTTACACAAAGATAGGGAGGATGTATGGCCATATTTCCACCGGGACGTGGTGCAATATTGTTAAATGCCCGCTTTAGTTTCCATAGTGAATTGTCTCTGCCGATGGTTGTCAAAATGGAGAGTAAGTCTATCCGTGCTGTCGCGGAACCGACTATTCAAAAGTGGGAGAACATGGTGTCTACCTGTGAATCCCTGAAGTTCAATGTTAATTGGTTGCGACATCGTCTTGAGATTGTGAAAGTCGACATGAGCCTGATTCTTGGCCGGGCGTGGTCCTCGCTTACGAAAGCTATTCGAAAGAGAAGAAAGCCTTGGCGGCGGAATCACAATGAAGGTGGAAGAGTCAATCCGGAACTTGAAGAGTAGGACTGAAAGGTATCAAAGCTGGTTAAAGATGATGCTTTCTAGGGATTTACAATATTTTGGATGGGCTTTTATGAGTTATGTGGTTGTGAGATGTTTGGTCTTTTCTAGGTTTCAAACCTGCTTTTGCTCTTTCTCTTCCCCCTTTTTTTTTGTATATATATATATATATTTTTTTTTGAAAGAACAAGAGAATTTTAAGGATTTACTTTAATTGGATAAAGGAAAAGAAAAGACTAGATATTTGGGATGTGGAATAAAGTGGAAAGATGCTTGGCTATCCGTGTTTGTGATACAGCGGGGGGCGAGGCGGCGGTCAGGCATAGTATGCCTTAAGCCACTTTCCGTTGATGACCACTTCCAGTTTTCCTCCGTCTTCTTTAATGACCTGTAGTATCCACTGTTGTACACTTTCGTGACTATATACGGCCCTTCCCACTTCAAGGAGAATTTTGGTGCGGACGCGTCTTGGTGAATGTGCTTGGAAGTCTTCAGTACCAAATCTTCCACCTGAAAAACTCTAGGTTTCACAGTTTTGTTATATGCTCTGGAAACCCTATTTATGTAGGCTTGTGCGTTTTCTTCCGCCTTGGCTCTTTTGGAATCTACAGTGTCCATTTCTGCGAATCTGGTGTTCAATGCTTCAGCTTCATTCCATCGAACTCCGCTTGCTTCAGCAATCCTAGCCGATGGGATTTTAACTTCCGTTGGGAGGATAGCATCTGCGCCGTAAACGAAAGAGTAGGGAGAGACCCTGGTAGAACTTCTTGGTGACGTCCGATATCCCCAAAGTGTCATTGGCAATTTCTCATGCCATGTCCGGGGATTATCATGCACTGTCCGACTGAGGATTCGAATCAAAGTTTTGTTGGTGCTTTCAGCCTGTCCATTCCCTTGGGGGTAGTACACGGTGTAGAAGATATGTTTGGTCACGCCAAAGCGGCAGATAATGTAGTCCTTAATGAATGTCGCGATTGTGGCTCCGCTCGTCCCTTGCAAGGGTATGGCTTTGACCCATTTGGTGAAATATTCGGTTGCTGTTATTACGTACTCGTGATATTTTGAGGATGGAGGACTGATCTTTCCAATGATGTCGAGTCCCCAGCTATGAAAGGGCCACGGACTGCTTATCGAATGCAGGGGAGTCGACGGTACATGAATAAGGTTTCCGTGAATTTGGCATTCCTTGCACCTCTGGACAAAAGCAGATGCATCATCCTCCATAGTTGGCCAGTAGTATTTCTCATGTATCTGGAGAAATAATTTCCGCTTTCCTTGATGTTCGCCTTCGTGCATTTCTTTCAGCATGATTGGGATTTCCGCTTTGTTTAAACATCGTAGCAGACTTCCTCCAAAGCTTTTATGATATAAAATTCCTTCGTGGAATACGAATGTCGCAGACCTTTGTTTCATCTTGACTGCCTCCTTCTTATGGGTGGGGAGTATGCCGTCACGAAGGAAATTGATGTATGGCTCCTGCCAGTCCACGGCATGACCAACGTTAAAATATTCTAATTGATGCGGCGGCGCTTGGCAGTTGGAACAGGTTCTTTGAAGTAACCGAGATTGGTCCTCCATTTCTGGCCAGTAGTAGCCAAGGCGTTGCAAACGGCGGTAGAGTGTTATCACTAATGTTTGCCCGCATATCTCACCGTGGACGCGGTTGAGTTGTTTTTGTGCTTCTCCCTCTCCGAGACATCTTGACAAGGAACCGTCTGGATTTCGATGATATAGTACCCCTCGGAGCATGAAGAAGTTACGCAAGTTTTTGAGACTTACTTTTTCTTGGAAGAGTGAACTGTTAAGTTCTTGGATAATTGGTGTTCTCCAAATTCTTCATCTTTATTTTCTTCGGGTTGTGAAAGCCACGCTGAAGCCACGCTTGTCTCTTTACCGTCGGGGTCTCCTCAAGTCCTTCAAATTGCGGTTTCGATGCTAGCGTGGCTAGGAAGTCGGGCGTGTTTGTTGCCGCCGCACCCAATATGGGTTATGGTTGCGTCGGGCGAAGTAGTTCAGACAGTTTTGTGCCTCGGCTCTATATGGGGCTAGGTTAATTCTTTCAAATACGTATGCCCCGTTTACACGGGTTGACAAGTAGTTTAGAGTCCTCTTATTTCTAGGCGCATGGCTCCTACTTCGTTTAGCCAAGGATAGTCCGATGAGAAAGGTTTCATACTCCGGTGAATTGTTGGTATAAGGGAAGTCTAATTTGAAGGAGTGCGAGAATACTTCACCAGCTGGGGATACTAGAACTACACCGGCTCCTCCCGTATCACAGGTTAGAAGTAGCGGAGCCTTCCAAAAATAAAAACCATGTTTCTTCTTGGATGAAAGAGATTTCCGGAAAGTCTTCAGGGAGGTCCTCGCGTAGTGTCATGGCATTTTCTCCCGGAAATGCTGCCAACCAATCTGAAATTTCTTGTCCTTTGATGGCTCTTGGGGAAGCAGATTTTATGTCGAACTCTGACATTTAGAGGAGCCATTTGGCTGGCCTTTCTATCGGGGCCGGTTTTGATAGGAGAAATTTCACGATCGGATTTAGATATCAAAGACCACTTTATTGACAAAGAGGGTAATGCCCGAATTTCGGATGGAGTGGATAAAAGCCACACGCCTTTTTGGTTTGGGATACCTGAGTTCGGCATCTCGTAAGGTTCGACTGAAGTAGTATATGGGGTGTTCAATCCCTTTTTCATCTTCTTGGGCAAGGAGAGCTCTGACAGCAGTGTCGCTAAAAGTGGTGTAGAGGTGCAGTGGTTTTTCTTGCACGGTTGATTTCATAACGCCTGGGGAAGATAACGTTTGCTGAATCTTCCAGAACGGTTCTTGTTGTAGCGTGGTCCAGACAAAGCTCGCTACTTTCTTCAAAACAAGGGGTAAACGGGTTTACCAACAGCTAATCCTGGTATGAAGCGGCGAATGTAGTTTATTTTACCCATGAAACTCTGGATTTCTTTCACGCTTTTTGGTGGTGGCATCGTGAGGATGGCTTGCGTTTTTACTGGGTCAACTTTAATCCCTTCGCTGCACTGAAGCCTAGGAATTTTCCCGAGGAGACACCAAAAGCACACTTCAATGGATTCACCTTTAGTTTGTATTCGTGACATATATCGAACACCCGCCGCAAGATTCCCGTGTGGGCTGCCCGGGTCTTTGACTTGACCACTATGTCATCTACATAATCTTCAACTTGCTTGTGCATCATATCGTGAAAAATGGTGGTCATGGCACGTTGGTATGTGGCGCCAGTGTTTTTCAAACCGAAAGGCATCACTGTGTAGTAGAAGTTTCCAAGAGGGGTCCGAAAAGCCGTCTTACTTGCATCGTGTTCATACATCTTTATTTGGTTGTAGCCGCTGTATCCATCCATGAAAGAGAACATGCCATGTCCACTGGTGGTGTCTACTAGCATGTCGATGTTGGGGAGCGGAAAGTCATCTTTAGGGCGGCATTTGTTCAAATTTCTAAAATCGACACAACATCTGATCTGGCCATTCTTCTTTTTCACCAGAACTATGTTCGCCAACCAGGTGGGGTGATGAATCGGTTTGATGAAACCAGCCGCAAGTAGCTTTTGAACTTCTACCCTAATTTGTTCTTCCACATCGTGCCGGAATTGTCTTGGGGATGCTTGACCGGTTTGGATCTGGGTATCACGTGTAAATGATGAGTGACCAGCTTCTCGTCCAAGCCGGGCATTTCTTCGTATGTCCATGCAAATACATCTTGATATTCCTTTAGGAGGTATACCAACTTTATACGTTCGTCTCGCGTACGTAGTCGAGCTTATGGAGATGGGTCGTGGAAATTCTCCACTCGATATTAACAACCTCAAGTTCGTCCATGGTCGAGTTGGTTCCGTCTTGCAGCTGTCGTGGTGCACGGTACCTCTTCCTCGCGGCTCACATCGCGTTTGCGTTCCATCAAGCGGAGAGATCGTATGGCGCCTCCTCGTTAATTTCTAATGGCCTCTACGATACACGGTTTTCCCTTTTCATCTTGACCCGTAATAAAAACCCTTCCACGCTTGGTATGAACCGAACTCGGTTCCGTGGATGGAGGAAGGCGCGTCTCTCTTTTGAAGAGGTGATGTGGGATCGGGTTTCCCCATAAAGTTGTGCAAGACCGTCACTTTCTTCAATGTACGTCCACTTTGGTAGTGGAGTTTGGTAAGCCTTGTTGACCGTGACTCTGCGGCCCCGTTTTTGGCTCAAAAATCTCAATGCCACAGATCGGCGCATAGGAGATAATGATGCGGTGATGCGAATGACCTCTCCATTTAACATGGATTTCAAGCACCGTGATACGATGAAGGAATGATTTTGTTATCGTGGAGCCATGGCCTTCCCAAGATATCATGTGGTAACGCTCCTTTTCGATTACCTCGAACCTTACTTTTGACCGGATGGGTCCTGCCATAGATTCAAATTGACGTACCCATATGTGCTGGTTTGGTTGCCTTCAAAATCGGTCATTGTAGTGGTTTGTCGTACAACTTCGTTCGGTCGTACCTTGGCCGTCCTGAGCGTCCTAAGGGTAACAACGTTGGAGGATGCTCCCGTGTCTATGAGAGCCTTTTTGAATTCCACGTCCTTGATACGGGATGTGACGTGTAGTTCACGGTTATGGCCTTCCTCTACCATCATGTCGTCGTCGGTAAACGTAATATTTTTGATGGACAACTGCATTTTTGATGCTTCTAAGCGTGGAGGAACCAAGGGCACGCTTAACGCTATTCGGTTGATGGCGGTGAACGTTTCCATCCGTTGATCCTTTGAAAGATGTAATAGTTCACATAATATTTCTACCAGTGAGGCCGCTTCCTGGCCTACGGGTTTATGGTTAGTAGTGAAGCTGTTGACTTGAGAGTGATCGTTCGGGACGTTAGTCCCCAGTTCTGGAGTCCCTGGGGAAGGTGAACCATTCAATTCAGCTGTCAGGTTGATGAGAAAATCCTGTATGGCGTTAATTGCATCTTTCATCGACCCATGTTCTTGTGTGAATCTCCGAACCCACACCAGGTCGGGCCACCTTGGAATTCCTTCGCTTGGGCCGCGCATCGGGCGTTGTGTTGGGGAGAGAAATGTTGCCGTTCGCTTGAGTGGAACTTGAGGAAATGGATTCATTCCTAAAAACAACCATCCTCCTAAGTCATAGAAACGTATTCAAATGATATTGTGACCGATAGATCAATCTCCCACCGTGGTCGCCAATTGTTTGTGGGTGAAAATGGTTTCTGCTGATTTCGGTAATTTCGGGTGTGTGGTTGAGAAACAAATTTAAACCCTAAACAATGTACTGCAAGGGATTACTTTATATTCGATAGATCAATCTGTACAAGTCGGGCCTAAACCAAGAAATGGCCATTCCAGACTTACTTCGGTCACAAAGTGGAGGAGAATGGGTTGGTTTTGGGGAGGGAAGCAAGGAAAGTGGTGAGACCAGTATAGTTGATTCTGGAAGAGTAGTTGTGTTACGACTTGTATCGGAAAGTGGGAAGCTAACGTATGAAAAGCTAGAAAACGTTTTCGGAGTGGTGTATGCTCCCGACCGAACTTGTTGTTTGGTGAAAATAGGTAAGACCTATTTATACAAGCTCTGAGAAACGTACTGTTTCATTAACGAATGGAAAAATGGGTGAGTAAATGGGAGGAGGTGGTAATGTTAACACATGGAATTTATGTTCCATGAAACCGTTAACGCATGGAATTGATGTTCCATAAAAAGAACGTTTCACCATTAACTCCTTATATTTACTAACCGCCTCATCCTTATGACACTTCCTTATGCTCGGGCGTAGTGTACGCCGCATGTCAGAAACCGCCAAACCAATACCCAAAGAGATCCCCAATTTGTGATATGTGTTGATGTCTCGAATGTTTTTGTGGAAAACATGTAGCATGTTGTTGTTGCCTCGTAAAGTCGTGCTTGGGAGACTCGCTAGCTTGGTGACCTCCGACGGTCGATATTTTGCATCTTAAGACGAGAGTTAGCCGTTGATCGTTGCACGCTTTCGTTTTGGTGGTCGTATAGGGAAGGCCAGCATGATGGCACGGCAAAGTTGGCAGGCCATTGGCATGGCATGCCTTGGCGTGGTTTGGCGTGGCCAAACTAGACTTTGGGTCAAAGGTTACTATGCGTTGTCGGGTAACCTTGGACGTCTAGGATTTTGTAGTGATCTACACTACCAATCTGTCTCAAGAACAACTCGTAGTTTAAGAAAAAAGAATAACTAGATTTTCTTCAAAATTCAATAATGATAATCCACCACAGATTTCAGGAGATAAGGTGGTGAGAAGGTTGTTATTGGCACACGCGCCTACCACACACTAGACTTCTAATAATTACCAACGGTAGAAATAATAAAAACTAGACTAATTACTAAGGCACCCTAAGAATGGATAGCCCTTATCGTGGTTAGCCCTTAGTCAGGGATATGACAAATGCCCTTCCCTTCTAACTATCCTTGTCCTCAAGGATGAAGTTTTCAAATTGTTCGCCTATAAACCGCTTGTCCTCCCAAGTAGCTTCGCCTTCAAATATATCCTTTCATTGTATCAAGATCCGTGTTATGACTTGTTGGTTCTTTTTGATCTCCCCGGTTGCCAAAATCTTCAATGGTTCCACCTTGATGTTGCCCTCACTGTGTCGGTGGTTGGCAATTTGTCCGGATTACCACTCTTCTTCCCACCTTAGGTTTTAGCCGAGAGACATTGAAGGTAGAGTGTATCCTTGAACCGGGCCGTAGCTCCAATTTATATGCCACTGCTCCTATCTTAGCCAGCACCTTGTAGGGACCATAGAATTTGTCTCGCTAGCTTTAAATTCTTCCTCGCCTGAATCGAAGTCTCGGCGATATGGTTGTAGTCTCGTATACACCCAACCCCCTATTTCAAAGGACCTCTGGACCTTTCTTGTCATCCCGTTGTTTCACCCCGTGTTGTGCCATCTCTAGAGTTTCCTTCAACATTTGACTCATTACCCGTCTCTCGTTGTAAGTAGTCTTCATCACGGCATGGACTCCAACTTGAGATGATAGAATACCAAACCGAGGGAGGTGCAAACCCATACAATGCTTGAAAGGGAGTTAGCTTTAACTTGTGTGATATGAAGTGTTGTACCACCACTCGGAGAGTGAGAGCCATGTAACCCATTTTGATGGCCTAAAACTTGTCATACATCTTAGATAGGTCTCTAGACATGCATTTACTCTCTCCTCATCCGACCATCCGTCCGAGGATGGCAGTGCTCATGTGTAAGGTGGTTCCTAATTTAGCAAATAAGGCTTGCCAAAAGTTGCTCATAAACACACTATCTCTGTCGAGACTATTGTTTTGGGTAATCCATGCAAGCTTAAAGATTGAATCAATGAATACCTTGGCTACGAGATGAGGCGGTGTAGGGATGATCGAGGGCCTGGAAGTGGCTATATTTGGTAAATATGTCCACCACTACTAAGATCACCGTTCTCCCTTCAGATTTGGGTAGCCCTGATGAAGTCCATGCTAATATTCTCCCATGCCGAGTCTGGTATTGGCAAAGGTTGTAAGAGTCCTGCAGTAGGGTGTTGAAGTTCTTATGTTGTTGGAAAATGTCACATTCCTTGACATACTTTGCAGTATTTGTTGCTTCATACCCTTCCAATGAAAATATAATTTGGCCCTTTGATAGGTGGTTTGAGACCCTGAATGTCCTCCAATGGCAAAAGTATGAATGGCTTCCATAATCCTCTGTCTAATCTCTCCATTTACCCCCACATAGATTCTGTTTTTAAATCTCAACACTCCTTGTTGGTAGCTATAATCTTCATCGCATCAAATGAATGAGTAGTTTAAAAATAATGTCACTTGCCATCTGATCTTTGTGTAGTTGTTTGCACTTCTTCTACCCAAGAAGTTTGACTTTGGGATATGGCATTGCAACTAGAATCTTCAGTTATTACAACCCCGGATAGGGCATCTGCTACCTTATTCTCGCACCCTTTTATACCTTAATTCATAAGTGTACCCCAAGAGTTTTGAAAGCCATTTCTGTGAGAGAGGTGTGAATTCTTTGCTCTAGCAGATACTTAATACTCGATGGTCAAGATATATGATAAATTTATTTCCCATCAAGTAAGTCCTCCATTTGTTCACCTGCCATGACAACTTGCCATCATCTCTTTTTCATATGTAGACAGAGATAGAAACCTGGTTCCCATTCCCTTGCTAAAAATGCAATTGGTCTCGTGTTTCGCATCAAGACAACTCCTACCCCCGTGTCACAAGCATCGTTGTATAACTCAAATGGTTTTGAAAAATCTGGTAGTATAAGCACAGGAGTGGTTATCATGGCCTCCTTTAGATGTTCAAATGATAGTTGTGATGCCTCATTCCAATTGAAGTTATTCTTCTTAAGTAACTCAGTGAGAGGTTTGCAGATGATCCCATACCCCTTTACAAACTTCCTGTAGTACCCTGTAAGACCTAAGAACCCTCTCAACTCTTTTATAGTCTTTGGGGTTGGCCAATTCTTCATACAAGAGATCTTCTCGGGGTCAGCAGACTACTCCTTCACCATTAATTATGTGACCCAAGTACTCAATCATGTTCCATTTCAAAGTAACATTTGCTTAACTTAGCATAGAGAGAATGTTTCTTGAGAAGAGATAGTGTGAGTCTTTGAGATGTTGTTGGTGAGTTTCCAAATCAGGGTCAGTATATCAAGATGTCATCAAAGAAGACCAGATGAACTTCCTCAAGAAGGATTTGAACACATCATTCATCAAAGCCCTAAAACTGGCTGGAGCATTAGTTAATCCAAATGGCATGACTAGAAACTTGTAATTCCCTTGGTGAGTTTTAAAAGCAGTCTTGTGTGTATCAGATACTGCCACTCTTATTTGATGATAACCTTCTCTTAGATCAATCTTAGAAAACACCTTTGAGCCTTTGAGATCATCTAGTAATTCTTCAATAACTGGAATGGGGTACTTGTATTTGATAGTTATCTCATTCACCTTTCTGTAGTCTACACAAAACCTCCAAGTTCCATCCTTCTTTTTCACTAGTAAAATTGGTGAAGAAAAAGGGCTATGACTGGTTTAATGATTCCTTTATTAGCATTTCTTGTACTAATTTTTCCACTACCTCCTTTTGTATGTAGGGAATTCTATAGGGTCTTTGATTGGGAGGAGTTGAAAGTGGTTTAAGAGGAATGTAGTGATCATGATTTCGGTGTGGAGTTAGGGTATTGGGTTCCTAAACACTTGTCTCATGTGAATTGAGGATGGGCTTGAGGGTTCGGAATGGTGGTGTCGGACTCAATGGCTCGAGTGAGTATAAATGTGCCATAAATACTTGCTTCTTCTTCTCACTCTTTAAGAGCTTGTCACATTCCTCACCTGTTATTATGGAAATACTTGGAGTAATATCTCGTCATTCCAGCTTAACACAATATATTCACCCTTCATTTTAAAAGTAATGGTTAACTTGGAAAATCAAATTGCACAGGGCTAATAGTCTTCATGCAATCAACTCCTAAGACCATATCACAACCACCAAGGGGTAACAAACCTCAAATCAAACTCAAATTCATGGCCTTGCATATTCCAAGGAAAACCAGAGCACTTAGTCCGTACTCAACAATTTATTCCCATCCGCTCACAGACCACTTGAAATGCATTAGTTGATTCAATACAGTGGCCACTAACTCTAGCTATTTCAGGGTCTAGAAAGCTATGGGTACTCCCACTATCTATGAGTATAGTGAGTGACTTCTGTTTTTAGACTTACCTTTAATCTTGATGGTATTAGTAGAGATATTACCCGAGAGAGCATGTAGTGATATCTCTACCTCTTCTTCAAATTAGCTCCCGAATTAGTGGTGAGCTCCCGGTGGATTCTTCTTGATTGAACTAAGTCTTCATCATCACCGCTAACATAAATAGTTGTTGCTTCACACACTTATGCCCCTTGCTAAAGACCTCATCACGCTTATAACATAATCCCTTTTCCCTTCTTGACCTCATTTCAGCATAAGTCATCTTTCTAATGGGGGGGTAATTTAGAGGTGGGTGTGCTCCCTTGTCTGGGTGAGGGTGTAATTGACATAGGAGAAGTTACAATTGCTCTATTGGTCTTTGGGAATGTGTAGAGGGGTAATTCGAGGTTTGCTTTGCTTCTCCTTGTTGTGGTTTCTAATAGAGCCTCTTGCATTCTCAAGCTAAATGAATGGCTTGCCTCAAACCAAAAGAGGGCTAAACATCTGTCAACTATTCTAAGCTCTTCCTTCAACCCACCGATCCAACTGGAAGTAAAATAAGCCTCGGTGAGGTATTTGTTCTTAGCGATCATTAAAGCCTTCAATTCTTCAAATATCTCTTGATACTCCAACACCTGCACTGGCTTTGGCTCGGTTTATTGAACTCACCCACAATGTCATCATGACCCAACTCCTGAAACTGGGTGATGTCTAAGATAAATTCTTCCCGTACTATTTCTTCTTTCCCTCATGATAATCTTGGAACCACACATCAGCCCTTATCTTCTAAGTACAAGGAAGCCAAATGTACTTTTTGTTATTCATCCATAGAGTGGAGCCGGAAATATTTTTTACATTTTCTAATCCACGATCTAGGGTTAACCCTCCAAATCTAGGAAAATCAACCTTAGATTTATGATGATGTGAAACCGATTCGAGAAAAGAGATTGATTATTATTACCTCCTATATTAGATCTCACAGTTAGAGTGCGATCCCTAATCTGTTTCTCGTCCAATCTTCTTTCTGGCTTTTTCTACCTCCCGTGTTATAATAGCTCCCATACCACTCATTGTCTTAATCATTTGAGCTATATCACCGAGTTCTTCACTGAGCATCTTCCAATCTTTTGACATCCGCTTCGTTCGTTCTTGTGATTCTTCCCCGGCTTTTAGTGAGTGTAATAACCTTTCTCGTTGAGATCCTCAAAGTCTTTTGATTCACCATTGTATCGTCCTCGTATCGAGTGCTATGATACCAATTGTAGTGATCTACACTACCAATCTGGTCTCAAGAACAACTCGCAGTTTAAGAAAAAGGAATAACTAGATTTTCTTCAAAATTCAATAATGATAATCCACCACAGATTTCAGGAGATAAGGTTGTGAGAAGGGTGTGATTGGCACACGCGCCAGTCACACACTAGACTTCTAATAATTACCAACCAAGAGAAATAATAAAAACTAGACTAATTACTAAGGCACCCGGCAATGGATAGCCCTTATCAGGGTTAGCCCTCAGTCTGGGATATGACAGATTTGCACCTGAAATTTAAGGGCGACCGTTGATTGTCACACGCCTTCGTTTTAGCAGCCGCATAGGGAAGTCTAGCATGGTGGCGCTAGCTAGGTTGGCTTGCTATTGGCATGGCATGCCTTGGTGCGGCTTGGCATGGCCAAACTAGGGTTTTGGGTCAAAGGTTACCATGCGTTGTCTGTGACCTTGGACGACTAGGATTTGCTCCTGAGATTAAAGGGGGACCGTTGATTGTCGCACGCCTTCGTTTTAGTAGCCGCATAGGGAAGGCCAGCATGGTGGCACGGCTAGGTTGGCATGCCTTGGGCGCGGTTTGGGCGTGGCCAAACTTAGGATTTCGGGCAAAGGTTACCATCGTTGTCCGGTAACCCGGGATGGCTAGGATTTGATCCCGGGATTGAAGGGGGACCGTTGATTGTCGCACGCCTTCGTTTTAGTAGCCGCATAGGGAAGTCCGGCATGGTATAGTGGGGCCGCGGGTTTGGTATGCCTTTGGCGCATGGTGCGGCTAGCATGGCTAAGGCCAAGGAAAGTTGTGTTTGGCTTAGCGAGGTGGGGCCAATGGTTTGGAATGCCGCTTGGCACATGGTGCGGCTAGTATGGCTAGGGCCAAGGCAAGGCGCGTTTGGCTTGGCGAGGTGGGGCCAATGGTTTGGCATGCCGTTTGGCACATGGTGCAGCTAGCATGGCTAGGGCCAAGGCAAGGTGCGTTTGGCTTGGCGAGGTGGGGTCGGCCAATTGTTTGGCACGCCGTTGGCACATGGTGCGGCTAGCATGGCTAGGGCCAAGGAAAGGTGCGTTTGGCTTGGCGAGGTGGGGCCAATGGTTTGGCATGCCGGTTGGTACATGGTGCGGCTAGCAAGGCTAGGGCTAAGGCAAGGTGTGTTTGGATTGGCGAGGTGGGGCCAATTGTTTGGCATGCCGTTGGCACATGGTGCGGCTAGCATGGCTAGGCCCAAGGCAAGGTGCGTTTGGTTAGGCGAGGTGGGGCCAATGGTTTGGCATGCCGTTTGGCACATGGTGCGGCTAGCATTGCTAGGGCCAAGGAAAGGTGCGTTTGGCTTGGCGTGGTGGGGCCAATGGTTTGGCATGTTGTTTGGCACATGGTTCGGCTAGCATGGCTAGGGCCAAGGCAAGGTGCATTTGCTTGGCGAGGTGGGGCCAATTGTTTGGCATGCCGTTGGCACATGGTGCGGCTAGCATGGTTAGGGCCAAGGAAAGGTGCGTTTGGCTTGGCGAGGTGGGTCCAATGGTTTGGCATGCCGTTTGGCACATGGTGCGGCTAGCATGGCTAGGGCCAAGGCAAGGTGCGGTTTGGCTTGACATGGTGGGGCCAAGGGTTTGGCGTGACCAAGCTAGGACCGTGACCAAGCTAGGGTTTTTAAGTTAAAGGTTACCATGCGTTGTCTGGTAACCTTGGACGGCTAAGATTTGCATCTTAGATGGAAAGATGGTTGTATATTGTTGCAGGCCTTTGTTTTGGCAACCAATGTTGTGCATGGCTATAAGCATGGTTGGCATGCTTTAGCGAGAAGATGTGGCCGGCATGGTTTACCATCGGCACAGTGGTGCGGCCAGCATGGTGGGCATGCCTTGGCGCTGTAGTGTGGTCACACGGTTTTCCAATGGCACGGGGTGTGGCTAGCATGGTTAGCATGCCTTGGCGCGAGAGGTGTGGTCGGGCGCTAGTTTTCCATTGGCACTATGGTACGGCTTAGCATGGTTGGGATGCCTTGGCGCAGGCAGGGATGGCACGGTTTGCCATTGGCACAGGTGCAGATAGCATGGTTGGCATTCCTTGGCGCGGTGGGCCTGGATGGCATGGTTTTCCATTGGCACATGTGGCGTGGGAATTAGGGTTTTGGCCTATCGAAACCCTAATTAGTAATTAATTAGAAAAAGTTACCCTGGTAATTTTCTCGCAGTCATATTAAAGAGTTCAATAAATGCGTTTAAGACCTGTGGACGTCACCTGTCTGGCTAGGGGTTTTACGATTTTAAACCTAAGCTAAAAACCACCATCAACAACAGGAGACGACAGAAAAAATTTATTAGTCGGCAAAGTCTTCAAAAAATACCCTTCCGGGTGTTGAGAAAAATGTGTTAGTCGGAAAGGTATTCAAAAAATACCCTGCTGGCTGTTGAGAAAAATGTATTAGTCGGCAAGGTCTTCTAAAAATACCCTGCGGTTGTTGAAAATATTTATTAGTCGGCAAGGTCTTCAAAATACCCCGCCGATCAAAAAATTCTACATACGCTATGGCTATTATGAAAAGTCGGCAAGATATGCATGTTACGACCTCGTCGACTAAAGACACAGAAATCATAATTTTCGATCTCTAACATAATATAACAATCATATAACAATCAAAACACACAACCTAATAATGGGTTTGAGTTTAGACATCATTTACAGTCTTCTTTTCGCCGGTAGTGGGCTCTTTTCAACATTTTTAGGGATTGAATTTTTGGGTTCATGGTTTTTTTTAGATGGAAGAAATGGAAGAAGATGAAGGGAAGGGGAAAGGCAAAGAGATTAGGAAAGATTAAGAGTTTTTAGTTTTTAATTTTAGGGTTTTGTTTTAAGTTAATTAGTTCAAGGGTATTAAAGTAAAATCACCAATTTTGACCACCCCTTAGCAAGGACACTAGGTCCATTTAAATTTTGGTATACCTCAATTAATCTGGGTATACCCCAATCAAGCCAGGATCCAATTCGGGGTATATAGGGCAGTTGAATTGAACTAATAAATAGAACTTTGAGCAGGAATATCGGGTTTGGATATTAGAAAAAAGTTTTTTCAATTTTTGGGCATTTAAGTAGTATCAAAGTTTGCTTGTCTTATAATCCCAGGGATTCAAATCCACGGGTTAACTAACTAAAAAAAGTGTTTTTAAAAATTCATCTGAATATTTATAAAAATAGCATTTTTATAGAGTGGAAATTTCTGAGGAGCCCAAGTTTGATTCCTCTCTCTTCTAGAAACCCACCATTAAGATAATGTATATGTGTAGCCCAAAATACAAAATCTACGGTTAAGATTAGTTGCTCTACATTGAATTTAGATTTTCGCATTTTATGTAAGACTAAAATGACCTTCTTATTCAATTTGACCTATCTAATTTATTAAAAAAAAAATCCATTTTTTACGGTCAACTGTGGATGGCCATAAATATCTCCTAAAATATCTACCTATAAACAAAATATTTACAAATATATCAAATTATTTTGTTACCATTTTATACGTTGATTTTCGTAATCAACTCTCACAATTTTCCGCTCCATTATATGATGTCCTCGAATTCTCTCATCTTAAATATCTATTCCTTTTTTTTTGCTTCCTTTTTTCTCTTTTGTGGTTCGTGAGATCTCTATACAGATTTTTTTCTTGTTGTTTATGGGTAAAAATCGTTTCTGCCGATTTCGGTAAATTCGGTAGGTGAGTGAGAAACTGGTTCAAACCCTAAACAAATGTGCTGCACGTGAGCAATTCATAGATTCGAGAGATCAACTGCATAAGTCCGGCCTAAACCAAGAAATGGCCGTTTCCGGACTTGCTTCGGTCACAAAGTGGAGGAGAAGGGTTGATTTGGGGAGGGAAGCAAAGAAAGGTGTTGAGGAGAGTAGTATCTCGACTTGTATCAAAGTGAAAGCTTAGGAAGCTTGCAAGAGATGAAAGCTTTTTGGGAGAGCTTGCAAAGTTGCCTTTCCGAGAGTGTAGTATTTTTCTCCCGACCGAGACTTGTTGTCCGGTGGAAATAGGTAAGACCTATTTATACAAGTCGAGATTGAAACGCACCCGCCTCATGAAGGAAGAGAGTAAAGGGTGAAATAATGGGAGGAGGTGGTAACCGCATGGTTTAATGGGTGAAAACGTTTTTCACCATTATTTCCTCTTTTATTTGACCACTTTATTCCTTTTCACGCTTTCTTAATGTGAGCGTAGTGTACGCTGCATGATGTGACCGCCAAACCAAAACCCTAAAGAAGCATACCCCAGTTTGTGTTGATGTCTCGAGTGTTGGTTGCATCTTGAGTGCAAGTGGCGCTGCTAGTGGCGCGTGTGGCATGTGCCAATGGCATGTGCGGAATGCCTTGGTGGTAGGTTGCACGGTTTGCAAGTTTTGGCTACCAACAGTGTGCGTTTAGTGTGCCAATGGCATGTGCGGAATGCCTTGGTGGTAGGTTGCACTGCTTGCAAGTTAGGCTACCCAGCGTGTGCGTTGGCATGTGCCAATGGCATGCGTGGCCATTAGGGCCGTGACCTTGATAGGGAAGCTAGCTAGCGAGCATGTTGGCATGTGCCAATGGCATGCGGGGCCGTTAGGGCCGTAACCTTGATAGGGGAAGCTAGATAGCGAGCATGTTGGCATGTGCCCATGGCATGCGGGGGCGTTAGGGCCGTGACCTTGATAGGAAGCTAGCTGGCGAGCATGTTGGCATGTGCCAATGGCATGCGGGGCCGTTAGGGCCGTGACCTTGATAGGGAAGCTAGCTAGCGAGCATGTTGGCATGTGCCATTGGCACGCAGGATGGCCATGTTGACCTAGTTGCATGCTTTGCAAGCCTAGGGCGCTATGTTTGGCGTGGGCCAAAGGCATAGCGGCTTGGAATTATGGCTTGCGACACGTGTTGGCATGTGCCAATGGCACGTGCGGCCATGTTGACCTAGTTGCAAGTTTTGCAAGCCTAGGGCGCTATGTTTAGCGTGGGCCAAAGGCATAGCGCTTAGAAATATGGCTTGCGGCACGTGTTGGCATGTGCCAATGGCACGTGCGGCCATGTTGACCTAGTTGCAAGTCTTGCAAGCCTAGGGAGCTATGTTTGGCGTAGGCCAAAGGCATAGCGGCTTAGAAATATGGCTTGCGGCACGTGTTGGCATGTGCCAATGGCACGTGCGGCCATGTTGACCTAGTTGCAAGTCTTGCAAGCCTAGGGCGCCATGTTTGGCGTGGGCCAAAGGCATAGCGGCTTAGAAATATGGCTTGCGGCACGTGTTGGAATGTGCCAATGGCACGTGCGGCCATGTTGACCTAGTTGCAAGTCTTGCAAACCTAGGGCGCTATGTTGGGCGTGGCCCGAGGCATAGCGGCTTGGAATTTAAGTTGTTGCCATGGTGCGCAGGATGCGGCTTGGAAATATGGCTTGCCATGGTGCGCAGGGCTTGGTTTGGCATGGTTTCCATGGTGCGCAGATGCGGCTTGGTTTGGCATGGTTGCCATGGTGCGCAATGATGCGCTTGGTTTGGCATGGTTGCCATGGTGCGTAGTATGCGACTTGGTTTGGCATGGTTGCCATGGTGCGCGCAGATCTCGCTTGGTTTGGCATTGTTGCCATGGTGCGCAATGTGCGGCTTGGTTTGGCATGATTGCCATGGTGCTGAAGATGCGGCTTGGTTTGGCATGGTTGCCATGGTGGGCAAGATGCGGCTTGGTTTTGGAATTAGGGTCTGTGTTGAAAACCTAATCTGGTATTTTGAAAAATACCCCTATTAATTATTTACACCTTTTGACGAAAGTTAAATGCTCTTATTCAATGTGTTGCGGGTAACACTAGGTCATGGGGTTTTACGATTTTACCCCTTGTCTAAAAACCACCATCAACATTAAGTCCTTATAGCTCCTGAACAGGGGCTTTGTTTGCGAGGTAAGCATAAGATGGTGACAAACTATTAACAAGAAACCGTAAAGAAAATTGAAAGGAGGCTCAAATCGACCTTTTATAAATAGGATTTGGAATCCTTGCCTGGTCGTTTTGCACAAGTCGAGGCTGGCACAATTGGTGGGCCAATGCAGCTTAGAGACGCTGGGAAGTCGGCGTGAGTTGTGAACCGAGTGGGCTAGCTTTGGTGGGACCGGCGCAATTGGTGGGGCTTGGTCCAACTTGGAAACCATGCTTGCAGGCGTGACTTGGGCGGCATTGAGAAGTCGTAATTGGTGGGGCTGGTCTAATCTTGGAAACCATGCTTGCAAGCGTGACTTGGGGCGACATTGGGAAGTCGGTCTAATTTTGGAAACAATGCTTGGGCGGCATTGGGAAGTCAGTCTAATCTTGGAAACCATGTTTGCAGGCGTGACTTGGGCGACCGTTGGGAGGTCGGCGCAATTGGTTGGGCACGGCATTGAAGTCGTGCTTGCAGCGTGACTTATGTAGAGAGGGAGTAGGTGTTTCTTCGTACAAAGAAAGTTTCCTTATTTTGCTTTACTTTACGTGCGGCTTCAATTAGGGAATTGTTCATGCTAAGATCTCGAAAGCTTTACGTCCCTCATTGCTTCCTTTCCTTTTTTAGAATCCCGTATTTATTCCCAATGCAAACGCATCATATTCCTCGTTTGAGAAAAGATTCTTCTTGTTGGATTTCTCTCTTTGTCATGTCGCGCAGATTCGAGTCATCTTCTAACCAGTCAGGTTCTCCGGATGAGGGCGCGAGGTCTGATTCTTGCATGAGCGTCCCAACAAATGTGATTCGGGTTAAGAAAATCATACCGGTATGTTTTCTTCTTCTTTGGCGGATTGATACACGCTTTAATGCTTGTTGTGTAAATGGGAGAATTTCCTTGTGCAGAGATATCCTGTTGGAGCATGCGTCACCGTTATCGACGAGGATGACCTAGTTGTTCCTCTTCCTTCGTGTCCGACCTTGTTGATCGTCGCAGATTTAGAGAATGCCGATTTAGGGCTCTCTTGTCACGAATACCCTTCTGCAGTTCATCGTTTGGGACTCGTATGAGGTGCCTCTCCTCCAATTATCGGAATGTTGGTGGTTTCTTTGTGCGGAAAGAATTCGTAGCCCTTTATACGAGGATATGGAAAACGTATGGCCATATGGCTACCAGGAACGTGGTGAAGTGCTTTCGTCCGCTTTGGTTTCCGTAGTGAACTGTCTTCTGCAATGATTGTTGAGATGGAGAATGTGTCCATTCATGTCAAGTGGAGTCACCATTCAAAAGTGGGAGAACATGGTGTCTACCTGCGAGTCTTTGGAATTTAACGTTAGGCCTGGTTGCGCACCGCCTCAATATTGTGAAGGTTGACGGGGTTGGTATTCTTGCTGGTGTGATTCACCCACGAAAGCCATCTTGAAGAAGAGGAAATTTTGGCCCTGAGTCTCGGAAGATTGAGGAGTTAACTCGAGATTTAAAGAGTAGGGTTGAAAGATATCATGGACGATTGAAGATGATATTTTGTAGGGATTATAATTTACTAGATAGGCTTTTTCTGATTTGCATTATGAGATTCGAAGGCTCCCTTTCTCTCTTTTTTTTTTTTTTTTTTTTTTTTTGAAGAAAATAAAGAGATTCTGTTAATCCATTGGCTTTGTATTGAAATTCGATAACGGTAAGAAAGAAAGTAAAAGGAGAAAATGCCTGACGTTCACACTTTTGATGTAGCATGTTGCGTGGGAATGATCAGCGTAGTATGCCTTTAGCCATTTTCCGTTGATAACTGTCTCTAGCTTTCCCCCATCTTCTTTGATGATCTTGTAGTAACCGCTTGTTATATGCTTTAGTGATTATGTACGGCCCTTCCCATTTGGGGAGAAAACTTTGGTGCCGATGCGACTT
Organism: Papaver armeniacum; assembly: GCA_023531295.1. Lineage (NCBI taxonomy): Eukaryota > Viridiplantae > Streptophyta > Magnoliopsida > Ranunculales > Papaveraceae > Papaver > Papaver armeniacum. The sequence goes on along the minus strand of JAJJWW010005689.1, from coordinate 8,191 downwards.
ATTTGGATGTGTTTGGCGGTTTTAGCACCCAGATCTCCTTCCTTGAAAACCCCGGGTTTTACATGGCTGTTGTACGCCCTGAAATCCTGTTCCGTATATTTGCGCATGTTCCTCTGCCGGGATCTTTTGGAGTCTAGAGTATCCAGTTCCATGATCGCATTGAGTGATTCGGCCTCGTTCCACTGGGGTCCGCTTGTCATGCGGCACTCAGCGGATGGGATCTTGATTTCTGCCGGGAGGATTGCGTGCTGCACTGTAGACGAGGGAGTAAGGAGACACGCCGGTGGAGCTTCTAGGAGATGTTCCCGTACGCCCGGAGGGCCATTGGCAATTGCTCATTCCAGTTCGGGATTGTCATGTATCTTCCTCCGAGGATTCGGATCGAGTCTTGTTGGTACTTTCGGCTTTCCCATTTCCCGAGGATAATAGATGGTATAGAAGACTTGTTTGATTCCGTACCTCTCAAGTAGTTCCTGTACTTGCTTGTTAGCGAAAGGTGTGACGTTGTCGGTGATGATGTGTTTAGGTACGCCAAAACGGCAGATGATGTGCTCCTTGATGAATGCCGCGATTGTGACTCCAAAGGTTCCTTTTCAGTAGGGCTTCCTCAACCCACTTGGTAAAGTACTCGGTCGCGGTTATTATGTACTCATGCTGTTTTGAGGATGGGGGTTGATCTTCCCGATGATGTCGAGTCCCCACCGTAAAAGGGGCCACGGGCTACTTATTGCGTGCAAGGGTGTTGGAGCGTGTGGATGAGGTTTCCATGAACCTCGGCATTCTCGGCATTTCGAACGAAGGTAGCCGCGTCGTCTTCCATGGTCGGCCAGTAGTACCTCTCGTGTATCTGCAGGAATAATTTCGTTTTCCTTGGTGTTCGCCTTCGTGCATCTCTCTTAACATAATCGGGACCTCTGTGTCATCCAAACACCTTGGTAGGCCTCCCCAAAACTCTTGCGATATAAAACCCCATCATGGAACACGAACCTTTGGGACTTCTGTCTTAGTTTGGACGCATCCTCTTTGTTAGTAGGAAGAATGTTATCGCGAAGGAAAGTGATGTACGACTCCGCTCCCTAGTACCCAGGGCTGATGTTGAGGATTTCTGATCGACATGGGGCGCCCGGCAATTTGGACACGCTTTTTGGAGCAATCGGGATTGGGTTTCCATCTCTGGCCGCAGATATCCAAGTCGTTGTAAACGACGGTGAGAGTTACCACCGATGTTATCCCACATACTTCAAAGATGAATATGTTTAAGCCGCCGTCTTTGTGCTTCCTCTTTCCCGAGACACCTTGACAGAGATCCGTCTGGATTTCGGTGATACGAGAACACCTTGAAGCATAAAGAAATTCCGCAAGGTCTTGAGGTCGACTTTCCCTTGAAAGAGTGAGTTGTTGAGTTCTTGAATGATAGGAGTTCTCCGGTCGTCATCTTGGCTTTCTCGGGTTGTGAAAGCCACGTTGAAGCTATCGTTCGCCGTTTTTACTGTCAGGGGTTTCCTCGGTCCCTTCAAACCTAGCCTTTGAGGCTAGCTGGCGTAGCTAAGCGGTCGGCATGCTTGTTCTTTCTACTACGACATGTGTGATGGTTGCTTCAAATGAAATAATTGAGTAGTTTTTGTGCTTCAGACCTGTATGGTGCCAGCGTTAGTTCCTTCAATGCATAGATCCCGTTTACCTGGTTGATGAGTAACTTGGAATCTCCTCTTATCTCCAAACGCGTGGCACCGACTTGTTTAGCTAGTGATAGTACGATGAGGAAAGCTTCGTATTCAGCTGAGTTATTAGTGCACGGAAAGTCTAGCTTGAAAGAGTGCGAGAAGACTTCTCCAGCAGGAGATACTAGTACAACACCCGCTCCTCCGGTATTAGTGCTAGGGGTGGAAGAGCCGTCGAAGAACAAAAGAGCCACGTTTCTTCTTTGACTACAAAGATATCCGGGAAGATCTCCTGGAGATCTTCTCGTGGTCTCGCTGTATCTTCCCACAGGAATGCCGCTACAAAGTCCGCAACAGCTTGTCCCTTTATGGCCCTTGGGGAGACGCACGTTATGTCGAACTCGATAGTGCAGGAGCCATTTAGCCGCCTTCCTATCGAGCCCGGTTTCGAGAGGAGAAACTTTGCTGTGGTCTGATTTGGATACTAGCATCACTTTATTGGAGAGGAGGTAGTTCCGAACTTCCGGATGGAATAAATCGAGTGCTAAACACGCCTTTTCCGCTTTGGGGTATCTCGAGTTCAAGCGTCTCTCAACGTTCAACCGAAATAGTATATGGGGTATTCCATTCCTTTGTCGTCCTCTTGTGCGAGGAGAGCTCCAACGGCGAGTCGCTAAAGGCCGTGTAGAGACATAGTGGTTTCCCTCGCATAGGAGGCTTCATGATGGGCCGGAGAGGACAGTGTTTGCTGGATCTTCCGGCACGCTTTTTTTGAGGCGTAGCCATGCGAAATCGCTCCTTTCTTTAGCGGAGGAGTAAACGTAGTGGTGAGTTGTGCCCGCCCCGGTATGAAGCGACGAATGTAGTTTACCTTGCCCATGAAACTCGGAGATCCTTTACGGTTCGTGGTGGCGGCATCGTGAGGATAGCTTGCGTTTTGACCGGATCAACTTTTATTCCTGCGGCCGTCACTTGGAATCCCAAGAATTTCCCGAAGAGACACCAAAGGCGCATTTCGGAGGATTCATCTTCAACTTGTATTCGCGGCATCTTTCGAACACTTGGCGCGGCGTTTGGATGATCCGCTCGAGTCTTTGATTTAACCACCACGTCATCTACGTAGTCTTCGACTTGCTTGTGCATCATATCGTGGAAGATGGTAGTCATGGCGCGTTGGTAAGTAGCGCCAGCGTTTTTCAGACCGAAAGGCATTACGGTGTAATAGAAGTTTCCGAGAGGGGTACGGAAAGTAGTCTTACTTGCGTCGTGCTCATACATCTTTATCTGGTTGTAGCCGCTATATCCATCCATGAAAGAGAACATACCATGCCCACTGGTAGCATCTACCAGCATGTCGATGTTAGGTAGCGGAAAATCATCTTTGGGGAAGCACTTGTTCAAATCTCTAAAATCGACACAACATCCGATCGACAATTCTTCTTTTAACGGAACGATATTGGCCAACCAAGTAGGATGATGAATAGGCCTGATGAATCCAGCGGCTAGTAATTTTGGACCTCCGCCTTGATTTGTTCTTCTACATCGTGTCTGAATTGTCTTGAGGTCGCTTGACCGGTTTGGATCCTATCACATGCGGATGGTGGGTGACCAGATTTTCCATCAAAAGCCGTGCATTTCTTCATAAGTCCATGCGAAGACGTCCCGATATTCTTTGAGTAGGTCGACTAGCTTTGAGCGTTCCGCATGATGTAGAGTTGAACCGATCGGAATGGGTCGCAAACTCCTCATTTCCTATATTGACAGTTTCGAGTTCGTCGGTGGTTAAGTTGGTACCATCTTGTAGCTTCGAGGGGCGTACGGAACTTCCTCCCGGTTATTGTGAAGACATTCCTTCGGGCGAAGAGACCGGGCCATGGTCTCCCCCGCTAATTGCTAACAATGATAATGTGTGAGCTTTCCTTTTTGCTTCGTCTTGCGGTAAGGGTGTACTCTCGCTTGGTGCGGGCACGGGTTACGCCCGGTGGCAAGAGACTGGCGGGTCTTCCTTTTGAGGAGGTGGTGGAAGGACGGTCTCCTCTGCGGGGGCCTCTCCAGCTTTGTCGCTATCTCTCGAGCGATGTCCATTTTGGTAGCAAAAAACTAAGAATCTTGGTCGCCACGCCTTTGAACCCTCCTTCGACCCATGTGCTTCTACGCGCCAGTGGATCGGTGCATAGGGGGACAGAGACGCGGAAATGAGAACGACTTCTCCGTTCAATACTGTTTTCGAGGCATTGGTGGTATGTTGAAGGGACGATTTTGAGATTGTGCAGCCACGGCCTTCCCAAGATCATGTGGTAGTCTGTTCTTTTTCAATTACTTCAAACTTCACGCTTGATTGGATTGGCCCTACACGCCGCCTCCAAGTTGATGTAGCCGTATGTGCTAGTTTGGTTTCCTCGAAATCCGTCATCGTAGTGGGCTGTCGTACGATCTCATTAGGTCGCACCTTGGCAGGTTTGAGTGTCTTGAGAGTGATGACATTGGAAGATGCACCCGTGTCAATGAGCGCTCTTCGAAACTCTATGTTCTTGACGAGAGCCGTAACATGCAAGGCCGGTTGTGGACTGTCTTCTACCATCATGTCGTCGTCGGTGAAAACAATATTGTTGGCGGATCTTCCGGGATCCTTGGATTCCCCGTGGGTGCGAGGAACTAGTGATGCGTTTAGTGCTATTCGGTTGATAGCAGAGAATGTTTTTATCCGCCGGTCCTTGGAGAGGTGCAAGCAATTCACATAAGTTTTCTATCAACATGGTCGCCTCTGGTCCGCCGCTTCCGGTCGACGAAACCGTTGATTTGAGCACGCTCATTCGGGATATTAGTCCCTGCTCTTGATCTCCCGAGGGAGCATGGATCACTTGGCCCCGATACTAGATTGATGAGGAAGTGGAGTATCTTTGTAATCGCGTCCTTCATTAGGTCCATGTTTACGCGTGGATCTCTGAACACGTATCGGGTCAACCCGCCTTGAGACCTCTCCATTGGTGGTGCCGCTTTCAAAATTGAGGAGTTATCATGACCTTGGGCGGGATCCATGTTTGTGGAGATTGCCTGATAGCCGACCATGCTTGCGCGAAATTTGCGGATGGGAGCTAGAACTTGATGTTGTAACCGAAAGATCAATCCTCCCGCCGTGGTCGCCAATTGTTTATGGGTAAAAATCGTTTCTTCCGATTTCGGTAAATTCGGTAGGTGAGTGAGAAACTGGTTCAAACCCTAAACAAATGTGCTGCACGTGAGCACTTTATATATTCGAGAGATCAATCTGTACAAGTCCGGCCTAAACCAAGAAATGGCCGTTCCAGGACTTGCTTCGGTCACAAAGTGGAGGAGAAGGGTTGATTTGGGGAGGGAAGCAAAGAAAAGTGTTGAGGAGAGTAGTATCTCGACTTGTATCGAAAGTGAAAGCTTAGGAAGCTTGCAAGAGATGAAAGCTTTTGGGAGAGCTTGAAAAGTTGCCTTTAAGTGTAAGTGTAGTATATTTCTCCGACCGAGACTTGTTGTCCGGTGGAAATAGGTAAGACCTATTTATACAAGTCGAGATTGAAACGACTCTGGCCTCATGAAGGAAGAGAGTAAAGGGTGAAATAATGGGAGGAGGTGGTAACCGCATGGTTTAATGGGTGAAAACGTTTTTCACCATTATTTCCTCTTTATTTGACCGCTTTATTCCTTTTCACGCTTTCTTAATGTGAGCGTAGTGTCGCCGCATCTTTGTGACCGCCAAACCAAAACCCTAAAAAAGCATCCCCGGTTTGTGTTGATGTCTCGAGTGTTGGTTGCATCTTGAGTGCAAGTGGTGCTGCTAGTGGCGCGTGTGGCATGTGCCAATGGCATGTGCGGAATGCCTTGGTGGTAGGTTGCACGGTTTGCAAGTTTTGGCTACCAGCGTGTGCGTTTGGCATGTGCCAATGGCATGTGCGAATGCCTTGGTGGTAGGTTGCACGGTTTGCAAGTTAGGCTACCAGCGTGTGCGTTTGGCATGTGCCAATGGCATGCGTGGCCATTAGGGACGTGACCTTGATAGGGAAGCTAGCTAGCGAGCATGTTGGCATGTGCCAATGGCATGCGGGGCCATTAGGGCCGTAACCTTGATAGGGAAGCTAGATAGCGAGCATGTTGGCATGTGCCAATGGCATGCGGGGCGTTAGGGCCGTGACCTTGATAGGGAAGCTAGCTAGCGAGCATGTTGGCATGTGCCAATGGCATGCGGGGCCATAGGGCCGTGACCTTGATAGGGAAGCTAGCTAGCGAGCATGTTGGCATGTGCCATTGGCACGTACGGCCATGTTGACCTAGTTGCATGTTTTGCAAGCCTAGGGCGCTATGTTTGGCGTGGGCCAAAGGCGTAGCGGCTTGGAATTATGGCTTGCGACACGTGTTGGCATGTGCCAATGGCACGTGCGGCCATGTTGACCTAGTTGCAGGTCTTGCAAGCCTAGGGCGCTATGTTTGGCGTGGGCCAAAGGCATAGCGGCTTAGAAATATGGCTTGCGGCACGTGTTGGCATGTGCCAATGGCACGTGCGGCCATGTTGACCTAGTTGCAAGTCTTGCAAGCCTAGGGCGCTATGTTTGGCGTGGGCCAAAGGCATAGCGGCTTAGAAATATGGCTTGCGGCACGTGTTGGCATGTGCCAATGGCACGTGCGGCCATGTTGACCTAGTTGCAAGTCTTGCAAGCCTAGGGCGCCATGTTTGGCGTGGGCCAAAGGCATAGCGGCTTAGAAATATGGCTTGCGGCACATGTTGGCATGTGCCAATGGCACGTGCAGCCATGTTGACCTAGTTGCAAGTCTTGCAAACCTAGGGCGCTATGTTGGGCGTGGGCCCGAGGCATAGCGGCTTGGAATTTAGTGTTGTTGCCATGGTGCGCGAGGATGCGGCTTGGAAATATGGCTTGCCATGGTGCGCGATATGCGGCTTGGTTTGGCATGGTTTCCATGGTGCGCGGTATGAGGCTTGGTTTGGCATGGTTTCCATGGTGCGTTATATGCGGCTTGGTTTGGCATGGTTGCCATGGTGCGCGATGTGGGCTTGGTTTGGCATGGTTGCCATGGTGCGCGAGTATGCGGTTTGGTTTAGCATGGTTGCCATGGTGCGCGATATGCGGCTTGGTTTGGCATGGGTGCCATGGTGCGCATATGCGGCTTGGTTTGGCATGGTTTGCCATGGTGCGCGATATGCGGCTTGGTTTGGCATGGTTGCCATGGTGCGCGATGATGCGGCTTGGTTTTGGAATTAGGGTTACGTATTTGAAAACCCTAATATGGTATTTTGAAAAAATACCCCTATTAATTATTTACACCTCGAGTTAAATGCTCTTATTCAATGTGTTGCGGGTAACACTAGGTCATGGGGTTTTACGATTTTACCCCTTGTCTAAAAACCACCATCAACACTTGTGTAAACAAAAATCCATAGATTTATATGGAAAGAAGAAGGTATAAGAAATGGCTACAATAACAGGAGATATAGCAAAAAGATTTTTACATGTATAGATGCATATCAACATCAGATGTAGGTTTTGGAGACAATCCTTATCATTATAATGGTAGTTGTGCAATTACAATTACTAGCTAGTTGTGCAATTACAATTACTAGCTAGTTGAGCAACAACTAATTGTTCCATAAAGAAAATGATTTTTTTCCTTTTATCATATCCGATTAGAAGTTCTTGGAGTGAAGTTTATTTAGCATTATCGTTCATCTTATGCCATTTCAAATTTTTTTCTACTTGTTGCTGCTGCAATACATAATGACATGTTTTGGCAGTGGACATGGAAATGGATTTGAAATGTTGATTTGTAATTTTTTTTATTAGTTCTTATTCATTTGATCTCTATGTTTATTATTGTCTTTTGATATTAGGGATTGCCTTGAAAGTGAAACATTGATTATTGCAATTTTCACTCATCACGAACTGAGCATTATAGATGAAAAGTGCACGATTCTCGGTGATAATTGTAATTATCAATTAGGGAAAACTAAAATTTTCTCCGAAAACTAAATTTTTCACCAATCTAATAACGTGTGAAAACTGAAACTTTCATCAATCACATCTTGGTGAAAATTTGAATTTTCACAAATCGCATCTCGGTGAAAATTTGAATTTCTAAGTCTCCCCGGGTGATAAGTGGGATTTGTTTGGTCAGTCACAATAAAATTTTCTTTTTTAAGGGATAAGCAAATGAACCGGATAAACCAAAATGGTAAAACGAGTTAGGTAAAAAATTCTAGGAGACAAAAGAAATCATTAAGAGATATATTTAGGGAGATATTAATGGGAGGAAGTCAAAAGGAGATATTTAATCTAGGAATTATTTAGGAATTATTATCCTATTGACAGCCGTAATCTTGTTTTAAAAAAGAGTTAAGTAAATAGGATTATTTTATCTGGTAAAAGGTTACAATTGTAATTTGATTTTCTTTTAACTAATTTTGGGTTACTCATATAAGCAATTTAAATGGTGGGTTTTGGATAGAGAATTATTTATTTTTGGGCTACAGATATTTTTCCCCTTTTTAT